>JAMPIV010004581.1:0-69847 GCA_024509875.1 Oreohelix idahoensis | reverse complement strand
CCATAAGTATAATATATTAAATAATATATTTATACTGTTAAAATAACGTACATTGTCCAATTTATGTAATTATAAGATTTTCTAGAAATAATAATTTCAAAAAGATCCTTTTTTAATAAACTTGTTACTTGTTTTCTAAAATAATTGGATCGCTAGTCTTAAAGTTACCTCCCTTATCAATTGAACGGCAAGCAAAGAGATCGTTATGTGCATTGACCTTGTGTGTGAGTGGTGTCTGCGTGTGTACTATGTTAATTCATTATCATCGTGCGCACAATCCAGATATGACACAATTAAATCATAAATAACCAAGGATGTCACTGTGTGAACATTTCATCAACTGCAAAACACAGCACAGTAATTAAGAAAAGTGAATTATCTTTATGCGCTCGGACCAAATTTTTAAAAAAATCATTAAAAAGATGCCGTAAAAATAGGAATTATAAAATAATGGATAACAAAATGAAAATTCTCAGTTAAAAAAGAAAACAAGGTCACCAATAATTCAGAGTTATATGGAGAAAATTGTATGCATTCCCCTCAGTAAACGTTATGTTGTCAAACATAATAAAGATGACTTACTGTTGTGATCATGAAGATCCTCATGTTGTCTTATTGTACTTATAACTGAGTGTCTCACGCTACGAATATAGATGGGTGTCTGAATAGGTATCGCCTATGGAATAATATCAATAAGGTTTTCAGAATTCAGCTCATTAAAAAAAAATAGACCCATTCGAGATAAGGATAATGAAATCTAAGGATTGTGATATCTAAGAAATCATGACGAGTCGATTATGGATCCTCGCGACATAAACTGCTATCTCTAACATCTCGACAAATAAAAGAGACCCCAACGTCCCAAACAAAGGATTCTACTTATATGTAAATGTTTATCACAGACAGAACGAGTGATAAAAGTTAATCACAAAGCGTGACTTATGAACACGGCTATTTAAGTATTTTTGTTAAATTATATTTACTGTATATATATACAGTGTGTCCGGAAGAATGACTACCAATAACAAATGTCAATATTTCTTATACTAATAATAGCAGACCGACCGGATTTTGATTTTCTGTTAGGCAAACTCATTACGTTTCAGTAGCAACTCACCAAGTTTCAGTAGATCTCCACCAAGTTTCAGTAGATCTCCACATGAGCGCCTTTAGTGGCTCGAAGAATGTCAAGACGGTATTCTATCTCTCTCCACGTGTTTTGCAGCATCTGAGGTGTGACGGATGCACAAGCGTCAATTATTCGCTGCCGAAGATTATCCAGTCTGTGGTGAAGTGGGAATGTTATAAATATTTATAGGGGACTTAGTGTACTGACTGAGATCAGCTGTGAAGGTATATATATCTAATAAGAGTAGTGTATTATATATAACCTTACTTGCTGCCACATATGTATACCTCAGTCAGAATTATTCTGGAATAGTGTGATGACTACGTTATATGTCTAGGGTATGTGTATGATGAAGTGTAAGTCAAAACAACAACAGACAGATAAACAATTTAATTTATTCCACTACACTTGACAACACTGTGACACTCACATACATAAAACACTCTACAAGGATATCTTAAAGGAGTCACTGATAACTTTTCAAATAACAATATGTATTCATTGCTGTCATGAATGAATATGTGTCCTGATTCAAATACAAAGGGAACCAGGAATCACAATCAATTTTAATTACAAGTTATATGTACAGAATTTATCAATATGAATATTGTAGTGACATATATTATTAAAAGTATCATATGTGTGTCAGTTGTGTAGTAGTAATATGAGGTAATACTGGTTTTGTTTTGTTCAAGCTCTGTTGGTATTTGTCATCATGACTTCAATAGTTTGTCTTTATTGGAACTAGTATTGGAGATGTTCTCAGTTCCTGATATTAAAACAATTAAATTCCCCTCTTAATGTTATTTTTACAAGGTCATTTTAAGATGGGGGTACATAATGTTGAGCTCAGCTGGCCACATCAGCTTATCTTGCGTGATGGCGGCAGGAAAAGACTCCTCTGCTCGATTTCTCCCCTGGGCTCTGGAGACCCCTCACTGATAGCTAAATGGACCAAGGAGTATGCTGTCCGACTCTGGATTCAGCAAAGCTCTGACCAGGTGCTGCTCAATACCATCAAGACCACGGTCCCTGAAAACAAGAAGGATGTACCTTCTACGTCATAACTAATTGATACTCTAGTTCTACACTGAGCACAATACATCACAAACATTGAGTTCAGAGCGTTAGGCCAACTGTCAGCTTCATCTGAAATACTTTATACCAGTATTTCCCTCCCTAATGGTTACTACGCCTCTGCAATTCCAGCATTATTTCTGTCTAATCAATAATCTAGGTGTCAGTGTACTGTTTGGCCATTCCATGCAGTTTTACTTCCCTCCGACACCTTCTGTTCAGGCTGGAGCATTATAGGCTTTTCCTCATGTTCGCTACTGAACTACACATATATACAGGCATAAATTAACAATTTACATTCAATTTTCATTAAAAGATATTGAATATTTCAAACCTACCACAATTCATGGAAATACACAGATACGTTGACTAGCAATGAATTCTGGCACAAATACTGGCACAAATTCCCATCTGCTTATGTTCCAGGCTTTTATTTAGCAAAAATATGAGCTGGCTTCAACGCACTGTTGCTTTATCAAGCTTATTTGAACTAGTGGTCTCGAACTAACGCTCCTAAGTGATTATATCAGCGAGTCTGGCCAATGGAGCCACGTTTCGACAAGTGTTTGAAAAAATTTTACCTTCCTACGTCTCCCCTAACAACCAAGGATAGCATTTATAGTCCGACTAATCGTGTTTAGCCTTACATATCATTCCAGCCAATCAGTTCAAATGTAACTTGTGGCCCATTTCCCGTGCAATGGTGGTTTTAAAAAATCTACCACTGAGCGATTCTGATTTTGGGTGTTGTCTGACAGCACCATCATTTTATTTTGGCTATAACTTGTTAATTCCTAGACTATTTGCGTAACGTTTTACATATTCTTTGTCAGCAAGCCCTAAGGAACCCAAATATACAAATTTAAAAGAGCTAAGTGGCTGCGTTCAAAATATGCAATTTCTTCTACCTCCTGTTTCGAAGATGTGCTGTCTGGGTACTGTAATGTTTTCAAACGTAAACCCATCTATTGTCATCTTTCCTAATAAGAGTTTTTCAGGATTTAAAAACCTAACTCTGGGAAGGGTAGTGAATTTATCACTGTCCATCTGAAAAAAAAGTTAGTGCATGTGGCCTTACACGCGTGATAGTAGTAATTGTGTATCGCGCGACGCGTGTTGCATGCGTTCCTGATTTTCAGCCCTCCCTCTCTCTTTCTATTTGAGTCCATCTGTTCGTTCGTTTTGGTAACGTAGTATAATTAATGTTAGGATTAATTTAGGTCATTACGCAGTGCCTCTCAATGTTTTTCTTAGAAATGCAATACCCGTTTTAATGTGTTGTGGAAACGCTTGTATTTATGCAGTGGCTTATATTTAACGTGGAAACGTTACAATTTGCAGACGAAGCATAAAACAAAGGGGATTTCGAGTACTGTCATTGTGACAGCACTGTTCTTTACCATTCTTCTTCCTTTTATTAAATTTATTTGTTAGGATTTATATTTACCTGATAATTTATATATGTGGATTAGAATATTTCACGACACAGTCCCTGCACCGGAGTTTGATAGACAAAGCTTTTTACGTATCCCCATAGAAAGAAATCTAAGGGAGTCAAATCTGTTGACCTTGGTGGCCAATCAATGGGACCTAATCTTCCAATCCATTTGTCTGGAAATTGTTGATGAAGGTAGTTTCTTACTTCATTGTCATAGTGTGGAGTTGCTCCATCTTGCTGGAATATGAATCCTTCTGGTATCCTAGGAACTGCAAAATTTTGCAGCATGTTTAGGTATGATGCTCTTCTGACTGTGGCTTCGGCGAAGAAAAATGGTCCGATCACATAATTCGAAGTTAAAGCACACCACACGTTAAGTTTAAGGCTGTCTCGCTCATGCTCCAGTATGACATGTACGTTTTCATTTCCCCATATCCTACAATTATGCCGGTGAACTCTGCCACAAGTGTGAAAGGTCGCTTCATCGGAGAGTACCACACGATTGAGAAATTCATTGTCGTCATTGAGGTGACATAGCATTGCATTTGCGAACTCGGCCCGTCTGGGTTTATCATTTGGCTGTAACTTCTGCACTAGCTGGATCTTGTAGGCTATAAGTCGCAATCTTTTGTGCGCAATGTCGTGAACAGTAGATTTTGGAATACCCAATTCTCCACTTGCCCGTTGAATGGATTTCCGCGGGCTACGTTGAAAAGCTTCGCTAACTGCTTCAACTCTATCTGGAGACAACGCTTCATTGCCGCTTCCCTTCTTTCTCAACAAAGAACCTGTTTCCAACAGTTGCTTGTGCCATTTCACTATGGTATGTCGCTCTGGAGGTTTCTGACCATATTCCTGCCTGAATCTCCTTTGCACAACAATGGGAAACTTTAATTCCGCATGCCAATAACAGCATTGCACTTTCTGCTGCACAGTGAACTCCGCCATTTTAACTACACGTGTCCTCACATTCCGCGGCTGCGCATTACGTGATGATAGGAAACTCTTTACAGAGCGATACAACAGGAGGCAATCTGATCATCAGAAGAAGTCCCCCCATCGGACAAGTGTTTCGGCCCAGTATACTCCTTTACACTCTAAGGGGGGCGGGCCCACTTGGGTCATGACTCCCAAGCGTCTCAGCCTCCTGTTGTCTTGTATCGAAAATGAACCCATTTCACTTACGGTAGCAACTTTAATCCACAACTCCACCAGCCGTGGAGGCAATTGTGAAAGTAACAAAGAGAAGACAAATTATTCCGTTCGTTCCGTCGCACACACTGAGACACCATCGCGAAGCCGCCGAGCCTAGCCACTGAAATTCTGACTCTGACACCTCCTATAATATACATCGCCTGTTGCCCCTCAGTCACAGCCCGCTCACTAGTACACCACAAAACTCAGCGTTTTGTGGACTTAGAAAAATTCCTGGTGTTTTCTGTACCGCAGCGTTTATTGTCACGATTTCCATTGCCCATTGCGGTTGTTCCACAGCCAGCCTGATGCCTTTTCGGCAGTTTCACTAAGCCTCTTCAGTGCCCTTGTTCTCGCCTGTCCCTTCAGCCCCAACAGTTTCAATAGATCATACATTGATGCAGCCACAAGCCCTCTTGCGCCCACTTCAACAGCCATGACCCTTGTAGTGAACCCCTCGTGTCTCAGATCCGCGGCCAGATCACTATATTTGGCCGCTTTGAACGAATGTTGCTCGTCTAATCTGGATTCAAATAGCACGGTCAGTTCAATCAGTATGACCTGAAGCGTTGAAGAAGAATGAAGCACTATATCCGGCCGTCTCCGCGATTTTCTGATACTCTCTGGATATGCCCCTCGTCCAGGTAGGTCTACCGCCATCTCCCAGTCATTTGCACAATCAAGAAGAGATGGTAAACTGCTACCTGGTTTACTCGGTTTGGGGTGTGCTGACTTTCCTGCCCTCAGAAAGTATGTATTTGCGGTGCTCGGCCTGAGTTTGCTGTTCGCCTTCATCCTTGCTAGATCTATTGTCGCAGCAAGCTCATTTAGCACTTTGTTATGGCGCCAGGTGTATCGCCCTTGCCCTAATGACACCTTACACGCTGAGAGCACGTGTTCGAGTGTCTGCCTCCCCTGGCACAGGGGGCACTGCTCATCATCCGACTTTCCCCATTTCACAAGGTTGGTGGCCGACGGCAGCAGGTCATACATTGATCTAACAACGAAGCTGAGCCTAAGAGGTGCCATATGACATATATCATTCCATGTCAAGGACCTCTGCAGGGCTCCTTCCCATGTAGTCCATTGGCCTTGTTGGACCTGCTGCACTGCTTTTTGCAACCTCTTATCATTCTCAGCCTCTCGTATCTCATGAACAACCATGTCTCTGCGCTCCCTGCTTGATGCCTTGGACCACCAGCGGATGTCTCCATGACCAAATCCACGTCTATTCGTCTGTGTGTATCCGATTACCTCCCTCAGTTTGAGTGACTCTTGGGCAGCATCAACAGCTTCTTCCACTCTCCACTTCCTTCCTGTTTTCAGTGTGGGCTGAATGGACTTAACCACGTCATCAGCTGACTCGCGTAGCATCATTGCAAGCCTTGCCTTTCCAACTTTGTACTCTTCAACAACTGACTTGAAAGGAAGCAGAAGTTTTGACTTTTTGCAGTACAGTGCTACATCTGACAGACCTGGTGGTACCCCTAGCCACTTTCTCATGAACTTGTTGACCTTCTGCTCTATAGCTTCGACTGTACTTGTGCTTATTTCATATATAAGCAGTGGCCACAGCAACTTCGGTATCAACATGAACTGGAGGCACCACAGTTTGAATTTTCCCAAGAGTCTGCTTTGGTCTATGATCTGTAGCCCTCTGTCTGCCATTTCTATTGTCTGTTGCACTGCCTTCGAGTCTTTTAATGAGGCATCGTACACCCTGCCAAGACTTTTAACAGGTTCCTCAATAACAGTAGGGATTCTTTGGTTGGAAACCACGAATATGTCTTCTGCTATCTTCCCTTTCCTGACTGATAGGCTTCTCGACTTCTTGAGTTTGAAGCTCATTCTGCACCAGCTGACTAGTTCATCCAGGCGTTTTAACATCCTCCGGGCCTGATGTTCATCTGATGTCAGAATTGTTGTGTCATCCATGAATGCTTTGAGCGGTGGCATGTGACACATTCCCCCGAGCTTTGGACCTATAGCCATTCCTTCAGCCGCATTGAGGATTACCTGCATAGCCATCACGAATAGTATCGGAGAGATGGTACACCCCATTGCAATTCCAACTTCAAGGCCAATCCACTTCGTTGTGTACTCTCTGGTTGAAAATCTGACAGCAAACCCTGCGAAATACAGCTTCAGCATTGCTGCAATCTCTTGTGGAACATGATACATTTCCAGGGCCTGCCACAACATCTGGTGTGGAACGGATCCATAAGCATTCGCCAGATCCAACCAGATTACATGGAGGTCTGTTCTGTCAGACTTTGCCTTTTGGATTGCTTCCCAGATCATTGTGGCATGCTCTAGACATCCTGGTGTACCTGGGATACCTCCTTTCTGAATGGTAGTGTCAATGTACCCATTTGCCAGGAGGTATGTAGTGAGTCTTTTCGCCATCACTGAGAAGAATATCTTCCCTTCCACATTGAGTAGTGAGATTGGCCTGAACTGACTGATGTCTGTGGAATTTTGCTCCTTCGGGATGTAGACTCCATTCGCCTTTCTCCATTCCTTGCTTACAAGCTGGGCTTTCCACGCATTCTTTAGTAAACGGAGCAGTCGTTTGAGCACTTCAGGGCATCTCTTATACACCACATATGGAACACCATTAGGACCTGGAGCTGACTTGCACCGAGCTTTCTGGACAATGCTTTCTACCTCTTGCACCGTTGGGGGCTTGGTGTTAAATTCAGCTCCTGGCTTACTCGGCCATTTAAGGCCTGCCATGCTGCTGAGCGGCTCATCTCTGCGACCATCTGAATATGTCATTCTAAGGTGTTCTTCCAGGTCTTCTTTATTGATGTTTAGCGTACCCGACCGTGGCTGCTCAAACAGTTCTTTGGCAAACTTGAAGGGCTCCCTGAAGAATCTTTCCCTATCCCTTCGAGTCTTCCTTCTCTTCCTGCACAACCTTTCTGCTCTACAAAGGGCATTATGTTGGCCTTTCAGGTGCTCCCAAACCTGTCGTAACCCTTCCTTCTCTGTGGCAACTGCGTTCTTGAAAAGTTTCGGGCATGTTTCTTCTGTTTCCTGATTTCTTCTATTTTAATTTGTCTTCTACTTTTTCGTGGTGGGTTACTTTCCCTTGCCTCCCTCACTCCGAACACTTTGCGACAGTGCAGATATATTATGTCGCCGAAGATTTCCAGCTTCTTCTCCAAACTTATCTGCTTCAGGTTGTTATCCAACTCTTTTGCCAAGGCTTCGTCCAGCTGTTCCCAAAGCCCTTTTGCACTGGCAGGTGGAAACTTGATTGCATCTCTCTTCCCGTCCAAGAAGTGTGTGAGATCATCATCAGGCAGATCAACTTGAATGTACTCAGCACTGTGGATTGACTCCTGGCTGCGTTCTTCTAACGTCTTATCCGTCGAGACAGAGCGCTGTTGATCTCCCCCAGATGACCTCCCACACCCCTTTTTCGTTCGGTGGATTTTCATTCCTCTCTGAGTAGAGAACTCCCTACCACAGGCACATGGAAATTCCAGCCGTTGTTCAGAGCTCGAAGTCCGTGTAACGGGTCTGGTCGATTCCAATGAGGCGCCTGTGGATTCATCATTCTCCCCCCCCTTTAGGTGAATCCTGGGGGCATCTATCATTTTTGGGTCCTGTAGCAATTGAATACGTTATCTGCACATTATCGGACAATTTATCAATTATATCACTGCTCCTAAAAATGTGATGGTTTCTATACGAGGTAACCATAAAAAAAATAATTCTAACTTACATGGATGAGGAAATATTGACACTTGTTATTGGTAGTGATTTTGCCGGACACGCTGTATATATATATATATATATATATATATATATATATATATATATATATATATATATATATATATATATATATATATATATATATATATATATATATATATATTGTTGTGTACCTTGTCGTCAGTGGTGTTCAGTCCGTTCACAAAATAACACATACGGCCTTGTATAAATAAAGGAAAATATATAATTACTTCACTAGAACACACATGCTGACAAGCAAGATCAATGAAAACATGATCAGGAACTTATTTTCCTAGCTGAGCTGTCATCCAGCATCATACGGTGGAAAAACGTGCGGCTCTTGTCTGGTCACTCAACAACATCCGGTTCTTGCAGACATCGCACATTACCGCACACAGTCGCTATAACAGGAACGCAGCTGGCGTTCAGTTCTAAACTTTAACAACTCACAAACGTCTTTTTTTTTCCGCCGTCTTCGGAGGGTACCCATTAGAGCTGGGTCGGCTCAGGAGCCGCCAGTCCCTGGTCGACGACACACCTTCAAATGTTTCCGCCCAGAACTCGAATTAATCCTGTCCAAGTCCCGGTCGATGACACTTCTTCAAATGAGCTCGCCCGTGCTTGAACCTGGATCACCCGATCGCCAGCGCTGTGTGGTAACCATTACACCAGCGCGGCTCCTAAACGTAATATAAGTCACAGACACTACTCACAAACCATATATGTATATATATATATACACGTACAAAATGATTGTCATACTTCGACATAAACCACTATTATGGGAGGCAACTTTGTGCCAATAGATATAATTCCACAACAAAAACTGAACTTGCTAAAAGAATACACGTTTTTCTTAATTAATCTTTTGTATTTATTTGTTATGCATTTTACTTTTTAATTCTTTCTTTGCCCTTCCGTTTTCCTTTGTTGTGTTCTTGATGAAGACCTGGCCGAAACGTTGACAATTTTGTGTGTGTACTCCGTCCTAGTATAAAGGTGTACCTGTGTTTTTCTTAACCCAACTTTAATAAAACTGGTAATAAATTATAGACTTTGTTCCTCAGAAACCAGAACAATTGCTACCCTGAAACTAAGAAATGAGCTGACCTAACTGGGACTGATTTGTAATGTTAACAGAACTACAGATGATCTGCCTGGAACAGATTTGTATTCTTTACAGAACTACAGATGGGGTGAGATAACTGGGACATATTTGTGATGTTGACAGAACTACAGATGATCTGCTTGGGACATATTTGTATTGTTGACAGAACTACACATGGGATGAGATAACTGAGAAAGATATGTAATGTTGATAGAACTACAGAGAAATGCCTGGGACATATTTGTAAGTTGACAGAGCTACAGACGATCCAACTGCAATAGATTAGTAATACTGACAGATCTACTTATGGTCTGACTGGAGCAGAACTGGAACGCTATCACACATGTTTTAAGAAATTATTAATATGTGTCATATTGGTATGAGAATGATTGTTGAAACGTTTAACTAAGACAATAAATAGATTGACAACAAATACGCTGTCAAGTAAGCAGAAACTACACATCAAACCCCAACTCCGACATCTGTCTACAGAGAGTACAGTTATATAAATACTGGTAGAAAAATAAAACAGACATTCCACCAACAAAAACCGTAGAACAAGAGAGGCAATTTATCACTGACATATCAAATAAAACAACACAGTCAAACAATAAACAATCCAAAAGAAAGAATTACTTATTGCAATTTTAGACACCGTACGTCAAATCATCATTGACAAAGTCATAAATCAGCGGGAGTTAAGGAAACAAAAAACACACATGGATCTTCATTTCAGCTAGTAGTACTTTTAACGACACGTCGGCACACTAGCAATAATAGATATAGAGGTAAAATCATTACACTTAGAATATATAAATAAATAAGTATACGAACTGGGTAAGCAGCAACACTGGAATAAACCTGCGACGTGACGGCCAGACAGCCAGCTAGCGGTCCTTCACAGAAATAGACCTTTTCATGGCTAATAAAAGTTCCAAACCCCCCCCCCCCCCCCCCCCCTTTAATTAAAAAAAAAAGATAAGGACAGAGATAACAGTACAGCGGTAAAAAATAGCCCACTTATGACCAAGAGATCACACCTCTTGTCAGGTTTTGACGCGATGTTGAATCTTAGACGAAAGTGAAACAAACAAATAAAACTTAACCACGTGATACTTTAAACAGCAGAGAGAAAATAAAGTTAGGGGAATACATTCTATTTACTTCAGAAGGGGAACAATTCAACTATTGAAAAAATATCAAACTAAAAAACAGGGGTTCATTATTTATTTAGTTTTGTCAATTAATTTTACACAATTATTTAAGACATAAAATATTCCCTTATTTTGATCAGTATCTATGTTAAATTGTTGAAAAGTGTTTTCCCATGTTTAGAATAAAAGTACTTGAAATAATAATGAGTTTGATGCCCATGTTAAAGTAATCAACATTTATATCCTCTGCCACTGTCAATGATAATACCCTTCAACCGCAAATTGATGTAGTCGCAGATGAGCACAACAAAATGTGTTATTGGCGCCAAATAGCGCACTACAACAATCTTTTAAACACTTGTTCTTACTTGGTCGTTCCTCTTCTCCCCTAGGGGACGGAGTAGATATGAGGTGTTGCGTCCACGTCTAATTCTAAAGGTACCTGGTTCAAACCCAGTACAGGGAATATTTATGATGGAATTTTTTCAAAACCTGTGGGTACAATAATGATATACTCCTCCCTGATCCCCTGGGTAGTGAGATATGATGTTTAACCTTCTCGGATATGTTATCCTGTAAGCTGTGTTTCTTTTGGTCTGGTTCCAGTCCAGTCTTTGGTCCCTCAGGGATTATCTAATGTTGTCCCCCCAGCGAACTCTGGGTATTCCTGGAGATCTGGATCCCGTGCTATTGGTTTCTCTTGTGTGACCGTGGTAGTCACGAAAATAATAATAATTTTTTTTCAGTGGTATTCTCATTTGTTGTTGTGTTCTGTCGTAAATTTTTTAAAGATAGGTCAGAAGATATGTGTGGTCCCGTCTGAGCAGAGGTGATAGTGGTAAATATGTGAGAATAAAGGTGTAAGAAATAGATTATCACGAGGGAATAGTGAAAGAGGAAGACCTGTCTCTGGAAGAGTAGGTTCTCTAGTCCAGCCTATCTATACGACTATGTTTAATAACAGACTAACTTTCAAGAAAGCAGATTTAAACAGAAGCAAAAACCAGAAGGCTCAAAAAGTGTACACAGAAGCAAACATAAAAGTTAAAAGAAGTATCAAAAGAGACAGGAGGAAGTATATTGAGGAGTAGGCAAGAGAGGCATAAGATGCTGCAGCCAAAGGAAATAT
The DNA here is from genome assembly GCA_024509875.1 of Oreohelix idahoensis. Taxonomy (NCBI): domain Eukaryota; kingdom Metazoa; phylum Mollusca; class Gastropoda; order Stylommatophora; family Oreohelicidae; genus Oreohelix; species Oreohelix idahoensis. Next base: position 57,871 of record JAMPIV010004581.1, on the reverse strand, counting down.
GAGATAACTGTATAACAGCACAAAGAAGCTGACAGGGAAATACAAGCAAACAAGTTGCCTCATAAAAGACAAGAATGGAAAACTGCTCAGCAATATACAAGAGCAAATGAAGAGGTCGATAGAATATTTTAAGGACCTTCTCAATAGACCAGCTCCACAAAATCCCCCGGACATCCAGCCAGCAGAAGAAGAGCTACAAATTAGCGGTGAAAGACCAACGAAGGAAGAAATAAAGAAAGCCATAAAGCTTCTAAGAGATGGAAAAGCGTCTGGACCTGATGGCATTTTATCAGAGGCCATCAACGCAGATATCGACACGGCTACAGAGATGTTATATAAATTACTTGGTAAAGTCTGGGAAAAGGAAGAGATACCAGCAGAATGGAAAGAAGGATATCTGGTTAAGTTGCCTAAGAAAGAAAATTTACTAGAGTGCACAAATTATAGAGGAATAATGTTACTGTCAGTGCCAGGAAAAGTATTAAATAGGATTATCCTTGAGAGATTAAAAGAGTCCATAGACAAGAAACTGAGAGATGAACAAGCAGGTTTTCGACAAAACAGATCCTGTACAGGCCAGATAGCCACTTTGAGAATAATAGTTGAACAAAGTCTGGAATGGAATTCACCATTATACATCGGATTTGTGGACTACGAAAAGGCATTTGACAGTGTAGACAGAGAATCGCTTTGGAAATTGATGAGGCATTATGGAGTTCCCCTGAAGATTATTAATTTAATAAAGAAAACATATTAAGACATGACATGCAGAGTTCTTCAAGAAGATCAGCTTACAGAACCATTTGGGATAAGAACAGGAGTGCGACAGGGATGCCTCTTGTCACCATTTCTTTTTTTATTAGCAATTGACTGGGTTATGAGAACATCAACAACACATAACAAAAATGGAATCCAGTGGACTCTGACTAAACAGTTGGGTCTGAAAATAAATGATGAAAACAGGGTTGAACTTGAAGAAGCACCAATACAAGATGTAGAATCGTACACATATCTTGGCAGCAATATAGACAAAGTTGGATTTTTTCATTGCATTGGGAAATATATGGATCTGGATTTTGCTGATGACTTAGCTCTTCTGTCCCATAACCGTAATCAGATGCAGGACAAATTAAAAATACTCGATGAGGGGTCACAGCAATTGGGTCTGAAAATAAATGCAGGCAATGAAAACAGGGTTGAACTTGAAGAAGCACCAATACAAGATGTAGAATCGTACACATATCTTTGCAGAAATATAGACAAAGTTGGAGGGACAGACAGTGATATCAAAATAAGAATACAAAAAGCAAGAGCAGCTTTCATTGCATTGGATTTGCACACCTAAAAACAACGACCTTAGGACGAAAATATAAAAAAAACTTTTAACGACAAAATTTTGGAGGGGAGAGAAAGGTTGGTTCAAAAACCAAGCACATGGAGATCAAGAGAAATCGGATCCAACACGAAAATAAGAATCTTAACTCAAATGTGAAGTAAATCCTATTGTATGGCTCTGAGACATAGAGAACAACAAAGACAACAACCAAAAAGCTACAGACTTTCATAAATGGGTGCTTGCGTAGAATAGAGGGATTAAAATTGTATGACAAGGTTACCAACGTGGAACTGATGACAAGAACTAGACAAGTGCCAGAGGAACAAGAGATGAGAAGAAGACGATGGCGATGGATAGGACTATCCTCCCACTACTAGAACATTTACTAACTAGTATGAGTACACTATTGAAATATAATATTCCATGCATTTTTTCATCATTTCAAAATCCTGTTGATAGCATTACAAGGCAGTCCTTGTTCTGGAACCCCCAGGGCAAGAAAGGCAGAGGTAGACCAAGAAGCACATGGTGAAGAGAGCTGGAAACAGATGTGAAAATGATGAGGAGCACGTGGAAAGAACTTGAGATGATGACACGTGACAGGAGGACTTGGCATATGTTTGTTGAAGGCCTATGTTTCTTTGGGAGTGGAGGGTTATGATGATATTTTAATATAAGACAACGTTTCTCTCCCTATATGAAATATAAGTTACACTAACCACGCCCACACACACAATTATGTGACAACAATGCACACAAACGTGAAACACTATGGTTAATTAGGTATGGGTCTGACCACCACGCATGTGTAAGTTCTTTTTACAACATCAAACATATAGAGACATCAAATAAATCAAGTTTACATATGTATGAAAATAACCGAATAAGTGCCCTCCCCTTGTTGAGAAAAGATCCCAAAAGAAGTTATTAACCCAAAGGTCAAAGATAAACACTAGATTACAGAATAGACTGTGAAGAACAAGAAGTTGTTACTAAATTACTACTCAGTAAAGTTACTCAGGTTAGCGAAATAAAAATTGAAGTTAGTACAATGATTGTAACAAAGGAAAATATTTACTCTCACTCTGTCATCTGTGGCCACAAATACTCTTACTTACCTAATAATGGTGTAGGTATCCCTTGAAAAAATTACAATAGTCTGAACCGATATTGTCAGGTGGGTTGCCCAAATCTGGCCCCAGTCCAGCCTTTGTATCGAATAATAATTACAAGGTGGACGCCAAATTTGGTGGTTTAATTTTGTCATTGATGAGTCCTGTGTCACCGCATATAGTTACTGAAGCAAGACGTTCTCGGGACGTTCACAGTTACAAAAGGAGAAAAGTAGTTCCTGCATTGTCTAGCCTCTGGTTGCTACGACTAATGTTACAATATGTAAAACTGATAATGATGGTAAATCCTATCGGCTGACTCTTATGGTGAGTTCCGATTTTGAAACAGCGTTGTTTTCTGGATCACTACGTTGCTTTGGCTGTCAAACGTCAGGAATATATGTTCTTTCGTATGCCCAGTGGGCTGGAAAATTTTGATAAATAATTCTGGGTATGGTACCGTCCAGTTACAATTAATATTACTGTTTCTATTAGTCTCTCTATGAATGAAGAAAGAGGACCGAACAGGTCAAAAAATCGAAGACCCAAAAATAATAATAATGTTACTTGTACTATTAGACCGCTGGCCGCTAGTTTTGATTAGATGCTATATTGGGAAGAAAAGAACATTTATGAAAAACTGCTACTATCCTATCCACCCGTAAGTTTTCCGCTATGGCATGTCGGGAAAAATGGGTATATGCCCTCCCCCGTTATTGCTTGCAAGAAAATGAACAGCGCACAAAGTCAATTATTATTCAATTTATCCATACGCGGACTTTAACAAAAATCGCCAGTCACTACTAGCTATTTGTCGGCGTCTGTTGTTTAGTAACATAAAATTAACTCTAGTCACTTATTTAATTTCATACAATGAAATATAATGCGAATTGTATTCGGTCACTGATCCATCAACTTTAATAAACTCAGTCCGCTAAGACGTATTTTCTTGTGTAAGAAAAATGGGGTATTTGAAATTACATTACCCTGAACGACTGGCATGAAATATCTATGCGTTAGGTTATTTCACTTGTTTGAAACGCTAGGGAATTATAGTGAATAAAATGGTAAAGCTAACACATTTTAACACTTAAGCACAATTTCTATTACCACAAATCATATAATGAAATCTGCACAGGGCAATTTAACACATTTAGCGAAGAAATGGTTCCAGTCCGTCGTGCTTAGATTATCAAAGAATTTCTGAGTGACTCTAATAACTGAATTTGAGAGATATATATACAGATATATACAGATGTATATATACAGATTATGGTGTTATTAACAATAGAAGATGTTATAATTCGCACCTCTGTATAACAATGAATTCAGGAAACTGCGTTTCCCGGATCAAAGGTTTGTTCGTTCATTCTACTCAGCGATCTGACCGACATCAGAACTTTTTACCGTGCACGGGCCTTTCTTTAGATTACGTCCCCTTGCGCAGATCAAACATTATCTCTCCATGGAACGTGCCAACATCACAGGTGGTCGGGAAATTATTATCGCCCCTTATCTCTCTTTAAACAATCCGTTATTTTCTCCGCGCGTCTGCCTAATGACCGATAATTGGCAAATCAGCTCGCCTGAGGACTCAGGTAATCGAATCAGGGCTCGCTGCCTGTTATGCTGGCAGGTCACGGAAATTGGTAAATGTCTGTTTGTTTACATGTCAAGAAAAAAAAGGCGTGGATTAGATATGAGAAATGAAGTCAGAAAATTGCGTGGTTTGGCTTAGTAAATGGTAGACACTAAATGGGAAAGCAAAGGCTGTCAAATTACTGTATCAATATTTACATTCCACGTCACAGTATTTCCGGGCTTTGTAGATGTGAACCCCTTTCATATCTTATCTATGGAGATTGAGCTACTGTCATCCGCAGCGTCTGAGTGATTGCCATCTTCCATTTCATCATCCTCATCCATGCTCCAATTTCGACTCATAAAATCCGCTCCTACATTCTCTCTTATCCTAATATATAGTGTACTTTAAATCAGTACACGCTTAACAGCAAAGCCCAACGCCTAATCTTTGCGTTAAATTCCTTATTGGCTCCAAGAAAGGCCAATGGAGCATGGTCTGTCTGTACCGTGAATGAAACGCCATATAGATATTCTTGATGTCTCCTTATTTCATTCACGAGTGCTAAATGTGATAAGAGGTTAACAAGGTGAAGTCAAGCTATGTAAGCTCCCTGAGTAATAATGATGATGATGAATTTCTCAGAGTCCCTATCCGCTACCTCTTCTGATCTCACCCAATGTACAATAACCTCTGTTGTGTTATGTGGCTACTTGTCTAGAGTAATGTATTTAGTATGATGAATGAATAATTTCAAACAGAACTTTAACTCAATAAAAATCAAGTAAGTAAAACTGTGTGTTTTGATATATAAAGGGATATATAAAGATATATACAATTTCTTTTTTCTTGTACCTCACTCTTTTGGGACAGGAAATGTTAAATCAAGAAAACTTTTATTTACATAATATAAATAAATAAGTTGGACCTTTCATTGGCCGGCCAAATAACAAGGTTGCCGGTGCCATTATAGAATTATGTGGGACTTCCCGATAAGCAAACAAAGCCGCGGGTAAGTATTGATCCCATGTGTCAGGTTTTTCATGGGCCAGCTTTCTCAGGTTAGAAATAATTGTCCCGTTGAACCTTTCCGCCTGCCCGTTCCCTTGTGCGTGATAGGGACTACAGTGAAAGTGCCTGGCTTGAAAGATCCCGAAAACGTCCTCAGTTAGCCTTCCCCTGAACTGTGAACCATTATCAGTCAAGATCTGGTGGGGAAAACCTAACCTTGTGAATATTGTAAGTAACGCCTCTGCCACATGTTTTGAGTCGATTGATGACATGGCTACTGCCTCTCCCCACATAGAACAAGTGTCCACCAGAGTAAGAATGTAACTGTTTCTCCTCTTGGTTCATGTGAGTGGTGTAAAAATATCCACTGCAACTCTCTCAAAATGGGTTCCCATGATTGGAATCTCCCTTAGAGTTGCAGGTGCAGTCCAATGTTTTGGAGCTACCCTTTGGCATTCTGGGCAGGATTTGACTTTTTTTATATCTTCCGTTATCTCTGGCCAGAAGTAATGACAAGCTATACGCTGTCCTGTAGCGCTGATCCCCATATGACCACTGAAGGGGATAGCATGTCCTAACTCCATCACCTTTTCCCTATATGAAGTTGGAAGTACCAGCTGTCCATGACCATTGGATCCAGTACCAGCCTTCCTATACATTAACTTGTTCTTCATATAAAAGTCTCTTTTGTTTGCAGGGGTATGGCTTTTTGGGAGTTTCCTGAAACACGGCTGTAGTGACCTATCCTCAGCCTGTGCCTTCCTCATCTCCTCTGGATGAGTATTTATTGGGTTATCGTCCTCCTTCCTTGATCGTGACCTGGTCTGTACTGCTGCCATAATCACTGGTCTTTTGGGATTTCCCAAAAACACATATCTACATACCAATATTAGAGGTTAGATTGATTCATTTATCACTGCTGCTATAATCACTCCTTCCACATAGCGAGTTTTTACATTTATTCTGGCAATAGGAAGTGTCATGGTTGCTACATCCTTAGTTGCCCCTTGTATCTCCACTGTTTCTGTGGTATATTGATCTGGGTGTACTAGGTTAGAACTCACGACTGAGTCAAAATCCAGTCCAGTTTTAAAAAAGGCACTTAATAGTGGCCCCAATTCATACTACCTCTTCACATACAGGGGGATGATGAGGTTCCTGCTGTCCTGTAGGCAGTTCCTTCTTTCCCTTGTTTCCCATTTTAAGGCATGTAGCGAAATATGGAAGGCTTTTCTTCCTACAGTCTTTTGTATTATGGTTATTTAACCTACAATTTTTACACCATTTTCCTTCTTGTCTGTAGGGTTTCTTTACATTTACTTAAGGGTTTCTGTCTCTAGGATCAAATCTTGGCCTATCATAATTTGGTTTAAATCTATGAGCTTGCTCTCTATTATCAAATTTATTCTGGTTTTGTGGAGTTTTGTTACTCTCTGCTTGTTTCTTTCTTGCTCCAGCTACTTCTGACTGGGCATCCTGATATCTCTCAGCAACATTGAGAATCTCCCCCAATCTCTCTGCATCTTGTTCCGTGAGAAATTTTCTCAGGTCTGGAGCCATGGACTCTCTTAATTACTCCATCATAATCATTTCCTTCAGATCTTGGGCTTTCCCCAGAGCAGTCCATTTCTCCAAATAGGTCTCTAGTCTGGCAGAGAATTGGCGGTAGGTCTTCCCAGAAAGTAGCTTAGCATTCCTAAATTTCTTCCTATAAAATTTACTATTTGTTTCGTATCTAACTAATTAGGCTTGTTTGAGAATATCATAATCTTCTTGGTCTTCTCTGCTTAACTTGGAGAAGACTTCATAAGATGTTCCCCTAAGTCCTTGGGATAATTTTAAACTCCACTTCTCCTTCTCTAACCCATAGATAGTAGCTAACCTTTCATACCTACTGAGAAACGACTCAATCTCGTCGTCTTTCTCTACAAAGAGATCTAAGTGAAAATTCATGGCTGAATTTGAGGCCCCCTGACTCGCACTAGTATCAGAGGTAGTCGGGCTGCTTCCATTTTCTGGAACATGTCCTTGAAGTTCCAGTTCCTTGAGTCTTAACTCATGCTCTTTTTGCAATCTTTTCTCTTCTTTTTCAGCGTCCATCTGCAATTTCTTTTCCTCTGCCTCCCTTTGCCATCTCTTTTCTTCTTTTTCAGCCTCCATCTGCAATCTCTTTTCCTCTGCCTCCCTTTGCAATCTCCTTTCCTCTTTTTCAGCCTCTAATTTCCTAGCCTTTTTATCTGCCTCTAATTTTAATCTTTTCTCTTCAGCTAACCTCCTATTTTCCCTCTCTATAAATTTATCACATTCAGTAGTAACATACTGAATCAGAAGGTCCCCACTCATGCCAAGTTCTTTTGCCGTCTGCACTGTAGCAGATCTAAATTTGGCCAAGTCTGCCATTCTCTCATACAAATTATCAACACGTCTGTAATAATGTAACAAATACTAACTTAATAAAATAATAGCAATGACAGCTCATCCAATTCACCACAATTTGTTTAGTTTTATAAAATTTATTTCCCACTGAGTGGGCCCCAGGGTATGGTGGAACAAAAATCTCGGACAGGACACCAATATGTGATAAGAGGTTTTGATGTTAATAAAATCAAAGGTTAACCAGGTGAGGTCAAGCTATGTAAGTTCCCTGAGTAATAATGATAATGATGAATTTCTCAGGGTCCCTATCCGCTACCTCTTCTGATCTCACCCAGTGTACATTAATCGCTGCTGTGTTATGTGGCTATGTGTCTAGGGTAATGTATTTAGTATGATGAATGAATAATTTCAAACAGAACTTTAACTCAATAAAAATCAAGTAAGTAAAACTGTGTTTACGTTTTGATATATAAAGGGATATATATATATATATATATATATATATATATATATATATATATATATATATATATATATATATATATATATATATATATATATATATATATATATATATATATATATATATATATATATAATTTATATTTCCTGTACCTCACTCTTTTGGGACAGGAATTGTCAAATCAAGAAAACTTTTATTTACATAATATAAATAAATAAGTTGGAAACACTGTCCATGACTTTTAACAATCAAAAAGGTCACTGTAATGGGTACCCCACAGTCTGATTCAATGCTTGACATTAACACTAGTCTATTATTGGAGAGTCTGTTCTTTACATCATTCCCCAGGAAATTCTTTTTAATGTGGTGGGTGGAATTGTGATGAACTAACAACAGCCCTTGGTAAGCGACTTAACTTGCAAGCCTATCTGATACTGTTAGCTCCAAAATATACAATGTCATCAACTGGTTGTCTCCTGTATGAAGATACTGATTTTGGGCTTCACTGGTTATTGATGGGCCTTCACTGCCCACAGGTTCTTTTTTTTCCAGGTTTTCTGCAACACTTTTGACTGGCTATAAAAACCCCAAGTAAAGAATAATAACACATGCACAAGCTTGACTAGCAGTAAATAGGTTTTCAGACTGCTTTATCGTCCAGAAGGCAAAAGCTTGGTCACAAGGCTTTCCCGCTGATCTCAACTTGGCAGTGCTTGTTAGTTTTTCAAATGGCGGACTATGCAAGGAGGTGTTAAATTTTATCAACTACACCTAACCAATCAGAAGACGAGTCAAAATTTTAACTATTTTTGGATTATAACTGGAGCTATTCTAAGTGTGTTCGTTCGTCTGATTACATTTGGGTATTCTATATCTCCGTTATTTATGGACCGATTTCAAATATCAAAAGTGATAATTAAACTGCCAATTTACCTCTATTGTTCTATCTAATTTTTCTTTGGTTATTCCTTAATAGTTTCATCTGGGTAATTTTTTTGTAATTAATTGTAGGTCTACTCTGATCTAAAATATCAGTAAAATAAATGTTTCTAAGTCAAGATAATTTTATTAAGTGGGAACCTTTAGGTTAATATAATAATCAATATCAGCGCTATAATTCAAGATATCCCTTTCATTCTAATTCCTTTTAGTTATTGAAAAATAAATTATTTAATTTTAGTCAAAAACACAGAATCGGCATTTTTGCCACTACAACCAAATTTTTTTCTTGATTCTACAAAACGAGGTAACAATTTGATTGGTTGTTAATTTTGACTACGTCGTTCGATAAATATTAGGGTGGGAGTGTGTGTGTATGGGGGTAGTAACTTTTAACCCGTGGTAGTAGAAAAATTCAAATTCTCTTGTTAAATTTTTAGCGGTAAATGGACTTTGCCCCTCAGACGAATTTCAAATATTGTAGTTATATATAGATTCAAAAAAAAATACGCGGACTGGTTTTTAAACAGGAAGTTTGAGCGTGGGGTTTACACAGATCCATTTCACTGCATATCTCCCCTGTTAAAAAGCGTGAACCACTAGTGCAGCTTTAATATCTGTGTTACAATCACGATCAAATTAACTCAACTATTCTTTAGATTGATCCTGGTTTCCTGCAGGTGAGTGCCTACTCAAAAAATCTGCCCCAACGTTCTGCGATCCAGGAATGTACTCAATGGTAAACGAGTAAGTTTGTATGAGAAGTGGCCATCTTAACAATCGTGCATTACCATGTTTTGCCTGAGCAAGAAAAACCAGGGCCTGATGATCGCTCTGGACCACGAAATGCCTGCAATACAAATAAATCTGGAATTTCTTTATTGCCCAGACTAAAGCCAAACATTCTTTTTCTATAGTTAAGTAGTTTTGTTCCGCTCTGTTTAATTTGCGGCTGGCATAAGCAACGGGAAAGACATCAACATCAGAATGAATAAGGCAAGAACAGCCTTCTTTAGCCTAAACAACATCTGGAAGTCCTCCCAATACAGCACAAACACAAAATTAAGATTATATCAGAGCTGTGTGCTTTCTGTGCTTCTCTATGGTGCGGAATGCTGGAGAGTTACAGAGAAGGAAATGTCGAAATTGTCCTCTTTTCACACAACATGCCTAAGAAAAATTCACCGACTCTTTTTGCCGAATACCATCACTAACCAAGATCTGCTTACTCGTAGCAAGCAAGAGGACATGCACACCATCATAGCTGGCAGACGCTGGAACTGGGTTGGTCATGTCCTCAGAAGAGACCCCGATGCCATCACAAGAACAGCTATGCTTTGGACCCCTGAAGGAAAACGAAAGAGAGGCCGACCAAAAACAACCTGGCGGAGGACTGTGAAGGCTGAGATGCAAAGAATGAACCAGAGTTGGGGCACTGTACGAAGGATGGCCACCGACCGAGCAAAGTGGAATCAATTTGTTGTTGCCCTACAAGACGCCACTAGGCGTGATGGCAACTGACTGCTTTGACGGTCGGCGGCTAAGGATCAAAGAAGAGATAAGCAACGGGGTTCAATTCTCCGTCTGGTGATGAGGACCGTTGAAGCAAAGTGGCTCCCAATCCCACATTAGTAGCGTCCGTTCTCACCACAAGTTCCTGACTCAAATCTAGTAATTTCAATATGGACTTACTGGTGAGTTTTTGTTTCAGCTCATTATATGCCAGCTCACATTCTGCCGACCATTCTATTTTATCTGGCTTTCCTTTACAAGTTAGGTCTGTCAGAGGAGCACACACAGAATTAAAATTCTGAATGTATTTTTGGTAAAACCCACAAAGTGAGACAAAGGATCTCACATCCTTCTTAGTCTGTGGTCTGGGTGCTCTCTGCAATTTCTCCAAGTTCTTAGGATCAAGGGTCATGCTACCCTGATGTACAGTATGTACTAGGAATTCCAATTCCTTGCAGCCAATACAACATTTGGTTGGTCTAGCAGTTAAATTTGCCTCTCTGAGTCTGTCAAATAACATGTTTAGAGAGTCAACATGTTCCTCAAAGGTTTCCGTGGCGATAAGGATGTCATCCATGAAATTAGTGATACATGGATTTTTCAGGGGATCCAATAGTTTTCTCATCATTCTAGAAAAGACACTCGGAGCGTTCTTCAATCCAAAAGGCAACATATTGAACTCATAGTGCCCTTTCGAGGTGCTAAAGGCTAGATAAGGTCGAATCTCAGGCTTCACTGCAATCTGATAATATCCCTTACTGAGATCTACTTTTGAGAAATATTTTGCCTTATTCAATCTGGCAAACAGTTGATTCGTATAAGGGAGGGGATCCATCTGACTTTCTATGACAGCATTCAGTTTCCAGTAATCTATGCACAGCCTATGTTCCCCAGAGGGTTTCCTCAACAATACCACACTGGAGCTATAAGGAGATTAACTTTGAGAAACAATCCCTTCTTGTAACAAATATTCTATCTCCCCTTTTAAAGCTTGCTCTTTAGCGAATGGGAAAGTATAGGCTCTTCTACAGATAGGTGTTGGGTCTAGCAGTTTCATATCATACTCCAACAAGTTTGTGTGTCCCGGTTTGTCCGTTAACACGTCTGTATGACTCTCCAGAACCTTTTGAATCTTCTCCCTCTGCCCTTTTGTCAGGTGATTACTGATTTTTACCTGTGCCGGTGTGTCGCATGGTTTCAGGAGATATTCATAAGAGGTGAGAGGTTCATTTTTTATTTCAGTGGCTATGGCCAAGGTCATTAGGTGTGCGCCTTCCAAAACTCTTCTATCATGATATTTCTTAAGGAAGTTCACATTATAGACCTTTTCCTTTCCCTTTTTGTCTATCTTATAATTAGTTCTAGATACCTTTTCTCGAACAGTGTATGGACCTTTCCATCCAATCTGAAGTTTGTTGCTGATGCCGGGTAACAGAAGAAGCACCTTCTCCCCCACAGCAAGCTCCCTATCCTTCGCTTTCCTATTATAATATGCAGCATGTTTCTTCCTGGCTTGTCTTAGGTTGCTAGTTTCCAGCCAGTTTTTAATCGAGTGGTCAGCTCGTTCACATACTGATTTGATGAGGTTACGGTCTCTTCTGCCTTCTCATCTGTCCCATTCCTCAATAAGGCTTCCAATGGACCTTTGAATGGCCGGCCAAATAACAAGGTTGCCGGTGCCATTCCTGTAGAATTATGTGGGAAATCCCGATAACCAAACAAAGCCGCGGGTAAGTATTGATCCCATGTGTCAGGTTTTTCATGGGCCAGCTTTCTCAGGATGGAAATAATCTTCCCGTTGAACCTTTCCACCTGCCCGTTCCCTTGTGCGTGATAGGGACTACAGTGAAAGTGCCTGGCTTGAAAGATCCCGAAAACTTCCTCAGTTAGCCTTCGCCTGAACTGTGAACCATTATCAGTCAAGATCTGGTGGGGAAAACCTAACCTTGTGAAGATTGTAAGTAACGCCTCTACCACATGTTTTGAGTCGATTGATGACATGGCTACTGCCTCTCCCCACATAGAACAAGTGTCCAGCAGAGTAAGAATGTAACTGTTTCTCCTCTTGGTTCGTGTGAGAGGTCCAACAATATCCACTGCAACTCTCTCAAAAGGGGTTCAGATTGATTGGCATCTCCCCTAGAGTTGCAGGTGAAGTCCAAAGTTTTGAAGCTACCCTTTGGCATTCTGGGCAGTATTTGACTTTTTTTTACATCTTCCGTTATCCCTGGAGAGAATTAATGACAAGCTATACGCTGTCCTGTAGCGCTGATCCCCATATGACCACTGAAGGGTATAGCATGTCCTAACTCCATCACCTTTTCCCTATATAAAGTTGGAAGTACCAGCTGTCCATGACCATTGGATTCAGTACCAGCCTTCCTATACATTAACTTGTTCTTCATATAAAAGTCTCCTTTGTTTGCAGGGGTATGGCTTTTTGGGAGTTTCCTGAAACACGGCTGTAGTGACCTATCCTCAGCCTGTGCCTTCCTCATCTCCTCTGGATGAGTATTCATTGGGTTATCTTCCTCCTTCCTTGACTGTGACCTGGTCTGTACTGCTGCCATAATCACTGGTCTTTTGGGATTTCCCAAAAACACATATCTACATACCAATATTAGAAGGTAGATTGGTTTATTTATCACTGCTGCTCTAATCACTCCTTCCACATAGCGAGATTTTACATTTATTCTGGCAATGGGAAGTGTCATGGTTGCTACATCCTTAGTTGCCCCTTGTATCTCCACTGTTTTTGTGGTATATTGATCTGGGTGCACTAGGTTAGAACTCACGATTGAGTCAAAATCCAGTCCAGTATCATAAAGGCACTTAATAGTTGCCTTAATGCATACTACTTCTTCACATACAGGGGGATGATGAGGTTCCTGCTGTCCTGTAGGCAGTTCCTTCTTTCCCTTGTTTCCTGTTTTAAGGCATGTAGCGAAATATGGAAGACTTTTCTTCCTACAGTCTTTTGTATTATGGTTATTTAACCTACAATTTTTACACCATTTTCCTTCTTGTCTGTAGGGTTTCTTTTCATTTACTTGAGGGTTTCTGTCTCTAGGATCAAATCTTGGCCTATCATAATTTGGTTTAAATCTATGAGCTTGCTCTCTATTATGAAAATTTATTCTAGTTTTGTATAGTTTTATTACTCTCTGCTTGTTAATTTCTTGCTTCAGCTACTTCTGACGTGGCAGCCTGATTTCTCTCAGCAACATTGAGAATCTTCCCCAATCTCTCTGCACCTTGTTCCGTGAGAAATTTTCTCAGGTCTGGAGCCATGGACTCTCTTAATTGCTCCATCATAATCATTTCCTTCAGATCTTTGGTTTTCCCCAGAGCAGTCCATTTCTCCAAATAGGTCTCTAGTCTGGCAGAGAATTGGTGGTAGGTCTTCCCAGAAAGTAGCTTAGCATTCCTAAATTTCTTCCTTTAAAATTCACTATTTTTTCGTATCTAACTAATAAGGCTTGTTTGAGAATATCATAATCTTCTTGGTCTTCTCTGCTTAACTTGGAGAAGACTTCATAAGATGTTCCCCTAAGTCCTTGGGATAATTTTAAACTCCACTTCTCCTTCTGTAACCCATAGTTAGTAGCTAACCTTTCATACCTACTGAGATAGGACTCAATCTCGTCGTCTTTCTCTACAAAGAGATCTAAGTGAAAATTCATGGCTGAATTTGAGGCCATCTGACTCGCACTAGTATCAGAGGTAGTAGGGCTGCTTCCATTTTCTGGAACATGTCCTTGAAGTTCCAGTTCCTTGAGTCTTAACTCATGCTCTTTTTGCAATCTTTTCTCTTCTTTTTCAGCGTCCATCTGGAATTTCTTTTCCTCTGCCTTCCTTTGCAATCTCTTTTCTTCTTTTTCAGCCTTCATCTGCAATCTCTTTTCCTCTGCCTCCCTTTGCAATCTCTTTTCTTCTTTTTCAGCCTTCATCTGCAATCTCTTTTCCTCTGCCTCCCTTTGCAATCTCCTTTCCTCTTTTTCAGCCTCAAATTTCCTTGCCTCCTTATCAGCCTCTAACTGTAACCTTTTAACCTTAGCCTCCCTATCAGTCTCTAATTTCCTAGCCTCTTTATCTGCCTCTAATTTTAATCTTTTCTCTTCAGCTAACCTCCTTTTTTCCCTATCTATAAATTTATCACATTCAGTAGTAACATACTGAATCAGAAGGTCCCCAATCATGCCAAGTTCTTTTGCCGTCTGCACTGTAGCGGATCTAAATTTGGCCAAGTCTGCCATTCTCTCATACAAATTATCAACACATCTGTTATAATGTGACAAATACTAACTTAATTAACTAATGGCAATGACAGCTCATCCTATTCACCACAATTTGTTTAGTTTTATAAAATTTATTTCCTACTGAGTAGTCCCCAGGGTATGGTGGAACAAAATTCCGGGACAGGACACCAATATGTGATAAGAAGTTTTGATGGTAATAAAATCAAAGGTTAACCAGGTGAGGTCAAGCTATGCAAGTTCCCTGAGTAATAATGATGATGATGAATTTCTCAGGGTCCCAATCCGCTACCTCTTTTGATCTCACCCAGTGTACATTAATCTCTGCTGTGTTATGTGGCTACGTGTCTAGGGTAATGTATTTAGTATGATGAATGAATAATTTCAAACAGAACTTTAACTCAACAAAAATCAAGTAAGTAAAACTGTGTGTACGTTTTGATATATAAAGGGATATATATATATATACAATTTATTTTTCCTGTACCTCACTCTTTTGGGACTGGAATTGTCAAATCAAGAAAACTTTTATTTACATAATATAAATAAATAAGTTGGAAACACTGTCCATGACTTTTAACAATAAAAAAGGTCACTGTAATGGGTACCCCACAGTCTGATTCAATGCTTGACATTAACACTAGTCTATTAATGGAGAGTCTGTTCTTTACATCATTCCCCAGGAAATTCTTTTTATTGTGGGGGGTGGAATTGTGATGAACTATCAATAGCCCTTGGTAAGGGACTTAACTTGCAAGCCTATCTGATACTGTTGGCTCCAGAATATACAATGTCATCAACTGGTGGCCTCCTGTATGAAGATACTGATTTTGGGCTTCACTGGTTATTGATGGGCCTTCACTGCTTACAGGTTATTTCTCTTCCAGGTTTTCTGCAACACTTTTGACTGGCAATAAAAACCCCAAGTAAAGAATAATAACACATGCACAAGCTTGACTAGCAGTAAATAGGTTTTCACACTGCTTTATCGTCCTGAAGGCAAAAGGTTGGTCACAAGGCTTTCCCGCTGATCTCAACTTGGCAGTGCTTGTTAGTTTTTCAAATGGCGGACTATGCAAGAAGGTGTTAAATTTAATCAACTACACCTAACCAATCAGAAGACGAGTCAAAATTTTAACTATTTTTGGATTATAACTGGAGCTATTCTAAGTGTGTTCGTTCGTCTGGTTACATTTGGGTATTCTATATCTCCCTTATTTATGGACCGATTTCAAATATCAAAAGTGATAATTAAACTGCCAATTTACCGTTATTGTTCTATTTAATTTTCCTTTGGTTATTCCTTAACAGTTTCATCTGGGTAATTTTTTTGTAACTAATTGTAGGTCTACACTGATCTAAAATATCAGTAAAATAAATTTTTCTAAGTCAAGATAATTTTATTAAGTGGGAACCTTTAGGTTAATATATTAATCAATATCAGCGCTATAAATCAAGATATCCCTTTCATTCTAATTCCCTGTAGTTATTGAGAAATATATTATTTAATTTTGGTCAAAAACACAGAATCGGCATTTTTGCCAAATTTTTTTCTTGATTCTACAAAACGAGGTAACAATTTGATTGGTTGTTAATTTTGACTACGTCCTTCGATAAATATTAGGGTGTGTGTGTGTGTGTATGGGGGTAGTAACTTTTAACCTGTGATAGTAGAAAAATTCAAATTCTCTAGTTAAATTTTTAGCGGTAAATGGACTTTGCCCCTCAGACGAATTTCAAATATTGTAGTTATATATAGATTCAAAAAAAATACGCGGACTGCTTTTTAAGCAGGAAGTTTGAACGTGGGGTTTACACAGATCCATTTCACTACACTAAATATTCTCTCTCCACGGTCGAATAATTCCTTTCTGCTGTATTCAGTTTGCGGCTGCCTTTTGCAACTGGAAATAACAGGTTCGGATTCTTGTCATCTGCCTGAAGCAGTGTTGACCCAATTCATTATCCAGAGGCATCTACGCGCAAAATTAAAGGTTTCTTAAGGTCAGGTAACCTTAGAATTGGGTATTTGGACAGTTGTGCCTTGAGAGTGACGTAAGCGTGTTCATGCTCAGCATTCCAAATAACTTTATCAGGTTTTCCCTTCTTTGTTAGGTCAGTAAGGGGTGCTGTCAGGCCATTGAAGTTTTAATGAACTTTTGGTAGTACGCAATCAGTGATATGAACGAACGTGTGTCTCTCTTTGTTGTAGGCCTCTTCACTGCACGTATTTTCTCTACGTTTTTGGCAACTGGCCACATACACCCTTGAGAAATGGTATGCCCCAGGAAGTCAAGCTTTTCAAAGCCGATTAAACATTTGCTAGGACGGGCGGTAAGGCCAGCTTCTTTTTGAATTCATATTTATATATACCTATATCGTATGTGTCAGTGAGTTTCTTATGTAATGACCGTGTTATTTTGTGTATATACCTCTTGTTTGTACACTTTCAGACGTCAACTTAATTATTTTTAAAGAAAACGTTGGTCAGCTTAAGGTTGTGGTTATCTCCACACATTTTGTCCTGGAATGGTACTGGTGACGTCCATATGTCATTTCTCTGTTTGTCATAGGTACAGCGTCTTTGCAGCAAACGTTCATCTTTAGTTTTTTGAATAATATAATTTCAATCTGTTGTGGGCACAATAAGTAAGACTTAATGAAACTATAAATAACAATTGTATTTTTGTACGCATATTGTCTACACCTTTCAACAGATCATTTGTATTGATGAACGCAAGGGAGATAACTGTAGTGAATAATAAACGATTTTAGGGGAATTAACTCACTTCATTAAAGTCTGTAACTTGGCACATTCTTGATAAAATTGATCAAGTTTTCACATCTTCATACTTGTTATTTCATCATCATCACGAGCTTGTGGTTATCGTGTAGTTCCCGGAAGTCTCTGATGATACATAGACGCAATAGGACTAAAGTTGTTTCTGCATGTCGTAAGTGGCTGCTTGTATATGGTTGTGCTTGAGGATGAAAACTTCATCATGGAATAAATCAGAAACCACCAGTTCAAGACCACATACATGTTCTGATGTAGGCTTCTTTCTACAGCCTGGTGTAATGGTGGTTCTACAGCCTGGTGTAATGGTGGTTCTACAGCCTGGTGTAATGGTGGTTCTACAGCCTGGTGTAATGGTGGTTCTACAGCCTGGTGTAATGGTGGTTCTACAGCCTGGTGTAATGGTGGTTCTATAGCCTGGTGTAATGGTGGTTCTATAGCCTGGTGTAATGGTGGTTCTACAGCCTGGTGTAATTGTGGTTCCATGCTCAAAAGACGTAAACGATGATGATGACTTGAGCAAGTGTAGACTTGAACTTTTGGATAAAACAGAACATGATGATGATGATGATGACATGAGCAAGTGTAGACGTGAACTTTTGGATAAAACAAAACATGATGATGAGGACCTGGGCAAGTGTAGACTTGAACTTTTGGATAAAACAGAACATTATGATGAGGACTTGAGCAAGTGTAGACTTGAACTGTTGGATAAAACAGAACATGATGATGAGGACTTGAGCAAGAGTAGACTTGAACTTTTGGATAAAACAGAACATGATGATGATGATTTGAGCAAGTGTAGACTAGAACTTTTGGATAATACAGAACGTGATGATGATGACTTGAGCAAGTGTAGACTTGAACTGTTGGATAAAACAGAACATGATGATGATGATTTGAGCAAGTGTAGACTAGAACTTTTGGATAAAACAGAACATGATGATGATGACTTGATTCGGCTCCAGGCACGCCTTTCAACGAAAATACCTCCCCATCCTGGGCGACTCATACAACAGGTGAAGGTTACTACGAGCCAAGTTTTGATGTGACTGCCTTAAAAATGGATGATGACGGAAACCCACTTACACAACATACCCTGACCTTCTAAAACATACATAATGAACTCCCTCTTAAGAACACTGTTTGTTACATGGACGATGCGAACAGACATATAGGAAACTTACATATATTTTAAGAACATTACTACTGATTTATCTTTATACATCCACAATACTCTTTGTATAAACACAACACAATTACTTCTTTCTACCGCCCACTACAATGACAAACAGTTTAAACGTTATGACACTCAATGTGAGAGGTCTCACAAATAAGACAGATAAAATTGAAGCCTTGATACAAAGATATAAAACAGATTTTTTGTTTCTACAAGAAACCCTTGTTAGTGACGAATCACGCCCAAACCACATCACAACACTACTAGGTTTACGAAACGCACACTTTAGCCTAGGAACATCACACACGGGAGTTGTTATCTTGCAGACTTCAGATCAATGGGAAATAACACATAAAAATGAAGATAGAGAAGGCAGGTTTGCAATAATACAAATAAGAAATTCAGTCGATCACACAGATACACACACCTTAATAAACGTTTATGCTCCAGCAGTGAGAGCACAACAATTACATTTCTACCAAACACTGTCTGACACGGTAACTCAACGATATAAAGGAAACCGAGTCATAATAGTGGGAGATTTTAACTTAGTATTACATGAATTAGACAGAATACGAGGGACACTACACTCAAAAAACAACCGAATGAGGACAGAACGTAGGCAAATAGACATACTGCAAAACACCTTAGAGGAACTCGACTTATCAGACGCATACAGGAAAAAATACCCAAACGGAACAGAGACAACATACACCGACAGAACACGCCCCTTTGGAAGTTCTACGAGATTGGATAGATTTTATATACATAGCAGATACACCATTATTAAAGTAAAAAACATAAATCAAACTAATAATTTCTCTGACCACAAAGCAGTCATTCTAATGATCAACGGAAAAGAATATTTAAACTCTACAAAAAGATATCCCCACTGGAAGTTTAACAATTCTCTATTACAGAACGAATTTTATGTTAAAACTGTGGCAAAACTCCATCAAGATTATGCCAGTAACAATTCTCTATCAAAGAAGTAACACAGTCTTTTGCAACGTTCATACAAAAAAGTATTAAAAAACAAAAACAGATGCTAGAAAAAGCACTATTTCTAACAGAAAAGGCAAAATTACAGAACAATCTCTCTCCTTTATACAGATTACAAAATTCTTGCCAAGGCCTTAACATTAAAACTACAACCCTTTATGCATAAACTCATCCATCAGGATCAACAATGTGGAGTTAAAAATAGAAACGTAAACAAACATACACATTTCATTCGGGATATCATTCAATACACGCATGACAAAAACACACCTGCAGCAATAATGTCCATGGATCAAGAAAAAGCCTTTGATAGAGTTTCACATGCATTCTTGCACAAAATTTTACAAGAAAATAATTTCGGCCACTATTTCAGATCTTGGATAAAAATCATATACAAAACTCCGGAAAGCAAATTGCTGATAAATCACAATATATCTGAACAAATTTCTCTCACTCGATCAGTCAGACAAGGTTGCCCAATGTCTCCTTTACTATATGTACTAGTGTTGGAACCTTTATTAGAGAGCATCAGGAAAAATACAAGTATTAAAGGCGTCCATGTACCAGGTATAGGTGAAAGGAAACTAATAGCATACGCTGATGACACAATCTTCTTCCCCTATACCAGATTATCAATAATAAATATCCTAGATACATTCGATAAATTTAGCATAACTAGCGGTTCAAAGATCAACATTAAAAAATCACAAATAATGGGCATAGGACATTGGGCAAACAAAACAGACTTTCCCCTGCAGCTAGCACAAACTAGTAATATGAAAATATATGGAATAAATTTCATGTCTATACCATATAAAACAAACAAAGAAATGTGGAAAAACAAAATCTTAAAAATTGAAAAGAAATTAGAATGTTACAAATATAAAAACGCTACAATATTCGGTAGGGGCATTATAGTAAACACGTATGTTATTCCTAAGCTACTATATATATATGCAATATTTTTAACCCTCCAAAAAGAACTATAATAAAAATAAATTCTGTAATCAGACATTTCATCTTCCGTCACACAATACATAACATAAAACACAAAACATTAATTCAGGATAAAGCAAGAGGAGGAATATCCCTACAAGATATATCTACCAAATTTCAAGCTATGAGGATCAAATTTATAAGTAGTATAATAAACGAACCACAGGGATATCCTTTAGCACATTACTATGTTGGACTATCATTAGCAAAATTATGTAAATTTAACAATACAGCACCGCACCATTCCGGAGTCTTACCAAATTTCTATAAACAATGCGTCGCATGCATACAAGGAAATGAAACAATAATACACCGAACAACCAAAGAGATATATCAAAATTTAGTGTTAGCACAGGAACCTCCGCTTTACCAAAGAATAAAAAGAGGATATAAATATGGTATATCAGATTACTCGCAGGTTTTCTTTCAGTTACATAAAACAAACACATCACCAAGGGTAACAGAAATAACTTATAGATTATTATTTAACTCAACACCAATCATGTATAGAGAAAGAAAAAAAATTACGGTTTTAATAAAATGCAAACTCTGTAGACTAAACGTCATGGAGACAGAAGAACACATTTTCTTTTCATGCGATACAGTGACACAAACGTTGAACACTTTGAAACAGATATTACAAAAACAAACAACATCAGAAGTAGATATGTATAAAGCAGTTATGCTCAGCATCATTCCAAAGACGACTCCAAACACTGAAATACATTTACAAACGCTTTTAGTAGAATATAGACACCTAGTATGAATTTATAGAAATAAAGCCCTCTATGAGCAAAGGGTCTTTAATGCAAAACTTTTTCTATATATATATTCACACAGAAAACAAAACATTTAACCCAGCTGACATAACATTCAGAAAAGACAAACACCATACATGTTTGCATTTACTACAACATTATTTGACTGAAAATGTATCAGTATGATGTGTGTCTGCATGAAAAAAAAAAAAAAAAAAAAATTCCACTTCCAACCAAAAAAAATAAAAAAATAAAGCCTAGTGTGTCATTGTATTTGCATTGAAACTTCCTTATGGAGAAGCGAAATGAACATGTTTTGTAAAGTCAAACGGAATACGAATAAAAAATGGAAAGAAAAAAAAATAATAATAAAAATGTAATTTAGAAATTGAAGAGTGAAAGGTTATACGTAATTTAAAGATATACTGCCTATGTATTTCATTTTGTAAAATGTACATGATTTTGTAAATAGAAAAAGAAGTGCGAATAAAGGTTAAAAAAATGAGCACAACAAAATGTGTTATTGGCGCCAAATAGCGCACTACAACAATCTTTTAAACCAAATAAATAAATAAGTAAATAAATGAAAACAAAACAGAATACTGGGATGTGACTGTGTCCAATGGCTAGAATTCTTGCTAACCGTAGCAAGGTGATCTTTTTTAAAATCTTAAACCAAAAATACGTCATTACTTTTACGTCATATTATTTGGTTCGGTGTTTGCAACGTTTCAAACCAGGGCATCTATTTCAAATATTAACCATGTGCCTGGATCATCACTATCAGTAGGCTATTATGTAATGTGTTATATATTTCCTGATTATGTAAGAGTTTTGTAATGTGTGATATATTTATTGATTATGTAGAAATTATGTAATATGTGATATATTTCCTGATTGTGTACGAGTTATGTAATGTGTGATATATTTCCTGATTATGTACGAGTTATGTAATGTGTGATATATTTCCTGATTATGTAAGAGTTAAGTAATGTGTGATATATTTCCGGATTACATAAGAGTTAAGTAATGTGTGATATATTTCCTGATTATGTAATAGTTAAGTAATGTGTCATATATTTCCGGATTATGTAAGAGTTAAGTAATGCTTGCTATATTTTCTGATTATGTAAGAGTTATGTAATGTGTGATATATTTCATGATTATGTAAGAGTTATGTATTTATGTTCCTAAAGCGCCCAATGGAGCATGGATAAACAACTACAGCTGGTCACCTTGGAGACAGCCTACATTAAAACATGCATGTGCTCTTCCAGTGGTCGTTTCTTACCAGTTAAATAAACATGATGTGGTTGCCAGCCACATGTATGTGTGGTCGTGCATTGCTGATGATGTTGTATAGTTGTTCGTATCACTACCCCAACAGTAGGCAGGCCTTGGTTGATGGTATAAAAGTCATTTCTTACTGATGCAAAACAACAACAGTTCACGTAGACAGCTGACGATTGATACCAACACTAGATGAGTAACTTGACTCCGACAGCTGACGATTGATATCAACACAAGATAAATAACTTGACTCAGAAAGATGACGATTGATATCAACACTAGATAAGTAACTTGACTCAGATAGACGACGATTGATATCAATACTAGATGAGTAACTTGACTCAGACAGCTGACGATTGATATCAACACTAGATTAGTAACTTGACTCAGACAGCTGACGATTGATAACAACACTAGATGAGTAACTTCACGCAGACAGCTGCAGATTTATATCAACACTAGATGAGTGTTATGAGTAAAATAGTAGATGTTATGAGTAAACTTCATAACATATCTGTCGTTATAAAAAACGGCTCGACTGGTGGTCATATTTGTTTACGACCGGTGACACTGAGTTACAGGAAGTACGTCATTGCCTTTCGGGTCTAGTAGCAAAAGTCTACGGTTGCTGTTAGCAGAAGTCAGCGATCTTTCTAGGCCTGTTTGGTGTGTCTTCTGTGGCAGATGGACGTGTGTTTTATGAGCTCGTGAGTATTATATTGTTTCATGACATATTCCTACGAGGTACCATCACTAGCTCGCCCATATAACTCTGTGAGGCGAGGCTAGTATATTTGTGAAAGGAAGTATGCTTTATCTGCAGAACGTGAGTGTTTGAATTATAATAAAATGCATGAACATGTCCTCGATTTTGTTCTACCAGCAGACGTTACAGATAGATACTAAAGACTGTCTAGTGAAGCCATAATCTATTCTGCATATTAAAAAAAAATATCGATGGAGCCACGTTGTGTTAAATAAATATGATTGAAATTGTCCAGGCCGCCTTACTATTAATATGGAGATGTGGAGTTGTGTTACTGTGTGCGTGGTCTGCTAGACATCCCCTGTATGACTTTGGCCAGAGTAACATCTAAGTTTATTCCAACTATATTATCATATAAAAAGACCCGCATTAATGAGTAACTTGACTCAGGTAAAAAACAAAGGTAAAGGATCCCGTTATACGCCCATTAAGGCATATTGGGAATTTGGTGTAAGGCCCAATTTTCTTGACCATCGGCACACTAGGGGGATGTGGTCAGCACCACGTTGGCCGCCTTAACCTTCCCAGAAAATGCTGTGGTATCCAATTGGGGCTGGGTTGACCTAGGAGCCGTTTGCGGTCTAAAAAATATCCCACATCATCTGGGGATCAAACCATAGACCACTGAGGAAGGAAGGCGCTGTTGAGGTCATCTCTGTCTTGACTCAGACAGCTGATGATTGATGTCAACACTAGATGAGTAGAGTAACTTGACTCAGACAGCTAAAAATTTATATCAACACTAGATGAGTAACTTGACTCAGACAGCTTACGATTTATATCAACACTAGATGAGTAACTTGACGGAGACAGCTGACGATTTATATCAACACTAGATGAGTAACTTGACTCAAACAGCTGACGATTGATATCAACACTAGATAAGTAACTTGACTTTGAAAACAGTGCAAAATATGATGAAGTTTATTTATATGTAACGTGGCTAGTGTGAAATAATGAGTCCAAACTTCCCTTGAGGTCGGTCAACCTTGTACAGCATACATTTAAACTCATTTATTTTCTCAATATCTTGCTCTCTCATTCTTTCTTACTGCCTCAGTGTTTACTAGCTGTCTTTAGATGTTAGGGCGTTCACGACTGGATAACGACTATTGATGTCGAGATTTATCTGCCTTCTAAATTCTTCATGTATGTGAAATTCAACTGTCACTCAAACATTTTGATTCTTATTCTTCTGTCTGTATCTCTTTTTTTTCTGTGCTCTGCTTAGCGTGTCTTGGAAAAGACTAGCCTAACCACCAGGGAAATAATTTCTGCCAAATTCATTTCATACTCGTTAGGCTGACCTAACTACTGTCTATTGTTCTTCTCTTATAATTACTAGTATATATTTCTGTCACCACAGAAAGCAACCAACTAATTGGCATATTGTCTGGTTGACACCCCTTTATATCACTTGCCATTTCTTAGTATCTTTTACCACTAGAATCAAAATGCTCTGCTGAGTATTGCGTTTCCCGACACATGCTTATATGTCTTCCTATTCCTAATCCACCATTCCCTCTACCTCAGAATTTACCATCGATGAGACTTAAGCGTAATCCCTCGAGAGAAAACTGTCTTTACATTTACATTTTTACAAGCAGTTCTGGAAAAAACGTACCATGTAGAAGGACGTTCTATGCCTATTCCAACTCACAGTTGAGGTTCTCAACAAGATGATGATTATTCATCTATGTGTATTTTTGCACAAAGAGGTTTATCCAGCTAAATGTGCAAGTAAGTAATTGACGATTCGCCTGTCGTTTTGTATTTCAGTATACCTTGCTAAAAGTGGAAATATAATAACAGAAGTGAGACAGAAAAAATAGAGGATTTGAAAGAGAAAATAAACAAGATGGCTATTAAGATAAAACTGCTGAAAGAAAGCAAATGCGTCGATATGATTATATAAGATAAAGGAAACGCTGGGGTTGGAGAAGAATTTTGCTAACCATCTTGGATTTTGTATTCTGCACGAAAAGAAGGTTAGCTATGATTTATATGATGTACCAAAGGCCTACTTATAACACATTGATGCCAAGTGACCAGTCCTCTTACGGAGAGCGAACACCATCCACGATCAAGGTGAACCATTAACCAAAATAATCAAAAAAATGGACCAGCTGACAGTGCATCTGCAACAACTAAATGTGCAAGGACAAGATCAGCAGCAGATGCAGCAACAAAATGTGGATCAGCAACAGATGCAGCACCAATATGTGCAGGCCCAACAACTACAGCCTACAGCCTCAGTACTGTCACCGCCCATTGCTGACCCCACCATGCTGGCGCTACAGAAAATTACCACCATATTGCATAACGTAGACCACTATGCAAAGTTTACACAGATCAGGTCCATCATCCCGCCCTTCAGCGGCGACACACATAAATTCCGGCGATGGTTATCTGACATTGAAAAATTTGCCTCCATAGTCGATGCTGTCAATGATACGGAAAAGAAGCTGATCGCTTTCTTGAGCTCGGACTCACTATTTACGGATTTTTTGCGCAGAAGGGGACAATTATACCCAAATGAGACTTATGCCTCCCTGAAGAAGGAGCTAATTCAAAGGTATGGGGACATTGTGGATGAACAGCACGCTTGGTTTTTGCTCAGGAAGATCCGACAAGAGAAAGACGAACCTGTACAATTTTATGGGGATAGGCTTTTGAATCTGGCAGAGGAAGCAATTTGTGGTGGTTCAACGGATACCTCAGAAATAGACACCTTGTAGGTATCTTTGTGGATGGCCTGTTAGCAGATCACCTCAAACTGCATTTAATACGTAAGGATACCAAAACTATTACTGACAAGATTCAGGCTTTTATCACAGAGGAAAATGTCCGAAAACGCTTCCAGCTAATTGGAAGAGAACCACGCGTAGAGCACTAACACACAGCTGAACATGAACCCATGGAGATTGATCACTCCCGACAAAAATGGAATCGTTCTGTGGCTTACAGTGGGAATAACAACGGTCCTTATCGCCCCCCTACACAGAGGCTAGACAATGTGTATAACGTCAACCCGAGAAGTTGTTACACTTGTGGTAGGACAGGTCATGTTTTTCGGGCTTGTAGAGCAAACCATGCCACTGGAACGTTGCACGGTGATAGCAATAATTCAGCATCAAAGACCCATACAACAAACCACTTATGCTACACAACGCCGACGATACCCCTCACAACCCCGGTATGCCAGAGGAGCACCGGAACCTTTTATGCGCCAAGGAAACGGCCACGCCACGTACTAGGCAGGACCGCTAGTGGTGGACACATCAACATGAGGACACATTATAGTTCTGAAAATAGGTCTTTTATTCGTGGGAGGGAACACAACAGTAACAGAAATATGTACCCACCCCAAGGAAAACAGGAGGAAATTCTAAGTACTGAAATTACCATCCACCAGGACCCCAGTTCCTGCCTGTTGAACATCCACGACAAAAATTATAGGGCACTAATAGAAACGGGAGCATCGGTTAGTCTGATTTGATAACAGTTGTTTAGAAAAATATAACATCTCGTGAAATTCCAACATTCTAACACATACATGGCATCAGTAACAGGACAAGAATTAAAATCGATAGGCACTGCGTGGATTACATTCAAATTGGAAACTCACAAAATTATACACCCCTTTGTAATCATCAAAGGTATGTCCAGGAATCTGATTTTGGACGGGATTTTCTTCACAAACACCAGGCGAGAATATACTTTGATCTTCATAAAATCAGAATTCATGATGAGTGTATAGAACTACAAGATGACATACACATTGCATCCTTGGTACGCCTCACCGCCCCTGTCACAATAGCACAAAACTCTCTACTAATAGGAAAGGGGCCTGTTAAGACTTCGTCTTATATTATGCCAGGCCAAACAGTTCAAGTCAAACCCTTGATAGATGAAGCGATAAATGATGACCCGTTAATAATGATAACAGAAGGAATCGCTGAGGTTTCCACATCCAGGGATTTTCCCATTATGATCCTTAACACTTCAGGGAAAGCCACCACCATTATTGAGGTACGATTTTAACGCAAGAAGACACATCATTTCTAAAGACAGTAACAGCGGACAGGAGTTTTGCCCAGTCTCCCTCACCTACTTTTCAAAGACATCACACAGGCTCTAAATTTAGCAGACACCAAAGTGTACAACGAAAGGATAATGAACACTCCAACATAAGAAGTAACCGGAATGATTACCTTGAAGAACAATGGGATAATCATGAAACTGCAGAAAGAAAATGTCAGCAGGATTACACCCTACGACCTTTCATTAGACGCTCGATGGTTGAAAAACGAGGCCGCCCATATGTCGGTCAACATGAAAGGGAGATGCTATTGTTAAGTCAAAATCGCAGCCATTCGTTCCACCCCTCTCGTATGCACAACAAATACACCCAGCGCAACCCGTTTCATTTGTATAAGGAGAATAAAACTTTTCTACCAGGAAGTTATCCTACAGCACAGAAATTTGATGCATGTCACATTGCATGAGAAGAATTTATGTATGATTCAGCAACAGAAGGATATTCTACAATACAGAAATCTAATACATGTCCCACTGCACGAGAAGAATTTATGTATGATTCAGCAACAGGAGATTATTCTACAGTACAGAAATCTAATACAAGTCCCACTGCATGAAAGGAATTTACGTACAATTCAACTACAGGAGGTTACTACGCCATTAGGAAAATGGACAGACGCAACGCAACTCCTTCACCTGGAAAAAGAAGGCAACCCTACATCCCAGGAGGATATGACGATTGTTTTACAAATAATAGTAGAGTAACATACGCGGACAGGTGCAGTTACAATGTTGAAAATAGGAGGAGCTTGCATAAACATAACAATCGTTCTCGGTGTAGAAGGGATAGACACATGATTAATTTGGTGACGCAAGAGAACCCTCGTAGAACATGGCAGAGACAGCAGTACCCAGCTCAGACCATATCCAGTTCAAATCCCAGAAGAGTACAGTCATTTACACCAATAAGGAATTCTCAAAGATATCCGGGATCCATTGACTGAAAATTATCACAGGACGTGAGAAACTCGCCCCATTATTGCCGCAGCGGAGTAGAGAGCACACCTCATAAATTCCATGAGACATCGGGCAGCACATATCAGAGTAGATTATCACAGTTGCTGGAAACCTTAAGTACAACTGACGAAAATAAACCACGTTTTACGAAATGTGTTACGAAGCATCAAGATGTTTTTGCCTTAAATGATATAGAATTGGGCAGAACAAATACTGTCAAAATGGACATCCAAACAACCACGGAGGAACCAGTACATTTAAAGCCATACCACACCCCACTGAAAAACAGGGAACTTGTCCAAAAGTCTATAAACGAAATGTTGGCGGCTGGAATTATGAACGGTCCAGGTCCCAATGGTCCTCGCCAATTGTGATTGTTTCAAAGAAAGATGGATCCAGCCGTTTTGTTGTGATTACCGTGCTCTCAACAAAATTATAAAAATCCTTTCTTATCCCCTGCCTAGAATTGATGATTTACTGGCAACATTAGGGAAGTCTACGTACTTCACCACGCTTGATGCAAGGTCTGGTTTTTGGTGCATACCGATGACTCCAGAGGCAAAACAGTAATCGACTTTTTGTACTCACGTTGGAAGTTTTGTATGGAATGTCATGCTTTTTGGTCTCAAGGGTAGTTGTTGCTGTCGTTTTTGATGGTGTCATAAGACGTACATCTATTTAATACGTTTTGATGATCAAAGTTAGAGAACTGTTTATTAACTCCCTGGGACAGGTTGATTTAGGGTTATCTTCCCTTTGTTATTCATTGTAGTTGACCTGTCTTAAGGGGGGTTAGCTGCTCTCAGATCTGTTCTGTCTACGCATGCGCAAGTTTTCTTGGGCGCGAAACGAATAGACTTCCGTCATTGAGTGATGAGCTGGGTTCTGACCGGACGATTATGTCCGTACTTCTTCTCTGCATTTTCTGGGGGAAAGAGAGTCTTCAGTGTGACTGTGATGTCAGTGATTCTCCCCAGCGTTATTCTGTTCGTCAAGAATGACGACAGTTGTTATTAGTGTATTTCTCGGATTCTGTCCAAGGTAAAAAGAACTTAATTATTACGCCCAGATTGCAGAACATTTTGTGTCAAGCTGTGAGTAGAGCTCACAGTTCTTGAGATGCAGAGTCCATTTTGTGTGCTCGATATAGCCACCTAAGACGATTCGTCTAGGTATATTACAGAAGCCCAGTGAAAAGATATTATTATGGAAACCGCCTGTTGGTGGTATGTTTTGGCATGGATGATTATACCTGCCTATGAAGAATACACTGTTGTTTGAATTATTATAGAGGCCCGATATCACGGCCGATATCTTTGAGCAGAAGAAGAAGTGTCTGGCGGGTGAAGCCAGATGAAGTCTTGACTTTTTATTATACAAGTTCATAGACTTTGATATTGATCAACTGAATCCGCCTTTATCGTGCGGCATATTTGTTGAAAGACTACCTTACGCGTTCATTCAGGGGTCCTGAGCTACAGTAAGAAAGAATGTATATTGTCAAGCCAGCTTTACTAGCATCTTACACATGAGCTATGCAAGATTTATGATGCTCGATGTTTATTATTATTTACCACACATGAAATGTCCATGATCCTTGTTCAATTGACTGTGTCGTCTGTCAGCGTACTGTTGCAGTAATAAATGTTGGACAAGTCATCTGTATTATCCACATCTATGACTTCTACTTGTGGTGGAGTGAGTTTGGTGTAGATCAATAAGAGCCTATACGACTTCGTGTCCACGATCTGCTGCTTCCTACGCATACACCTTTACACTCTACTGCATCTCACTACGAGTATTACACTCCTGAGAAACTACATGTATGCTATTATGTATGAGTGTCTGCATTACACCCCTGGCAGTGCCTCACGCTGTTGACCTAGATACGCGCAACACTGAACTGTCCAGGTAATCAACGACACGCACTCAGCGACACTTCAACACGGTACAAATACCAGATTTCACACGAGCAAACAGACTTAACATCTAATACTCAAACAGTCGGTAAAATCTGACGGTTACAGTAGTCCAGCGACATACATGTCCTTAATGGATGAAGTCCTGAAGGGATTGCAGCCATTCCCGCTGTCCTGCAAAGATGACATACTAATTCACACAGCAGGCTCTATTGAGGATCATCTCCAGAAGGTAGAAATAGTGTTCGACACACTTAGACATCATCAAATCAAACTGAAATTGGCGAAGTGAGTTTCTAAAGACAGAAACAAAATACTTGGGATTTGTCATAAATTGTGATGGCATTAGACCAGATGGGGATAAAGCAAATGCTACTAGAGAGATGCCCAGTCCCAAAACAGTTAGACAAGTAAGGTCTTTTATCGATTGTGTAGGGTATTATGGACGCCACATTATCAACTTCTCCAGAGCAGCTGAGCCTTTAATTGCCCTCACACGAATATATGCACGTTTTTGGTGGACTGCAGATTGTCAAAAGTCATTTGATTATTTGAAAAATTCCGTAACCACCATCCCACTTCTTGGACATCCGGATACCTCTCAACCCATGATTCTATATACTGATGCCTCGGATAACGCGATCGGTGCTTGCCTCGTACAACCAGTATTATCTGAAGAGACACCCATTTTGCCAAATATTTTAAATGAGAAACCGATTGCATTCCTGTCCCACGCATTGTCTAAATCACATAAACGATGAACCACTACTGAGAAAGAAGCATACGCAATACATTATGCGATACAAAAGTTTGATTTCTATGCTCGTGGTACCAAACTCATTATTCGGACTGACCACCAACCCCTTGTTAACTGGCTTACAAAAACACAGGAACAACAGAAGAAACTGCAGACATGGTCGATGAACTTACAGTCGTATGATATTACCATTGAATACATTCCAGGAACGTTAAACACATGTGCTTACTTATTGTCCAGAGTCTTGTATGATGATGAATCAAATACAAACATCAACAGGGACACAAATGATTTAACATCGACTGAAATTGATGATAATGCCAAAGAAATAAATGCCATAACTTCACAAGAACTAGGTAGCTGTTCAGAGCAAACGCCCAGGTAGAGGATGAAAGCCCGGATATATTTGGTATCTGCATAGAACAGACTAGAGACATGGAAATAGCCAAACTTATTAAACGTGTGAAAGAGGATCCCTCTAAACTTAAAGAGTTTACTATTCTTCCATATGATGAAGCACTATATTTTATCCACGACAAACAAGATGGTCGATTGAGAGAGGTCATTCCTACACACCTCATCCCTAGAGTATTGTCACAGTTTCACATTAACAATGGTCACATGGGCCACGACAAAACTATTGATGTGATAAAAAGACAGCATTTTTGGACAACTATGTACAAAGATGTTATCGAGTATGTTGCTACATGCAAGACATGCAAACTAAGAAATATGAAACCCTACTCAATACCTCTTCAAGAAATGCAGCCCTCGCATTTTCCCATGCAAACAGTAAGCATAGACATAACCGGTCCATATCCACTCACTCACTCACTCACTCACTCACTCAGGAAACATATATTTGTTGCATCTAGTGGACCAATATTTAGTTTGGCCGGAAAGCTAACCCCTCACAGATGCAACATCACAGTTCAT
Source organism: Oreohelix idahoensis (assembly GCA_024509875.1). Classification (NCBI taxonomy): domain Eukaryota; kingdom Metazoa; phylum Mollusca; class Gastropoda; order Stylommatophora; family Oreohelicidae; genus Oreohelix; species Oreohelix idahoensis. The sequence continues at coordinate 25,825 of JAMPIV010004581.1, read as the reverse complement.
CACTCAGTTTTTCATTCAAGAGTTTCTTCCCCGGCATGGCTGTCCACAAATGATCGTTTTAGATAATAGGAAATAATTTACTGGAAACCCATTTAAAGCCACCCTAAAAAAGCTGAACATAGAACACACCACAACAAGTTACTATAATCCAAATTCGAATGGAAGAAATGAACGAATGCATGCTACCCTTCATGATGTAATAAGCACATACATCAATGGTAATCATCAATATTAGAACCTTTACATCAACCAGGCCCTCGAAGCCATACGTGTCAATATCAACGACACCACAGGCATGTCATCATTTTTATGTTGTACGGCCGAGAACCAAATTTTCCTCTTGATAACCTTCTCCATCCACAGCGGAAGTATATGGAAGAAGACCCCATTGGAATTATCTTAAGAGAGAAACAAAAAGCCCATCAAATTGCGCATAGAAATACGGAAAAAGCATTTCACAAGAAACGAAAGCAACATGACAAATCAGAAAAACTTGAGACGTTCAAGATTGGCGAAAAGGTCTATTACAAAAAGCATGTCAGAAACACGAAATTTGACAACCGCTGGATTGACGGTTACAAAGTGATTGAACAGACATCCCCCATTAATTACATCATATGGCTTGAAGAAAAAAATATAACCACGGAGGCACACGCAAAACAACTTCGGCGTGATGACCACCGCCTCATTGCGCCCAAGACAACTTCTACTGGGCCAGTTAAGAAGACCACGCTAACTTACCAACCTTCTAGTCACACCTCGTCGGATGGTACAGACTCTGAAATGGAACAATTCGATCCTACCCTCGTGCCACTAGCAGATGCCATACAAAGACTTATACGTGAAAGGGACTCCTCGGCAAGCGAAAATGATATTCCCTGGCATGAATTACAACACCGTTTGCAGTACACAGACTCCCGTTTACATGATGACACAAACAGGTTACCGACAACGCAAGCAGAAGATACCATTACCGCCTTAATACATACTCAAACGTATTCGCGCAGCTAACATTCATCCGCCACTCACCGTACACCCAGTTCAGAGTGGGACAGCATAGACGAGAAACCGTTAATACATTACAATGATACAGCTGTTTCTCACACACACAAACCAAGCCTGATAGTGACACTCAGCGACAAACAGAGTCGAGTTTCCATACCGATCCAGTATCAAATGATTACTCACATGAATCAAACAGCGAAACAGCAACTAACCTATATCACGGCCGATATCTTTGAGCAGAAGAAGAAGTGTCTGGCGGGTGAAGCCAGATGAAGTCTTGACTTTTTATTATACAAGTTCATAGACTTTGATATTGATCAACTGAATCCGCCTTTATCGTGCGGCATATTTGTTGAAATACTACCTTACGCGTTCATTCAGGGGTCCTGAGCTACAGTAAGAAAGAATGTATATTGTCAAGCCAGCTTTACTAGCATCTTACACATGAGCTATGCAAGATTTATGATGCTCGATGTTTATTATTATTTACTACACATGAAATGTCCATGATCATTGTTCAATTGACTGTGTCGTCTGTCAGCGTACTGTTGCAGTAATAAATGTTGGACAAGTCATCTGTATTATCCACATCTATGACTTCTACTTGTGGTGGAGTGAGTTTGGTGTAGATCAATAAGAGCCTATACGACTTCGTGTCCATGATCTGCTGCTTCCTACGCATACACCTTTACACTCTACTGCATCTCACTACGAGTACTACACTCCTGAGAAACTACATGTATGCTATTATGTATGAGTGTCTGCATTACACCCCTGGCAGTGCCTCACGCTGTTGACCTAGATACGCGCAACACTGAACTGTCCAGGTAATCAACGACACGCACTCAGCGACACTTCAACACGGTACAAATACCAGATTTCACACGAGCAAACAGACTTAACATCTAATACTCAAACAGTCGGTAAAATCTGACGGTTACAGTAGTCCAGCGACATACATGTCCTTAATGGATGAAGTCCTGAAGGGATTGCAGCCATTCCCGCTGTCCTGCAAAGATGACATACTAATTCACACAGCAGGCTCTATTGAGGATCATCTCCAGAAGGTAGAAATAGTGTTCGACACACTTAGACATCATCAAATCAAACTGAAATTGGCGAAGTGAGTTTCTAAAGACAGAAACAAAATACTTGGGATTTGTCATAAATTGTGATGGCATTAGACCAGATGGGGATAAAGCAAATGCTACTAGAGAGATGCCCAGTCCCAAAACAGTTAGACAAGTAAGGTCTTTTATCGATTGTGTAGGGTATTATGGACGCCACATTATCAACTTCTCCAGAGCAGCTGAGCCTTTAATTGCCCTCACACGAATATATGCACGTTTTCGGTGGACTGCAGATTGTCAAAAGTCATTTGATTATTTGAAAAATTCCGTAACCACCATCCCACTTCTTGGACATCCGGATACCTCTCAACCCATGATTCTATATACTGATGCCTCGGATAACGCGATCGGTGCTTGCCTCGTACAACCAGTATTATCTGAAGAGACACCCATTTTGCCAAATATTTTAAATGAGAAACCGATTGCATTCCTGTCCCACGCATTGTCTAAATCACATAAACGATGGACCACTACTGAGAAAGAAGCATACGCAATACATTATGCGATACAAAAGTTTGATTTCTATGCTCGTGGTACCAAACTCATTATTCGGACTGACCACCAACCCCTTGTTAACTGGCTTACAAAAACACAGGAACAACAGAAGAAACTGCAGACATGGTCGATGAACTTACAGTCGTATGATATTACCATTGAATACATTCCAGGAACGTTAAAACACATGTGCTTACTTATTGTCCAGAGTCTTGTATGATGATGAATCAAATACAAACATCAACAGGGACACAAATGATTTAACATCGACTGAAATTGATGATAATGCCAAAGAAATAAATGCCATAACTTCACAAGAACTAGGTAGCTGTTCAGAGCAAACGCCCAGGTAGAGGATGAAAGCCCGGATATATTTGGTATCTGCATTTATAGAACAGACTAAAGACATGGAAATAGCCAAACTTATTAAACGTGTGAAAGAGGATCCCTCTAAACTTAAAGAGTTTACTATTCTTCCATATGATGAAGCACTATATTTTATCCACGACAAACAAGATGGTCGATTGAGAGAGGTCATTCCTATACACCTCATCTCTAGAGTATTGTCACAGTTTCACAATAACAATGGTCACATGGGCCACGACCAAACTATTGATGTGATAAAAAAGACTGCATTTTAGGACAACTATGTACAAAGATGTTATCGAGTATGTTGCTACATGCAAGACATGCAAACTAAGAAATATGAAACCCTACTCAATACCTCTTCAAGAAATGCAGCCCTCGCATTTTCCCATGCAAACAGTAAGCATAGACATAACCGGTCCCTATCCACTCACTCACTCACTCACTCACTCACTCACTCACTCACTCACTCACTCACTCAGGAAACATATATTTGTTGCATCTAGTGGACCAATATTTAGTTTGGCCGGAAAGCTACCCCCTCACAGATGCAACATCACAGTTCATCACTCAGTTTTTCATTCAAGAGTTTCTTCCCCGGCATGGCTGTCCACAAAGGATCGTTTCAGATAATAGGAAATAATTTACTGGAAACCCATTTAAAGCCACCCTGAAAAAGCTGAACATAGAACACACCACAACAAGTTACTATAATCCAAATTCGAATGGAAGAAATGAACGAATGCATGCTACCCTTCATGATGTAATAAGCACATACATCAATGGTAATCATCAATATTAGAACCTTTACATCAACCAGGCCCTCGAAGCCATACGTGTCAATATCAACGACACCACAGGCATGTCATCATTTTTATGTTGTACGGCCGAGAACCAAATTTTCCTCTTGATAACCTTCTCCATCCACAGCGGAAGTATATGGAAGAAGACCCCATTGGAATTATCTTAAGAGAGAAACAAAAAGCCCATCAAATTGCGCATAGAAATACGGAAAAAGCATTTCACAAGAAACGAAAGCAACATGACAAATCAGAAAAACTTGAGACGTTCAAGATTGGCGAAAAGGTCTATTACAAAAAGCATGTCAGAAACACGAAATTTGACAACCGCTGGATTGACGGTTACAAAGTGATTGAACAGACATCCCCCATTAATTACATCATATGGCTTGAAGAAAAAATATAACCACGGAGGCACACGCAAAACAACTTCGGCGTGATGACCACCGCCTCATTGCGCCCAAGACAACTTCTACTGGGCCAGTTAAGAAGACCACGCTAACTTACCAACCTTCTAGTCACACCTCGTCGGATGGTACAGACTCTGAAATGGAACAATTCGATCCTACCCTCGTGCCACTAGCAGATGCCATACAAAGACTTATACGTGAAAGGGACTCCTCGGCAAGCGAAAATGATATTCCCTGGCATGAATTACAACACCGTTTGCAGTACACAGACTCCCGTTTACATGATGACACAAACAGGTTACCGACAACGCAAGCAGAAGATACCATTACCGCCTTAATACATACTCAAACGTATTCGCGCAGCGAACATTCATCCGCCACTCACCGTACACCCAGTTCAGAGTGGGACAGCATAGACGAGAAACCGTTAATACATTACAATGATACAGCTGTTTCTCACACACAAACCAAGCCTGATAGTGACACTCAGCGACAAACAGAGTCGAGTTTCCATACCGATCCAGTATCAAATGATTACTCACATGAATCAAACATCATCATCATCATCTCTCTCATTAGTTCTCTTTTCATACCTAGATTTTCTAGGACCTCCTTATTTGTTTTCATCTCTTTCCATGAGATACGCCCCCATTCTTCTATATATCCACATTTCAAGAGCCTCAATTCTTTCTTCCAAATGCTTATTCATCGTCCATGTTTCTGCACCATACAGAAATGCAGAATATATATAACACTTTATGATTCTCAGTTTTAATTTATGAGATAACTGTTTGGATGTCAGTATATGTTTCATGTTGTTGAATGTAGCTTTGGCCATTCCTATTCTCTTCTTGATTTCTGTTTCACATCTGCCATCTTCTGTTATTATATGACCAAGATATACGTAGCTCTTGACTTGTTCCAGGATTTTCCCATTTACGCTTATCTTTAATGTGGGTTTATCGTCTGTTTTGCTAATTATCATAGTTTTAGTTTTCTCAATATTAATGTCGAGTCCATATTCATGACTTATACTGTTCACTTGCTTCACTAGTTCTTGTAACTCCTGTTCGCTTTCAGCTAACAACACGGTATCATCTGCATATCTAAGGTTGTTTATTGATCTTCCACTGATGTTCAGTCCTGGTATTTCCTGTATCTGTTTGAAAATTTTTTCGGTGTATAAATGTTTTATCATGATATAGTCGATTTGATTACGTGTTACATCTCCTGGGCTTTTCCATGTGTATAATTTCCTTGGGTGATGTTCAAAAAAGGTGTTACATATGACCAGCTGGTTTTCTTCACAGAACTGGATAAGTCTGTCTCCTCTATCATTTCTTGTCCCTAATCCATACTGTCCTACTATTTTCTTGTATTTTCCTTTTCCTACTTTTGCATTCATATCACCCATTACTATCAACACATCTGTAGATTTGACTGGTTTAAGTGTGTGTTGTAGCTCTTCATAGTATTCTTCTATTTCTTCCTCGCTGTAATCTTTAGTTGGTGCATAAGTTTGTAAGATTGATATGTCGAATGGCTTTGCTCTCATCTTTAGTAACATCATTCTGTCATTGTGTGTCAGTATCCACATACGTATTTTTCTAACTCCTTCTTTATCAACATTCCTACCCCTCTTTCGTGTTTTTCTCCTCCTGAGTGTATAAGCGTGTACTGGTCTCTTGTTATGTAGCCTGTATCCAAAAGTCTTGCCTCTGCAACTCCCAGTATATCGAGTTTCATGTCGGTTGCCTCTAATAGAAGATTGTCCAGCTTTCCTTCTCCGTTTAAAGTTCTAACATTCCATGTTCCTATTTTTAGGCTTCTCCTACTAGTTTTTAGGTGGTCTTTCTCAGAATGCTCCCTTTCAACAGAATTTAAGGAACACTCGTCATTATGTACTTCCTTACTCATTAGAGGAGTTGCCTCTTCCCTGTTAATTTGTACAGTAGATTCTTCCCCAGGGGACAGAGAGTTCTCTACATATCGGTTCTTATCTTGTTGTTGTGATTCCAAACAGCGAAACAGCAACTAACCTATATCAACAAGAGACAGATATAGATACGTTAGACCCGGAAAGCAGCGTAGAATCTACGGACAACGCTCCACCCATTGAAATCCGCACCACTGTAAAACGTCCATACCTTCCTTGTTCTGACGATTCGCCCCCAGTCACTAAGTTTGTAAAACTACCCCAACAACATGTAAGGATGAAAATACGAACAAAACGTCGACGAGTTCCCAGACAGAAAGATGACTCGCCAGTCAACCATCCATTACCTCGATCGCAGTCACCTCAAATTTCTCCACCTTGCCGACAATCAGTCAACGCCACGTCACATACTGTGCCCGCTACACAGTACGATTCCAGATTGTCTAGCCGAGAGATTGCTATGCTGGAAATGGTGAAGGAGCTCAAAGAGCTGGCGATACCTTTATAGGCACCCAGTTGTGTCCTATGTATTTGTTAAGACAAGTACTAATCTACGCACATGTGTATATTTTCTTTTTGCCAACGATTATTTTTTTTTGGGTGCGAAACGTCTCGTTTTTTTTTTTTTTTTTTTGGTGCGCAGAAGTCCTACGAACATTTTTTTCAGTATACGTGAATATGACAGTTCCCCAATGACCCAGTGCCTGAGATGAATTGTCACAGCCACTCCTGCTATCATAGTTTCCACGGTGAGGTAACCGCTGATGATCAGATCACCTTCAGAAGAACCGGAAAGTTGTCATATACATGTTTCTATTTTAAATGTTCTTAGTACTAACACCTGTTATAAGTATGTTTTCCACTTTCATTCATCATGTTTTTGACTCCACTTCTAGGGCAGATTAAAGAATATATAATGTTTCCATTCTTTATGTTACAGATTATGCCATACTATCATATTGATTTTAAACAAGACAATTTATTTAGGATTGTTGAACAAGTTATGCATTTCCACACAAATTACAGTTTATAAGTTGTATAACCACACTTACTAGTTAGAGATGATTTTGATGTTTTATTTAAACAATTCACAACCCTAGAGTCCATATTACATGAATCGCATACAATTTTAATGCTAATGATTCACACATTGAGAATTCATAATTTTTCCCTATTTCGCCCTTACAGTATATCCTTGCTTTTTCAGAGATGGACTTACTCTTTTCACTCTCATCTTTAGATAATTCACGCGCTACCTTTGCATTATGCACTGATTGTCATTCTGTTAATTATCATTGATGCAGCCTCTTACCTATGATCTATATACTCCATTCCTTCATCTATACCAGTAACCTTTATATATTATAGAGATTCTATTATAACATCCTTTGACAGAGTATAAGTGGAACGACCCATTTTATTGTAATTCATAAACATGATTGTTATAGTATGCCATCTTTTCTCCATAGAAATATATTTTGAGTGTAGAACTACACATTTTGTGTGGGTACTGTTAAAATTTTTTTTTTATTACCATGTTTCAAATCCATACTGTTTATGAAATAGCCATTTTTTTAAATAATGAAATTAAACCACTTTGTAGATTTAAAAAAAAATTTTGCATGATGAAATTGTTACAAAATATTGTATATCCAACATTTGATCCACTATTACAGACGAATGAGACTTCTTTTCCATTCCACTCCTCACACCCTTTATCTTACTCGTTTCCTTTTCTCCCTGTGAGAAAATATTCTGCTATTATGATTTTTCTCTCCTAACTATCTTCATCAACTTGTATTACAATGTTGTTGTAATCTGGAGATCTTTGGTTTTCTTTCTTTCCATTACGAGACCACAGTTACTATTCTCACAACTTGCTGACAACAAATTATATTGACTGTTCTTCTTTGATTTCTAAGCTAACTATCATTATTGACACTCCACTGATAGAATTCATCACACCAGGTATCAGATTTACTGATGAAACTTTTTAAGGTCATTGTATTATTGCATTATTATTATGGTTTGCTTACAAATTTTTACCGAAAATGAATTTTGCAAGATAAGAAAAGAAACAGATTGATAGGAATGTTGACATAAATTAGTGATGCTAATTTCCCTGACCCACCCCCACAAATGTTCATGAGACCACACAGATGACTCTATTTTTTTCACCCATTTTTCCTCATGTGTTCCATAGTGTCATTTCATCCCCCACTGGCCAGCATCTGTCTGTTTCACATACGAGTATTGACTGGCTTTTATGATTGTAGTTGACATGGGTATGACATTTGAGAAAATAAAACACCACAAGATATTGTGCAACTACTGTTTGAATATGATGCATATGCCATTAATGCCCTCATGATAATGTTATACATTAAATATTTCTGTCTTTAAGTAATTACGTAACAGATGGTTTAAAATGATTGTAAAATTTTGAGGTTCAATAAGATAGGAGATCTACGAAGAAGATACTATCTGATGACCATACCCATACTGAAGAGATACGTGTTGAGGATACTGTGATGATGTAATTTGATACACCGATAAAATTATTATTTGTAAGTATAAAAATAATGTAGAAATGAAAATAGTGGAGATAGGAAGCTTCTTCTTCGCCCACGCCGCAAGCGCGTTGATTTTAGCACTATAGTACTATCGTTTTCTAGTGTCATTGAAAAAACTATTTATAACATTGTGACACGAAAAGCCTATTCGTCCAGACGGAGTGAGAGGGGAGAGAAAGAAAAATGATACCGTCTGCACGCGTGGTTTGAATCTAAAAATTAGCGTAGCGCGATATTGTCGTTAGTCGTTTGAAAATACGACGCAAGGTCAAAATATGTTCGGAAAATTGGGTCACGCAGACAACCTTAGCTATTTATATAAGTGACGTATTTCTGACGTACTACGGGAGATTGTCGTTTTTAATTTGAAAATAGCGGTAGAAAGAAGTAAACAGGTGGTAGTTTCTAGATTTCAAGACTAACATGAAAACAAGGTATGGAATTTTGAACAATAATACATAGGCTCATAAAACTTATATATTCGAGTGCCATAGTGTCTCCTGACCAATAATATGTTTTCATTTACACTATAGTCCAACTAACAGCCAAGATATGGTCATAATACTAGATAGTCACAGACACAGTGACAAACACACTGGTGTTCTGACATTCGCTATCGGTAACGTATTTTTGCAGAGTTGTTGAAAAAAAGGCATGAGGGTTAGGTCAAAGTCCAAAAGAGGGGAACGTTAGAACGGAGGTACATGTAATATGATTTGAAAAGGGGAAAGATATTATGGGATGGCTCAAACTGAATTTATTTTTTGTATTGTTAGGCCAAAACCAAGTCTATTTTTGGTGAATGCCAAGTTCGGACGGACATACCGAAGTTTTTGTTACTCTTATCCATTGCGACGTATATGGGCGACGGGAGGGGGGTTTTGTGTGGCCCCCGTGAACAGCGTGGTGGTGTGCGAGATGTGGGAGAGTTTAGGGGGGAGGGTTGGGGTACAAGTGGTTGTCGACAGGCGAATGGGGGTGAGGTAGGGGGCATGTGGTGATTGTGTAGAGGGAGGGGGGGTAGGGGGTGGAGTGTAGGTGGGCATTATACATCAACAGACCTTTAGGGGAATGATCGGGACGGTCGCTTCAGGGAAAATAAGAATTCTTGAGTCGGTTGGGCAAAAAACAAAACTGGTAATTGTATTTTGAAAAGACATAAAACAAAAACGAAGTTGGGTAAAAAAATCACTTTACAATGAAACGTCTGCTGGGTTTTGGTTGTCAAAAATGTTTATCTCAATGGGTAAAAACCTTGGGTTTGGAATAAATCGTCGCAGATTGGCGTATGGCAGTGGCGGGTCCTGCCAGGATTTTGCGGGTAGAATATGTAGTGGTAAACAAACTGGTTTACTATTCGTAAAACAACAAACTAAAAAAAAAATAAAAAAAAGAGTGGTTAATGTCCGTGCGGGGCATGTGAAATTGTGACTGTGCAATGGTAAGGGAGTGGGATGGGCTGTGATTTGGTGGTGTGGGTGTGTATTTTTGCATGTGGGGGAAACTTAAATTGTAGGTCAGGTGGGGGAAAAGGTTGCAATTGTCCTATCGGACGTTAAGATGCTGGTAAGGGATTGGGGGTTGGTTGGGGGTTGTGGCATGTGTAAGGAGGAGTTAAGCTGGGGAGTGGATGATGTGTGGAGGTGAGGGGGTAAGTGGGTTTTGATGTTGGGCCGGGCGAGATATGTTACGTTGTGGGGAGGTGGGAGGATGACCTGTGGGGTAAGTCGAGGTTCCATGAGAGAGGGATTTTGAATAGTATTAAGTACTGGAATTCGCGATATTAGTTAGGTTGATTGTGGTGGGAGGGTGGAATGTGGTTGGATACCTCTGGGGGCTTATCGTAAGTGTGGAAAGTCAGTAATGACTTAAAGGGTGATTTAGGGTGGGGTCTGTCAGGTATGTGGTTTGGGAGTGGTTGGGACCATTGTTTCACGGAGGGTGCACTTGTATAGAGCTCGTAAACACCGGGGGGGGGTTGCGACCTTCTGACATGCGAAGGTCTATAGGGCAGGGGGCTGTGTGGGTTTTGGGTTAGTTTGATGTGGTTTGTTAACGTGAGTGTGGTGGCTTGGTATTTAGGGGCAAGGGGGGGTGGGTGTGTTGGTGGCTTTTTTGGGGTGCCGTGGGGTGTCTGGTGTGGATGGGGTTTTTGGGTGTAGGTGTGGGTGTAATATTTATTTGGGGGGTATGGGTGGTGTGTGTCTAAACCATGGTATGGGTGTGTGGGGGGGTGTTGTTGTAGGGGGGAGTGTGGGTAAAGTTGGGGGGTTCTTGGGGGCGGGGTGGGGGCGGGTGGGAAGATGGGGTGTTGTTGTGGGGCGGGGGGGTTGGGGTGGGGCTTTTTTGGGGGGGGGGGGGGGGGGGGTCGGGGGTTGGAATAGAAGCGGGGAGCGCTAGGTCGGTAATAGGGGGGGGACAGGGGAAGAAGACGTTGAAATGAAATTTTTGGTAGGACTGAGGGGGGGCGGAGAATGGGTCATGTCGTGAAGTTGGGTGACAGGGGTTAATGGAAGGGGGGGGGGGTTTTGCAGAATAGTTGATCAGGTTAATTACTGGTAAGGATACTTATTATATGGCTGGGTTTTGATGGAGGGGAAATACGGGCTTATGGTCAATACCAATAGAAACATATAACAAAGGACGATTTTTTGTATCATCAAAAACCATGGGGTCAGTGACACATGATGGTTGATATCCTCGGTGGGGGCGGGTGATTCATATGGTGTGCGCATATTACGGGAGGGATGTCCAGGGGGGATGGGGGCACACGGGGACCGACCGGTGGGAGGAGGATGATTAAGACATAATAGGTGGTATTGGGAGGGGAGGATTTGTAGGTGGTAGGGGGCCAGTTGGTGTGGGTGGGAGGGGTGGGCGGTAAGTTGGGGGGGTTTGGTGGTGTGGCGGTGTACTGGATAATTTGGTGCACGTGTGTTGGTGTCGAGGTGAGGGGAGGGTTGGATTGTAGGGGGGGGGAGGGGGGGCGGTGTGGGTGTAGTCTGATGGTGTAGATTGGTGTTTGTGGTGAGTGTGGGTGGTGGTGGTGGGGGTAGGCTTGAGTAGGTGTGGGGGTGGTAGGGTGGTGGATGCGTTGTGCTGGGGTGGTGTAGCGGTATTTTTATGGTTGAGTCAGTGGAGGGGGGGTGGGGGGGGGGGGGGGGGGGGGGGGGGGGGGGGGGGGGGGGGGGGGGGGGGGGGGGTGGGGGGGGGGGGGGGTAGGGGGGGAGGGAGAGGGAGAGAGAGAGAGGGAGGGAGAGGGGGGGGTGGGGAGGGGGGGGGGGGGGGGTTAGGACTGGTACTTTTTGCGACACAGTTGCTGTTTGTCATCTGGGAACGTCGTGGATTGTGTGTAGGGTTAGTGCTGTGGTCAGTAGACGTCGACAAGTTGTTGTCTTAGCATTATGACATGTTGTAATGTCGCAAGTATGTAGTTTGTGTTGGTATGCAGTTAGTATGTGCTTGTTGTTTTGTGAGTCCAGATGACTAGGTTGCTAGGAAAGTTTTCATATCATGTTGTGACTTTCTTGCTTCCTAACGTGTGATAGTTTTTTTTCTCAGTTTACTTTGTCCTTACCTGATTATGTTGTTTTATTTTCTACCACGACGCTTTTACTTTTTTCAGTCTGGGTATTGTTCTGTCGGCAGATTTTTTAATCGCCGAGTCTCTTTACGAGACAGACGGGATGAATATTAGGCTGTGGTGGTGATGGCTGGCATCGCGTGTGGTCGTTTCCGGTGTGGGTCGATGGTGCCGCGCGACGCAGTACCGGTATTGTTATGGTGAAGTAGTGTGTTTGTGTTTGCAGAGTAAGTGGTAGTAGTGGGTGCAGTGAGCCGGTAGGTATGCGAGACTTCGTAGTTGTTTATAGTGATTAATGTTTTAATCTAAAATCGTTAGTAATTAGTTTGCTTCCGTGGTACATGAGGACTGTGGTTTTAGAGAAGCCTGGGGAGCTCTGTACAGTCGCTGAGTTGGGTAATTAGGATTAGGATCTCACGGCGTGTCCAAGCTTATCAGGGTGTCGGTAGGTGGGTTTATTGTTGCCGCTCGCTGCTACGCATAGCTAGTCTCTTAGCAATTTGTTTCTTCCCGTTGATTTGAGGTTTTTGGTGGTTGCTTTAGTTAGGACACCATTACAAAATCCTCATATTAGTCGTTAGTTCCTAGAACACACCATGGGGGGAAGGAACCTGTTGTCCAAAATTTTTTCTTTTAGTTCTTCCGCGAGCTCATATGGCGAAGCATTCTGGGATGAAAGAAAAGGGGGCGGACGGGGAAAAAGCGCTTTAAAGCGCCGCAGTTTGAACTGAAATGCCCGCCATAATTGTGGGGGGGGCGCACTCGCACGCGGGGGTAAAAAATTATGTCTTTGGGTCCGACGCTTACCGCGGTGGGGGGGGGGGGGGGGATATGTGGTGTTTTTGCTCCCCGAAAAAGTACTAAGTATTGGTGAAGAATTTGTAGGAAGATTAACAAAGCACTGCTATTATTAATACAAAGGGCCATACAACTAGCTAAAACGTTAGCAATAATCCAGAGGTTGGATTATAGGTTCACATTTCCATATGAAAAAAGAGCGTGAGTCATCGGCCATTGCTACAATATAATGGGGTGCTATGTGCTGGGTTCTGGATTTTGTGAAAGTGGTTCAGCACGAGAACAATTAAATCATAACAACAACTGTAGCACCAACTAGAACCAACATGCTCGTGACATTTGCGCATTCAGTTAGCAAGAACGGTAGTCAGTTCAGATGATCTTAATGCCACATGAATGTCTTCCATAAAAATTGCAGTTGTCACATGTGATGTCTGGAGTCTAATCCAGTTCGACACCTAGCAGGTGACTCTAATGCTGTGTATATCGTATGCCTACGTTACAATCGATCTCACAGCAACAGAAAGTAAAAACGTATTTAATTGCTACGGAGTTCATCCTACAGGATGAGAATCAGAACTTTGAGGATCCTATTTCGGAGAGTTTTTTAGGCGGACAAGGAAAATGATTCAGTTATAGCAAATAAAACGCGCGCAAAAATCGAGAAATTGGCCAAAGTAGAGAGAAATTTCTGAGTGTTAGTGTAAAAGGGGAGTGTGTTACTGTTTGTGTGTGACGCGCGCGCTGTGCGTGTTGAAATGTCTGTGTTATTTTGTGTGTGTGTGTCCTGACGGAGTGAGGGAGTCCTTGCTTTCGAAGCGATTATCAGATTATTCTAGGAGAGGAAGAACTGATGCAGAATACAGGCACAGAAACGTTTATCTCTTTCCTGAATTATTCAGAAGAAGAAGCCTAAAACAAAGAGAATGGAGAACTCCAGGGAAAGAGAGGAGAGCTTAAGGATTCTATTACGCTGTGCGTGGTATGATCTTATTTTGTGTTTAGACCAGGCATTTATTGCGTAATCTATTTTTTTTTTTCTTATAGATTTTCCTCAGAAAGATTACAATGGTATAATTTGAAAGAACAATTTTGAAGTACGGAATGGGGATAAAAAACAACGATGCTGAAAAACGTAATTCATAAGTTTTAAGTACGGTCTTTAAACTTCTCTTTATGAGAAATTATCCGAGTAATGAATGAGTGACGAGAGGAGGAGAGAGACGATAGTGCTTTGTCCCCTTTTGTTTTGAGTGTGTGAGAGAAAAGGAATTGTCTCACGTGGGTGGAAAACGGTAAGATTTGGAAATTTTACTTGCCGTGATCAGGATGTCGACCAGAAAATTTAAAGATATCTTGATTAGTTGGTCTTATTTTTTATGGAAAAAAAATGTGGGAAGTTAATTTTTTGAAAAATGGGGGGTTCCGACTCGAGACAGCAGATAGACTGATTTAGATAGAGTAAAATGATTGTTGACTGTATAGGGAGTCCTTATGATTAAATGGGATGAGATCAGATGTCAAGGCCAGATACCATATGAGGAACTAGATGATTTAATAAATAAAGATACAAATAAGTGCAGATCTTGGTGTGAAACATTCGTTTTCTATCGAAAATGCACATGATTAAGTAAATCATGTTAGCTATCACCACAATTGTTACAATTATATGCCTCTTGTGTAATTGACTTGCTTGTCTCGTGTTCTAACGCAACTACTGCCTTGTTAGATGGATTGATCCTAAGAGTCAGGGTTACATTTAAATTTATCTTGTGTCAATTTCTGTAGGTTTCTTGTTGAAAGGAGCTCTCCCAAGCTTTCATTTGCGTAAATTTGAAGTCTGTTTGAAACTATTCTTAATGATCCAATTGTGTCTACGTTACGGTTAGTTAGTATTAGTATGGACAGGCACGAGGACTAATAGATATATAGAAATATTTAGACAGGCTCAGGACTTAAATAAGTAGCAAAATGTTAGAAGTTAGAGCAGTGCAGTTCAAGAACAGATGACCTAGCCAGAAAGTTACTTTCTAGTGAATGGTACTGCTACGTACTTTTTTAGTTTGACTGCGAGTTGTAGCATTACTGCATACCCCCCTTCAGACTAAATGTGGGCTTCTGTATTTTACACCTCCGATGAGCCTAACCAGTGTCAACTTCACTAATTTGTGGACTGTCGTGGCTGGGCGCGCGATAATTCGGTGGAGCTAAGTTTGGGACGAACTACCCTCAGGGGCCCTGCAGGCGCTGCTAAGTCACCTAAGGTACGAAAGCAGATCTTGAGTGAATTCGCACAGTTGCGTTAAGCTGAAGATTAGTACTAAAATTGTGGAGGTAAGTTAATGCACTTCAGCTTCGGGAATTGCCGGGTTTATTATGTTCGTTTGTGGTCTAAACACAGCCGTACCAGTCCCGATCCTTGGTTTGGGCTAATCTGAGTAGTTTTGGCAATTGCCTATATTCATTTATGCTAGCAGTACAATACGTGAGTCATAGGGAAATATGATCCCGGTGAACCGAGCCCCACGATGGACTAGATAAGGATGACCACGGTCGCTCAAATAGATAGGAGGACCAATTAGGAGGGTCAGGAAAGACAGGTAACCTTTGGTGGATTGTTTGCAGAACTAATGGATCTTTAGACACCTGTTAATTTTTCGATATCAGTATCCCAAAGATAGGTAAGTAGTTAGGTTGCGTTGAACAAGATTAGACGAGGGTCCAGGGCGAGGGCTATGGTAAGGGGTAGATTAGGTTTTTCGAAGTAATATGTAGGTCTTCCCCCGAATAAATGTATAAGGGTAACTATCGTTTGGGGTGGAGTAATCCCTTTAATGATGACTCACGGTACTCAACACATCTTGCTATCCTACATATAGTCATAGACGGATGTTATGTCTTTATAGGGTGTTAACATACTCGGCAATCAATATTTAGAGCAGATTTAGATACGATAAGATGTATCATAGATTGGGTAGCACGATAGATACTAGAATTGATCTAGGGGAATAGATTACGGGCAACTAGGGATTAGATTAGATAGATAGTTGATTAGATTTAAGGGGGGGTGGGGGGATAGATAGAAAACTCAGGCAGCATTATCCTGTAGTATAGCCTAAATACGTTACACCATGCCACTTCACTAAGCCCAATGTAAACTTATAAGCCAGATGCTCCGCTTTAGACTGAACGTTAATCCTAATAGTTCACCTGCTCTTCTACTGAGTATATAAAACATAAGCATAAGTAAACGTTAGTAATAGTATTGTTGTAGTAAACCAGGTGCGTACTTAAAGTATTAGGCACCCGACGGAGGAGTCTACTAGAGTTTGAATCCAAACTGATAAATTACCCAACACAGGATAAGAAAAATTTAATATTAAATACCTGCAAAGAGATTTGTGTAAAAGTGTCAATGTTTGAAGGAAAGGTTAGCGAAGAAAGGATCTGTCACCTCACTCTCGAGCTGGATCTATTACGGTGTGAAGTCTCTAACTGCACCCAAATCCCTACGGTTGAGAATCTGTATAGGAGTAACATTTTTTCTTTTCCTAAATTTAATAGGTTGTCCGAGTGATACTCTATGGCTGTCACCAGGGATGATCGCCCCCTCTCATCCCCTTAGTACGCCCACTGAGTAGTTACAGCAACAATTCGTAGTTATACACTTAAAATTACTGTTGGTTACTACAGTATTTTAGTTGTAGTAGTTGTTTGTTATTTAACGGCCTGCAGTAGTATTACAGAATGCATACCAAATAGAATAATATGGCAACCGACTAGCTGTACTGACAATAATAATTAGCTGTAAATATAGTGAATTAACAGAGTTTCTCAAAGTGTTTGGACGCATATCCCAGGGGTACGTGAAAGGAGTTCCATGTTCATGTTGGCGAATAATATTATTTATTTTACTTTTTGTTCTACTATTTTAATGCAAGAAAACAATTCTACTGACTTACTCAGTCTATTTGTGAGGTGCAGAGGTTTGGAAGAGAGAGCGCCTGTCGTAGATTTTTGATAGGTAAAATTAAGACTTGGGTTTGGATCCCTTGTAGAATAGATTCAAGAAATAAGTGATGTCAGCAGGATGAGGTAGTAAATAGAAATAGATTTCCACTAGCGAAGAGAATGGTAGAAATTTGATAGAGTGCTGTCCCGGAAATCTGAGAATCTCTTCTCTCTTTATGCCCTAGTCTTCTACAACCAGATCCAGAGGAGTCAGACAGTCTATAAAATATTTTTGTATATATTAATATATCTCATCCACTCTCGTGCCCGCACATACAAGTGAGCGGACAGTTAGACACAACAGACGTGGGTAAACTATGACAAGGATTATATAGATATTATGGGAACGACCTTGTAACCACCACACTGAAATAATTGTGTAGTATAGTTTGAAGTCTAATCATATGTAGAACGATACCTTTCAGCAACATATATCTGTAATAGGATACATACAAAACATCATAGCAACAATAAATCAGATAATAAAGAATCAAGTAATAGCGACAATAGACGATTAGTGACCGTTATGTATGGTCCCTTCCTCCTGGATTGATAAAGGAAGCGTGCACAGTCCCGTTTTAGAAGAAGAGATGATAACCCCAAAAGAGTTACAGATAGCATATGATTGGAGTCTATGGGTTCCCCGTTTTATAAGTTAGTGGACACGACTTGATACTGATCTTTATTTCTACAGTGTAAAATATTGTGTTTTAGGCAGATACCTTGCATAAGGAAGATGGTACAACGTGGTGGTGACTCAATAACAAAGAAACCATCCTTCAGTCTATTTCACTCGGTTCTTTTCATCAGGGCCCTGACTCACCACAAACCCATTACCTTAACTCGTTGTTGTTGGTCGCGTTCTGGCGCAAACTTCGGGACACTCACACACTATTTTTATCTGTTTCTGTCGTTTTAATGAAGCGGATCCCAGCTCTGCGATTTGTTTGTTGTTTCATCTAAATGGATCCGGGGAGGTAATGCTTCAGCGATAGTTATTTCAAGACTAAAGTTAGTGTCACTTGACTCACGAAGGTAAGAATAAGGCTTTAAACGCACACAAGTGTCAGAAAAAACGAGGTTTCCTTAATTAGAGTGATTGACCGTGGTGGACATCTTCTCTCAAACAGATAATCAAGGTTCAGCCACCTCCTTTGGTCAACAATGCGGAAAAAGTTAATGTTTTAGAATTTTTGTAAATTATTTCTCGCACAAGTAGAGCCTCATCATCAGAGTTCGAGGAGAATATGATCTGCCTCAAAGGCCCAGTATAGTTTATACATTTTTTCTTTAAAAAAAAAATGGTTGAGTGGGTTTTGGTATTCTGTCTATCTGAAGGCACACGCATCTGTCAGTACTGGTGGGTACTTGAAAAAAAAAACCACGTGGTAAAGATATAAAATGTTTTATGTTTCTCACAGGTATGTCTCGTTGTTACTAAACGCCGGACAAAATTTGGGTTACCCCAGTATTCACTGAATAAGGAAAAACACATATGTATTATTTTACAATTTTATGTATCAATATAATTACGTTTTGAAACTGCAAGCATTAAAGTTGAACTTGAAGTTTAAACTTACCGTGAAATAGTTTTATATTAATAATCCAATCATCATGAATTTGGAATACATACGTATTCCGTATCATTTGTGGCTTCTAGCATTATAAGTTAGTTTGAAAATTACGTTCGTATGCTTATTTAGCAGTTAATAATTAAATTCCTTAACAGTCCGAACTGAGTTTAAAGCTAGAAAGAAATTATAATTTCGGGTTGCATACTGTAACTAGGTTCACTATAAATAATACAGACTATATAATAATTAAGCACTCTGCACCAAATCTAACTAGTGAAATATGAAATTAGCGATTATCCTTTTAAAACACTTCTACAAATTTTAGATACTTAATATAATATATTTTTACCTCAACACAGTAAATACAGGTTGTCGCTCAACTTTTAGAGATCATAGCTGTTTTATTTATTGATGTCTAGAAGTTTCGGGGACAAATTGTCGAAACAAACTGAGAAACTTAGCTTTACAGCTTATTCTATTCACGAGCAAACCTGTCTACTGCGACTTTTGAGGACTGAATGTATAATCTAGTTTCAATCTCGGAAATTTCTTTAAACAGGGTACAAAGGGGGCCCAACTTATTTCGAAAACGAAATAATCTCCCCTTCTCATTCTTATACCACCTTACATAAACTAGAAGAATACCATGGCCACTGACACTTCTTTGCGTTTTCACATTCTAACGCTGGACCAGGGCAACAGTGAGTGCCTGTCAGCTGGGATTTCCAGACAAATGTCTCAAACTGCGCCCCGAGGAGATGTCGGTTATCGCGCCTCACCTTAGCGTCAGCCGATGAACTCGTTGTGTCAGCTGAAATATGCAGACAAATATGTCAGCCTATAGGTCTGGCGAAGTGGAAAGCGATGATTCACAGTTTCGTCCCACTACGCATAATCCCGAGCCTGGCATCAAAGTAATAACATCATAGTGCGTTTCTAATTGAGAACGACACGTCGGCGAAAAGTTTGAAATGGAAAAATATTAATGTTTAAGTCGGAATACTTCTTCTTGGGATAAAGAACGAATGCGGAAAAATTGACAAAAAAGGATTAAACGCAGTGATAATGAATAGAGGACACGGGTGAAGAAAAGGAAGAGTATATAGAGAATTTATTGATCATAACTCTTGTGAAGCACACCTACGATCCTATCGGCTGTTTTTCCTGGCCGGTTCCATTCTATTCCTCGGTCCTCCAAAGACTGTATTAGAGTGAGTGTCTCCAGACGGACTTTGGGTTGAGTCCTCTGGAGGTATTGGATCCCTGGCTCATTTGTTTCCATGAATTGTTGTGGGTAGCCTATCTTCTCCCATTCTGCAGACACGGCCTAACCATCTAAGATGGAAACTGTTCTACTTGGGTCTGCGATGGGTTGGGCTTTTAGGCCTTGAAGTCATGTCTGGTTGCGCGGACATGTCTCTTCTTGTTACATTCAAACACCTGCCTCAGAAAACAATTCATTAAAATGTATTAACAAGAGATGTATCGCCGCATGACGGTACTCTCATAAGGGGTACACGTATATTTGTAAGCGTGGGAAACATTGGTAATGAGTATCAAACAACTCAAGTCGAACAGAAGGTGTGGCAAGTCGTTGGTTTTGGATAGGAGACATTAAGGGAAACCAGTTGATAACACTACAAGGAAGTTCCTTTGTTCTGTGTATCCACAGGGTAAAAATATTGAGGGGAGACCTGAATTCATATGAGAAGGGAACTGATGACACATAAATGTGTAAAGAGAAGACATGGAATGGACGGTAAGGGACAGTAAGACTTGACGTGAAGTGATGGATTCTTAGATTCTGCAGTGAGCAGAATTGATCATTACAAACACAAAGGTCCCCCTAAGCGCATAAAAACAGGCTTACACTTGATGTGAACCAACAAAGAATGAGAAGTCAGTGTTCGACTATGCCTATTGTTAGGAAGAGCTCATTCAAATATGTCGGGATGCTAGTGTCTGGAGGATGCCAGAGATTGGAAGTGTTAATCGTTAGATTGTTTTATGAGAGTCTATAGATGTGTTATAGTCCTGTCTGAGCAGAGGTGATAGTGATAACTATGTGAGAGTAAGTTGTAAAGTTCTGCACTAAGGCTTCTGCGACATGTTGGAATCCGTACATGTTGCGGTATAGCTTCGGCCCACATACGTGCATGTGTCGGACTAGGGTTCCAGGTTGAACCTGTTCATTGTTTTAGTCTTTCTAGGGGTCCTACATGTCGACAGCTTCCCGTTCGATTGGGTCCCCACTATTGGCATTTCAACCCATGGGAACTGGGGGTTGTCCAATGCTTGGGTGACACTCGTTCGGCTCTTGGCGCAGGATTTCTCGTAATCTGATAATATCCGGTGTTCATTCCTGGCGCAATAGTGCGTTCGATATCGCTGAATAGTGGCGTTTGTAATATATGGACGCTAAAGGGGTGTCCCATTTCTAAGATTTGCTCCTGTACTGGCATCAGGGTATTAGGAGTGTTTATGCCCTTGATCATGGTTGCCCGTTCTACGATATAGTACGCCATCCTTAGAAATGATGTCTCCGTTGTGTTCTAGGGGGTTCTTGGCTATGGGCTGTTTCCTAAAAGCAGGGTTCCAAGGTAGGGTCCTTTTGTGACGCATCTTTTAGTTCCTTAGGTAACAAAATTTGGCACGTGGCTCCCGTCCATCTGGTTTGCCCTCTTGTGGTTACTGCTGCCCACAGTCGGCTCGTTCGGTCTTCCCATACAACACATATCTACATCCAAGTATGACTGGTAGTAGATTGGTATTCATCCACAATAGCGCTTTGATAACACCTCTGACAAATCAGAGTGTATCACCACCAATGCGATGGGAAGAGTCATGGGTGCATACATCTTAAAAACTCCACTCTTAATTTGACGGTGTCTTCTGTCTCTTGACCAGTTTGCCAAATGCCTTTCTGGCAATACAATTAATAAGATTAAACAAACTGTAGGAAGTATTATTACTAGTGATCAATACTATGTGCTTAACAACCAGAGATTTGTGTTTAGTGATGAATACTAGTTACGAAAATAAGCGAGTTCGTCGCGTTGTGGGCACTCTACCCTCAAGCTTCGCGAAGATCACTGACACTAATTCTCACGTAATGCTAATGTACTGTTATGCGAATGCAACCAATTCTATTCGTCACGGGTGTGGCTCTGCACTGATCAGACATACCCTGGTGCAGGGGACTTTCCCTTGATCTGACTTTCTCGACTGTGCGTTGCCAATGAAGGGCGCGTGGGTTGATCAGAGATGCTGAGGTTGGTTGTGGTAAGTGTTTTTAATGAATTTTGTTTTCTGGGGGAGGAGTTCTGAGGTGGATAAGTTTCGTAGTTAGTATATATGGTGTATGGGTAAGAAATAGTGTAGAATGGATTGTAGAGAACTTAGTTGCTAGATTATTTTGTCCGAGATATAGGCGCATCATGATCGGCGTTGCGTTTTGCGCTGAGGAAGCTCGGCCCAAAGCATTATTACGTAACGTTCTAGTACTTTACTGGGGAAATGTCTATCCAATACTTATACTGCGACCATGTTCAGCACAGACCAATCATGTAAGAGTTTACGATTTGTGAGACAGAGTGCCTTTTGATTTGTTCTGTAAGATAGCTAAATTCCAGAAGTCCTCTCAAAATTGCAGAGGAGTTGCTAGGGAAGTTCGCAAAAGTTCCAACTTGCGAAATTGGCTTCAAATAGTCCCGTCGAGCATTTGGATAGATGAATCTGGGGTATATGTGCACTAGAGATGCTATTGTCACAATGATCCGAAGTCTGATTTAGCATGTAACTAGATGTGCATGGAATTGATGAGCAATGGCAGATGTCTATTTCGTCGGAAGTCCGACTTCGCAGAGAAGCTTCTTGTTGCATTGTAGTAGTTGGTGCTGTGATGGCTGTGTTCCCAGTTTTTAAGTAGACGTGACATAAGCGCTACCTTTTAGCCTGTGAAAGCATTTGTGGCACTCATCGGTGAACTCTCTAAGCCCATATTTACTGTCGCAGTTCGTTTTTCTCAAATTTTCTCAGAAAGAGAACGAGTGATAATTTGTCTCATTGGGGTTGCGGAAGGTTTCCGGGCGAAAGAGACATAGCTGCGTCTATGATGTGAGGAAATTGTCAGAGCTTATCTGTATTGCATCAGTTAAACATGTGATCTGAGTTGGAGAGTTATCATCCATTGCTGGAGTGAAGACGAGTTAGCACAGCACGGACTTTGGTCTACTCTAGAGGCTCTCAAAGCGCTCAGTCAGGCTGTCATAGTCCTTCTATCTCTTTCATTCATCAGTTGTCTCTCATTCTCAGTCGTTCGTTGGCTCTGCGCGAGAACTTGTCCATGTCTCTGCCTCAATTTTCTTACGTAGGCTCAATTGAAGTGTTGACGATAATTCCGCCTTCTTTCTTCTGTCCGCTTTATCTTCCTTTCTCCTAGCTTCTGTACTTTCTTCTACGCGTCAGTAGTCTTGCGTCAAGTTCTTCATTGACATAACGCGGTCACTTCGTTCGTTCCTGCATTCCTCGTGCGTTGTCGCCTTTGCTGTCTTCTCAGCATTGCTCTAAGTTTAGCACGTAACTCAGCCATTGCAATAATAAAGTGAAAGTGCACGGTTTACCCGAGAAAAAGTAAGAAGTGAGATAAGAAGGAAGAGGAAAGATTACTCTACCTGCTTATCCAACTATGCACGGTATAGACTCCCGAAAACCAAAAATAGTTACTATAGTTCTAACTGAGGATATTCTCGCCGACACAGTGTTAGATCAGTTATTAATCTAGGTCGCTGCTAGATTATCCTGGTACTTGAGCGCTGTCTATATATGAGACGGCTAAGCCAATTACATTTTGATTGTAGGCTAATAACGTGGAAAAAATACTACTTATGTATCCTAACGAGTTAGGAAAAAAATTTTATTTAATTATAAAAGATTGAAGGAGAAGTAAAAAAAAATAAGTTTCCGCTTATTTTATACCATATCCACGCCAAAATAGCACACTCTAGAATGTCAGTTAGAGTAAAGGACAGGTATAGTAACGTTGTACATCTTGAAGTCAGAATGCCAGGTTCCTTAGCTTAAGCTTCAAACACGCTGCAGTTAGCTACAAATATAGAAAACCATGTATGTTTGGATAAGTATCACCGCGGTTACTATCTCGGATACTTGACCTAAAAAGATTATCCGATATTGTATGACAAAGATTATAATCAGAAGACAATGTGCACGTAGACATCTCGTATGAGGCTGTGGAGAAAATAAAAAATAGATTACCTGTATGTTGTGTGGGTCAAACTACCCTCAGCGCAACAGTATAGATAGTTGATCATTAGTGCAGGATAATTGATTTATTGTAAGTCCTTAACTCACAAGAACAATCTCAACCAAACACTTCTCTAATCTAGAGTTGAATATGGGGAGATAATACCTTAGAGACGTTAGTCAATTACTAGACTGCGGCATTTAGAGTTAAGTCCCAGCGGTACGAGCACCATTATGTCGAATAGTTTCTTTATAAGATATAGATGTTTACGCAGTCCTGTCTGTATGCAGAAAGTAGAAGTTTCTAGGCATGAGATTTAGTGAGATGAACTACTTGTGAGAGTAAGGTGTGACAAGAGTTTGTTGTTTTTTTTCTCACGAGGGATAGTGTAAGAGAAAGGACAAGTCTCTGGAATGTGGAGTAATTTCTCTATCCAGCTATCTGTTACTAGCCTATATTTAACACCTCAGACGCACTTGCGCTCCTGTAATCGCATACAAATATCATAGTTATGCACTTGTGTTGCACTCGATGTGCACCATTGTTTCTGTGACATTGATACACACAAAATAGTTGAAAACAAGTAACTATTGCCCCCCCCCACTCCCCCCATTGATAGACAGTTAGGGTAGGGGTTGACCAAACATATTAACCTTAAGGTTATTAAGTAATGTAGTTATCACGTAGAATGTTATCTACATAAGAGTCATCATAATGAGCATCAATGATCACTCCGTCCCCTACCCCCCCCCCTCTTGATGTTACAGAGACAGTAAGAAATAGAAGAAAATTAATCTCGAAAATTGGTTCTACCCCGTGATTGGTAAAGGAAAAGTAAGAAAATGGAAGGACAGACAATCAGGCGTTTATGTCACCACGAAAAGATAAAGTGTTAAAGACAAGTAACGTGTTTGGAATTTCGCCTCGCGTATAAGAGAAACAGAGAAATAGGTTCGCCAATTAATCTATTTCCGCGTAAATACTCAGGTTAGTAAAAAAATGATAAAAAAAAAAGATTGTATGGGTTATGATAGTGGTAACAACAGAAAATGGTATCCGTGTACTCTCTTTACAGTGTCATTCAATCCTTCATTGCTTGTGGCCTACATTCCATGTAGTTCGCGTGCATTTAGAGCCTATAAGAGTGATTGTCGCAGGCATTCGTGGAAATAAACACTAATAAGTAATAGCACTTAATTCAGTGTCATATTAATTCTTTGCCAGAATCCTCGTCCACATATAGCGTAGTTGCTGACTTTCAAATTTCACGTAGTCTGCCTGGCATGTGGGTAGATTTACATTGTTGTTCCTGGATAAATACTGTATCTCTGTCCTGCAGTTGGGTGCGAGTAAGGGTTCATATTGACGTAGCCTATACGGCCGCACATAGTGAGAGAAATTATTTAATTTTAGTCATATATCATTTCTCGTGAGTTGTCTAAGCCGTGTCTGGTTGGGACACTATGTGTAATTTACATCCTCATCCAATGGTGCTGACGATATATATTTTCAAGCGTAGTTTGATGTTTGTAACCCCCCCCCCCCCCCCCCCCCCCCCCCCCCCCCCCCCCCCCCACACCCCCCCCCCCCCTTTATTGAGCCACAGATGGTCTGATGCAGTTGAGATCTTTATTAGGTAAAAGTTGGTTTGTGTTGCTGGTCCTGTTAACATACAAGTTATTAGTTCTTGGGTATTGTGTCTCTCTCATAAAATGAAGAGGGAAAGAGGGACTCAGTCCTCAGGTCAGATAGACCCGAGGAAGTATCTAACATTATTAGAGAGTTCTAGAGGTTAGTCTTATACAGTCTATATAAGACCACAGGGACGCATACGACCATAGTTCATATGACTAGTATAAGTGCTCAAGTAGTGAACCTAAT
>JAMPIV010004580.1:102500-250226 GCA_024509875.1 Oreohelix idahoensis | reverse complement strand
AACATAAAAGAATTGTCCCAAGACCAGATTTCCTTGTATGATTATGGAATAGTTTGGTACAAAGAAATGTAAACGTGGTGATTTATAGATTGTGTGTCATTGACAAGATTAAGTGAGTGAACTGGACCCTCGTGTGTCCAGACAAGACTGACCAGATGACGTCCACCTACAGACGATTGTACCCACACCTGCAATCCTAGGCTCACTCACCATCCCCAGCAATACCCACGACCCTCCTCCATTCTCTTCCCCAGCCCAAGCATAGTACCCCTACCCACAGCCAATTCTCGCCCTCACACACCCCGCATAGTACCCCTCCACACCTGCCAACAATTCTCCCCCAAATCCCCTCAATAATCCTCCTCCACTCCGTCCAGATTTCTCGCCCCCATTCCCATCTATAGGAATCCCATGTACGACTACTTACTTGGACGAGAACATGGAAAAGATTGGACCAAGACAACGAATACATGTAGAGAACAATGAAAAGAAATGTCCAAGACAAGAGAAGACTTGGAGAGAACATGAAAAAGATTGAAGTCCAAGACAAGAATACTTGGAGAGAACATGAAAAGATTGGACCAAGACAAGAATATTTTTTAGAGAGACATGAAAAGATTGTCCAAGACAAGAATGACATGGAGAGTACATGAAAAGATTGTCCAAGACAAGAAGACTTTGGAGAGACACATGAAAGAGCGATTGTCCAAGAGCAAGAATACTTGGAGAGTACATGAAATGATTGTCCAAGACAAGATTACTTGGAGAGAACCCATGCAAAAGATCTGTCCAAGACATGGAAGACTTGAGAGAGAGACTATGAAAAGTATTGTCCAAGACAGATTCTATGGAGAGAGAAAATGAAAAGATTGTCCAAGACAAGAATACCTTGGAGAGATCATGAAAATAGATTGTCCAAGACAGGAAATACTTGGATGAGAACATGGAAATGATTGTCCCCAAGACAAGATTACTTGGAAGAGAACATGGAAAAGATTGTCCAAGACAAAGAATAATGTGGAGAGAACATTGAAAAGATTTTCCAAGACTGGGATTACTTGGAGAGAACATTGAAAAGATTATGTCCAATGACAGGAATACTTGGAGAGAAACATGAAAAGATTGTCAAAGACTACGAATACCTTGGAGAGAACATGAAAAGAGATTGTGTCCAATGACAAGAAGACTTGGAGAGAAACATGAAAAGAATAGGCCAAGACATAGAAGACCTTGGAGAGAACATGAAAAGGATTGTCCAAGACATGAATACTTGGAGAAGAAACATGAAAAGATTGTCCAAGACAAGAAGTACATGGAGAGAAGCATGAAAAGATTGTCCAAGACAAGAATACTTGGAGAGAACATGAAAAAAGTAATTTTGTACCAAGGGACATAGAAGACATGGAGAGAACTATGAAAAGATTGTCCAAGACAAGGAATACTTAGTGATGAGAACATGGGAAAAGATTGTCAGGGACTCAAGAGAGACTTGAGAGGTGACTGAAAACGATTGTCTGCAAGACAAGAATACTTGGAGAGAAAACATTGAAAAGATTGTTCCATAGACAAGAAATACTTGGAGAGAACATTGAAAGAATATGTCCATGACAAGAAATACTTGGGGAGAGAACTTGAAACAGATTGTCCCAGACAAGAATACTTTGGAGAGAACAATTATAAGATTGTCAAGACAGAATACTTTGGAGAGAACATGAAAAGATTGTCCAAGACAAGAATACTTGGAGAGAACATGAAAAGATTGTCCAAGACAAGGAATACTTGGGAGAGCACATGAAAAGATTGGTCACAAGACAGGATATACTTGGAGAGTACGATTGAAAAGATTGTCCAAGAGACAGTAATACTTGGAGATAACATGAAAAGAAAGTCCTAAGACAAGAATACTTGGAGATAACATGAAAAGATTGTCCAAGAACAAGAAGACATGAGAAACACATGATATGATTGGTCCACGACATTATACGAAATAACTTGGAGAGAAACATGAAAAGAAATGTCCCAAGACTGGAATACTTGGAGACGAACATGAAAAGATAGTTCCAAGACAATGAAGCACTTGGAGAGAACCATGAAATGATTTGTCCACGAGACAAGAATACTTGGAGAGTAACATGAAGAAAGATTGTCCAAGAACAAAGAATTACTTGGAGAGAACATGGAAAAGATTGTCCAAGGACAAGATACTTTGGAGAGAACATTGAAAAGATTGTCCATAGACAGAAGAATGGAGAGAACATGAAAGATTGACCATAGACAAGAATTTACTTGGAGAGAACATGGAAAAGAGATTGTCCAAGACAAGAATACTTGGGAGAGAACATGAATAAGATTGTCCAAGACAAGGAATACTTGCAGAGAATCTAATGCAAAGATTTGTCCAAGAAACAAGAATACTTGGAGAGAGAAACTGAATAAGATTGTCCAAGACAAGAATACTTGGAGACAAACATGAAAAGAATTAGTCCAAGGACAGTGAATAACTATGGAGAGAACAATGAAAATAGATTGTGTCCAATGACAAGGAATAGCTTTGGGAGACAACATAATGAAAAGATTGTCCAAAGACAAGAATACTTTTGGAGAGACACGATGAAACGATTTGTCCAAGACAGGATAGATCCCTGGAGAGTAAACATGAATACGATTGTACCAAGTCAAGAATAGATACTTGGAGAGCCCACATGAAAAGATTGTCCCAAGAACCACAATACTTGGAATAACTATGAAAATTAGTCCAAGACAAGAATAACTTATATGAAAAAACATTGTCCAATACTAGAATACTTGTGAGATGAACATGATTAAGTCATTGTCACTAAGACGAAGAATTACATGGATAGGAACATGTAAAAGAATTGTCCAAGACAAGAGATACAGAACTAGGAAGATAATAGTCCAAATCAAGAGATACCATGGACCGATAACATCAAAGATATGTCCAAGACTAGTAAATACTTGGATTGACACCAACATGAAAAAGATTGTCCCTAGACAAAAATAACTTGCACCCCTCATAGAAAATAACCCTCTCAAGACTCCCCCCTATCCCACTTATTTACACACCCCTACACAAAGAGACTTGTACCCCCCTCACATGACTCTTGTGCTGTTATAACACCCATAAAAAGATACTATCCATTAGATACGATATACTTGGATCAGCATAGCCACTCCTCATGATTCCCTTCAATAATTATAGCCCCCCCCCACCCTCTGAGAGAACAATAGAAACACAATTACCCCCCCTCTCCCTCTCTCACACTACGCTCCTGGAGATCACCCTTCCAAGATATTACATCAATTACACATATTACTCTATAGATAGATATATGATAGAAGATAACCCTCGCTCCTCTCGTACTAAAGAATACTTGTGTGTAGAAGATGATTATATTTGTTCCTCTCCTTAATACTTTGTCCCCGTGTGTGTGACATGTTTTCAGATTATCTATACACTACATAGATTTACTTTGAGAGAACAAGAAAAGATTGCTCACAATATCATAGTAGTGTGTGTGTGACGAGTTCGTGTGATAGAGAGACTTGTCTAGGGGAGGAGATAGATTTGGAAACTTTCGATGAAAAGATCTCTCAATGTATTCTTGGCGAACTACTTGGAGAGAACAATCACTTGTTCATACTTAATCTCCAAGACATATTAATACTGTCTTTGGAGACAATCTTTTCATTGTTTCTCCAAGACATTAATACTTGGACAGATCTTTTCATGAATCTCCAAGACAAGAATATTCTTATGTAGTGGACCAATCCTTTTCATGATTGTCTCAAGACTAGTATTCTGTCTTGAGAACAATGAAAGATTGTACCATGTTCAAGAATGACCAGGAGTCTTCTTAAAAGATTGTCAAAGACTTCGAAACTTGGGGACAATACTTTTTTCATGTTCTCTCCAAGACAAGAATATTCTTGTTTGGAACATGATCTTTTCTGTTCTCTCAGATGATAGAGATTCTTGTCTTGAGACCATCTTTTCAAAGCATTCTCTCCAAGTATTCAGGTAAATACTTGGAGAGAATTTTTCCTATTTTTCTTGATTCTCTCCATGTCTTTCTTGTCTTGAGACAATCTTTTCATGTTCTCTCCAAGTTATTCTTGGAATACTTGAGACAATCTTTTCATGTTTCTCCAAAGTATTCATGAATACTTGGACAGATCTTTTCAAAGATTCTCTAAGTCTTCTTGAATAAACTTGGACAGAACTTTTCCTGTTCTCTCCAAGTTTCTTGAATACTTGGACAATCTTTTCAAGGTTCTCTCAAGACAAGTATTTCCTGGATAGAAGTTGAAAAGATTTTTGGATGAAAATATGTATACGTGATTAAAGAGAGATACTCTCCAAGAGCAAATGTCCAAGTGATTAAAAGATTTCCTGTCTTGGAGAGACTCATGAGATGTAAATATCCAAGAAAAGAGTACCTGGATTTTGAACATGTGTCGCCCACATCTCCGAAGACGAACGAATACTTTGTATTCTTGGGCAGAACTTGATGAGGTGGAATCATTTTCAAGACCAGTAATAGACTACTCAGCAGATATGTGCCTCCTGAAGACAGATAGACAATACTTGGGACGCAAGAATACTTTTTTTGTTGCTAGAACATGCTATGAACATGATTGCGCCAAGACAAGGAATACTTGGATGAGAAACATGAAAAGATTGTCCAAGACAGGAAATACTTGGAGAGAACAACTGAAAAGCTGTCCCAAGACAGGAATTCTTGGAAGAACATTAAAAGCTTGTCCACGACAAGAATACATGGAGAGAACATGAAAAGATTGTCCAAGACAAGATACTTGGAGAGAAACAAGTGGAAAGATTGTCCAAGACAAGAAGTACTTGGAGAGAACATGAAAAGATTGTCCAAGACAAGGAATACTTGGCAGAGAACATGAAAAGATTGTCCCAAGACAATAATACTTGGAGGAGAACATGAAAAGATGGTCCAAGACAAGAATACTTGGAGAGAACAAGAAAGGTCCGTGTCCAGCCAAGAGAAATTACTGTTGCAGAGAACGATGGAAAGCCTTGTCCAAGATCAAAATACTTTGGAGAGAAACATGAAAAGATTGTCCAAGACAGGAAAACTTGGGAGAGCAATCGTTAAAAAAGAAAGTAAGTCGGTAATACTGCAACAGAATACATCGTGTCTTAGAACTTGAACGAAAGATTGTCCTAGACAAAATGCTTTTATGAGAACAAAATTTGAATTATAAAATTGTCATCTGCCAAATGTTTTAATAGCCTTTCAGCATTGTTCATCGTCCTAACTTAGTTCCTAAGAGGTGCATAATTTTTTGACATATATTTTTAAGAAAAGATCTGTCCAATACTTAAGAATACCAGGAGAGAAATGACCAAAAGCCTATGTTCCATTGAGAGTTGAAGAGCAAAGAAGAAGGATATCTGATATAAAATAGAACACATGGGCGGAGCTTACATTTCTTATCATAAATAAACACATAACACAATACACGACTATAAGCAAAGCATTCATTCTGCTGGACCCCAACAATAAAAACATAATCAATAATAAAAAAGTAACGTAACCAAAAATGTAATTTATATTTAACTGAGACAATTTAATTTAAAAGGATACACCACAGATTAAGGATTCAGGTACGCAGCGAGGTCCAGGAAACGACCCAGAGTCCGCTTGGTGTGTTAGGACAACATTAGACAATGCTTCTGAAGGACCGAGGACCTAGATTTTGATACCAGGGCAGGAAGAAGACAGCTTGATAGAGATGGTCTGGTGCAGCTGCCTCTCTTCCCAAACCGCAAAACCTCATAGCACCTCAACGGTAGAAGGGGAACGGACTAATAGTTAATTAAGGTAAGGGAACACACAGAGTAATGATTTCATAACATTCGCACACTTTACACAGCATTAAAAATTCCCATGAGGAGAGAGAGAAGGTGGGGCGCAGGACACATATTAAAATAAAACCTACTATTTTTTGAGGTGCCGTATTGGCAGTGTGGTTAGTCAAGATTCTTTCCCATAGCAAGGCAATTGCACCAATTTTGATGGTCCTGGGTGTTTAATTCCACCCTGGAAGCCTATCACTTATGTCACTTTTGATTTAGTTTTCTACTTCTTTCTGATATTTTCTTAATGAATGCCAGCAAAATACCTATTTAGATGTATTAATTAAAATGGTTGACTGATCTATTTTATGGGCAAACGGAAACCTGACAACAGTGCTGGCTGCATGCTCCAATTAGAAAAAAAAAAAAAGGACATTCATTTATTTATTTTTACACCTGGCTATATTTAGGAAATGAAGGTATTATGATAGAGTAATTTATCACCATTACTCTTCACCGCCTCCCTGTAGAGAATATGCCTACTAATTCAGCTAGCTGATGCCAAGCCTTTTCCTGTCTTGTACCGTTCATTCTATGTTTATTTCATATCTACTTCACCCTTAATATAACCTGTGCGGCCTTTTCCTCTTCTTCATGTCTCTACCTTTATTTTGTTTTTTTCTTAGAAAAATCTGAAGGCGAGACTGCGTTGTAATCATATCATCCAGTCAGTTTCCTCAATATGTGTTGTCTTATCCAAGGTCAATAGGTCTTTTCAACTGTACACGTGTTCTTTCCCTCACTGATAACCTTTTAAAACATTGTTTCTGTGCAATCAAACCATTTATGAAAGTTTATTACTTCTTGGTTGTTGTTTTACATTGTTCTCCATACTTAAGTGTGATATAAATGGACTACCGTCAACATCTGAACTGAAAAATTTCTATATTACAAATTTGGGACCAAAGAACGCAGCACACATTTGATTGAATGCAGTCAGCGACATCATAGCTAGACTGCTTTGCGTCAGGGAACAAGAGACTGGACCAAGACCCGACTACTACCCTCCCAAGTGGTGGTCACTAGGAAACAGGCTAGCATCACTTGCAAGTCTGGCTGAGATAGGTAGGGATCGAAGATGGAAGGTTAAACCCGGTCCTTAAGCAAATGCTTGATTAAGGATAGGATGTGTCGCCCGACAGGCGTCAAAAGAAACATCGCAGCTCTTGCCTGTAAACGACACACTAACGCAACCAATGATTGTCCTATATTCAGCGACAAAATGAACAGAAGAAGAAGGGAGTAAGGAAAAATTATTACAAACTCTTATGTCATGTCGAAAAAGGAATATCATTAAAAATATTGAACCGTCCTACATGCGATTAAGATTAAAGAAAACAAGAGCCAGCAAGAAAGTGAGCAGAGAGAGATAAGAGAGACAGGCAACCATTTTCATACATGTGCTCTAAGAGCATCTCCCCCACTGTTTATACCCCGTTAAAGGAAGCTGTGTGCCACTGAGGGAAGCTATGGGCCATTACCGTGGATACAACACAGGCAAACAGTGGTGGTATGTCCCATGTTCACAATCGAGCTGGACATGCCAATGGGTAGCTTGGCATGTTCTGTGTTCTAAGGGAAGTAAAGAACACCATTATTATTTCAATGAATAACACAGGCAGTTCATCTAAACACAAAACAATTCGGGAGTGGGGGGGAGCGGAAGAGGGGGGGGGGGGAAGGGGGGGGGGGGGGAGCGTGGAGGGGGGGGGGGGGGGGGGGGGGGGGGGGGTGGGGAGCAATTAATAAATATGTCTATACTGACTGTAGTTTTTCATGGGGGTCTCTCAAGAGTACAATGAAAGAACAGGACTACTGTACCCTCGTTTAATTGGTGTCAAGTTTGTACGATGGCAACTAAAATGATGTGGTCGATGCATAAATCTGTCTTGCAATCTTAACATGTGAAACAAATTGCCCAATGTAAACTCCACTACAAAAGTAAGCGAAATGGCTAGGTTACAGAGCCTTTTCTTGCAAAGTGGGGATAACTAACAGCCGGTGGCTCTATTGCACTATTAGCGGAGCGCAAATAAAAATTATTATGAACTAATAAATTATGAAAAATGACATGAAAAGTATAGGACATTAATATACTGTTACAGAGAAAAAAAAGAAACGCATAGCTAATCCGAGGGCGGGCGTTTTTAAATGAGTTGTAAGTAAAAATTTGGTGGCTCAGGGTTATATAAAAACCAGCCTCAAATGTTCTTGTACAGGTGTCAAATGCACAGTGTAGGACACGTGAATTGTCGTTCGTTTTTGTAATCGTTACAGACAGCAGTGGTCAATAGTGTTTATGGACGTGCTAGATTTTTGACCACAAGCTCAATGTTGCAGCGGCTTGCTCATGAAAGCAACCAAAATTTGGGGAATGAGACACAATTCACTTGACTATCCGCAAACTGTAAACACTATAAGAAAGTGATAAGCGCTACACAACACAAAAATTCAGGTTCATTTTCAAGCACACAGTTTCTATGTCGGTCTCTATCGAGTAAATTGGAAGGAACATTTGTCAATTTGGCTTGGCAGACTGCATGCAAGTGTGTAGAGAGTTTCTCGAAAGGGCAGTAGCCTAAGTGGCAACCAGGAGGGGTCGCACCAAGATGTGCTAAATCAAAGTCAGTGTTGCCAGGTCAATCTAAAACTGACATCAGAGTTACCCAACTCAGTCGACCTTTGGCACCGAGATCCATAGCCACTGGCACTAGTTGAAGACCGGCTATCGTCAGTTTAACATACCCATAGTGAACACAACAGCAGCGGAGGTATCGCGATTTATTCGGCTTCGTCACCGGTCAGAGAACTAAGGTTTTACAACACAGCTTCTCTCAACTAGCCCAGATGCAATTGCCCTGCATGGACGGTCATCTGTGTCAAGAATCAATAACATGTCCGGTAATAGACTTCGCATGCAACGCTGGAACTTTGGCGTGAACACAGCTGACCTCACTAATGAATGGGACCTAGGGTTGATAGACACTAGTTCCTTACATGCTGGACATCGTTGGCCGAAAATCCGACTCCTATTGGAGCCAACCAGCATCGTATCCGCGTGGCCAAGCTGTACAAATCTAATTGGAGACAAGTGATCGATGGTTTACAGTGACGAAATCTTCTTCTTTATGGTGCACGCGGTCATGATAATGACGGTAAAAGGGCGTAGGCGTTCATACCCATAGGCTTAAATGAACGTTTTGCCGAAATATTGCGTTGATGACAGCTGCTTTGCCGCATGGTGGGTCGAGAGGTTGGACAATGAGTTGTAAGGAAGTGAATACGAATCAGTTAGCAATGGAATGGCCAGCTCACATTGGTGCACTAACTACACATTGTCATGAAGGCAAGGCTATGAAATGCGTCAGACGATACCCCACGCTCAATGAAATTCATTGCAACCCACATTGTTCCACAGTTATGCCCACTTTTAGGCTGCCCATCAAAAAGGATCCCCTGTGTATCAAAACAGGAACAAACGGCCAGAACCACCATTGTGCACGGTTGCACCACAGGCATTATCCTGACTAGCCAACAAAACATTTCATCACCCATAAATGCCCCTGGCCATTCTTCCAGACAGAGCACTAGCCCACATCAATGCTTGAGCACTCAGCTGTGTGAATGCTAGCTGCATAGACGTGGTTTGTTCGCCAGGAATGTTGCTCCAGCCCAGACTAATCGTTTGAGATCATTTCCAGACGCACTCCAAGGAAGAGCGGGCAGCATCCATCCCACAGGCGCCAAACATCAGACGTTCTTGATCTAACATTCCATGAAAGCCAGAGATGATCGCCATAGGTACATGCTTCTGTGATCAGATGTTGCAGAGCATTGAAGGAGTCTGACACGACGCATAACTAACTAACGGGTGAAAGCCTATACGCCGAAAAAAACTCAATACACAAGACTGTCCCAGATGGCAAAAACATAACCTAAGTTGCAAGTTGCAAACACTTGGATTAGCACCCTAAGGCTAGTGTCATGTCTGTGCAATTTGAACAATTAATCATCATTAAATTAAAAAAGTTATTGAAGTGTCAAAAATTAATGGCTATGTGTGAGCCTTCAGTAGCTCATATCGTTTTCTTCTTTTTTAGCGACAGTATATTAATCAGTTTACAGAACAATCACTTGTTAAGTGTACAACACCTTACTCTAGCGACTTTCTTTATTGTTATTGTTAATCAGAATCGACCTCACTGCACTCCAGGCAAACTCACCTCAAAAG
Source organism: Oreohelix idahoensis (assembly GCA_024509875.1). Classification (NCBI taxonomy): domain Eukaryota; kingdom Metazoa; phylum Mollusca; class Gastropoda; order Stylommatophora; family Oreohelicidae; genus Oreohelix; species Oreohelix idahoensis. The sequence continues at coordinate 240,084 of JAMPIV010004580.1, read as the reverse complement.
CATGCCTCAGTCTCCCATCAGCAAATGTCAAAGAGTATGAATGCCAAATGTAACATGTAGCTAACGCTGGTTTTGTACATAAGATGGAACGCCATCCTCTCTACAACGTCCATTCTGCATTCTAGCTAACGCCCGTTTTGATTGCCAAAACTCTACATAGCCTCAGCATTGAGTTGCATTGCATTCCATTGCAGTGTCCATAATCCAGCTAGTGAAGATCATTGAGATTACCCATAGTTTCTCTCCCCTTGTCCAGATGTCCAGTGTCCACCACTATGGGTGCTATTCGCGGAAGGCCAGTATGCTCATCTATCTCGTGTGCCACGTTCCCCAGCATGCACATGGACCGTAGATTCATATTCACACCAGTTCTTGAAGACTTGAGGATTCAATTGATTAATTTCTTTCCCGATTCGCTGCCACAATACCGTCCTGAACTTCCCATGCTTGGCTGAAAAGTATGACAGATCTTTTATCTGCATGGTTGATAGAGTTTCATGACAGCCACCTCAGTGTTGTCAGTAACTTGCCTTCTACCTCCGTTCTCATAGATGGAGGGTGTTGGTCATTGTAGGCACCACACATTTTCATGCTGACGACCCTCGCCCTTTATTCTCACAGAGAAGCCTCCATCATCCTGATTTCTCACCATGCGACTACAGACCCTTCATGTATACGCACGATGGACTTGTCCATCTTCCCCAGCATGATCACTTATCTGCGGATTAATCTCCAGCTCTGAACACTTTTTCCAATGGCCCAAGATGTGCACTCTCGTCCAAAGCTAATGAGTGACCTGCTAGGTAGTTTTATATCCAGGTTCTTACCCTGACATATCTCCACTCGTTCCCCTTTGGATAGGGGGGGGGCATTGTTCAACACACTGGTCACCCTGACCAAACCATCAGCCTCAGCTCTCCGTAGCCAATACATGACATATCCCTCATTGATTCTTGCTTTTCCTTTGATGTGGGGGTGTACGTTCTCATGTCTTATATCGGTGGGTAACCTGCATATATGCTTTTGCAAACTGGGCCATCGCATATCTAGATCTAATCAGACATGCAATCCCAAAGCGATGTATCATCAATTGTCACAATTGGGAAGGGGGGTACAATCATGCGCCACAGACCAAAACTAGTCGCTATCCCTTCAATACTGGAATGGCCACCCATTCCAGTCGTTTCACATTTTGTGACACTAACAGCGTGAGTATTCAGCCCATACATGATTAAACTGAAATCTATGAGCTGATGATGCAGGATAAACAATAGTCTGAGTTCCAAGCGAGCGCATGCTATGCCATTGTTTAAGCTGCCAGTCTCCCGCATGCACTTCCTGAATGATCAGTTTGACATGAATACTTGAAAATAGCCATGATCAAAATGTTGTCACCTCCCAGATACTTCAGCCTGTCTAATGGCCTTCAATGTTCTGCCCACTGAAAGTGATATCTGGAAGATCTAGCTTTCACTATGGAGTTGTTTCAAAGAGGCACCACATCACACAGGTGTCTTGTGGGATTGACCTTTGATCCGCATTTTGTTTCCCTCACACCATTTAGAAACCAGCCTGCTAGAGTCTCTTGTATGCCTTGGACCATTTCCCTGTCTGAATTTCTTGTGTTTTGGTCTAAATTTAAAAAATATTAATTCTTCCTTTAAATTTAGTAATTTGCTATCCACTGCACATATTAGACAACCCATTATTTTCTCATTTGGGTTGTTTACTTAGAGTATTTGTTTTGACTTCACTAGCGTGCTTACCGTAGCATCCTGCGGTCTGCTGACGGGGTTGAGTTGCTTCTTCTTGAGGCAAAGGGACCTAGTTCAAAACTAGTTTGCAGCATGCTCCTGTATACTAAAACGATAGGTTACTTGAGACATCTGCTCTTGAGTCGGGACAGTAGCCAAAGACAGCAAAGAAAAGGGAACTGCTCACCTCATGTAATTTGAGGACCAAGAAATGATGAAGTCTCTAACACTTCACGTGCCTCTATGGTATTATCGACTGCAATGGGTCTACTTTTAGACTTTTCAAGTGTGTAGTAGATGATGAGATTCAACATATGTGGACAAGTATCATGTGAAATGAACAAATATTACCTGGAAACCATTAGGTCCTGAAGTCTGCTTGTACTTGACAGAAGTGCCGTCACGAAGTATTTTTTATCTTCAGGCAGCTGACAAGTTGATAGACTTCTTTATACGTAGACCTACTCGCGAGCAACTGATTTTGCTAGGAGCAGGCTACACTATCGGTTAACAATAAGTATTATGCCTCAGTTGTTCATAAAGTTAAAGTCAGTCAGCTCCATCTAAAACAACAGAAGTAATTTTATACAACTGTCATTCAAACGTCAAGTCATTATTCAATCTAACTTTAGGAATGTTTGTAAGCAGTTGATGGATCAAAGTAAAGAAAATTACTTTCTTGGAAGTCAAGAGAAATCAATTCCAATTAAAAAAATCTGATGATTTTCAGTTTCAAACTATGTGGGGGAGTTGAGAGGCTCAAAGTCAATCAATCTACTGTATGGCCTTCTGAACACAGAAACAAAAAAATTAAACAAAAAAAACAAGCCAAAAAGCAACAGAACATACGATACGAAGCTAATCAGATGGTGCTGCATAGAATCAAATGATTAAAGTTGAGGGTATGATAAGATGACTAATGTGAAGCATCTGCGATGACAAGATCCAGACAAGTGCTAGGTGGAAAGAAGACAGCATCGACAAGGATTCCAGACAATGCTAGTGGAACAAGACGATGACAAGATCCAGACAAGTGCTAGTGTGATACATAGCAGCGTGACAGGATCCCAGACAAGTGCTAGTGGAACATAGCAAGAGTACTGACCTAGGATACCAGGACAAGTGCTAGTGGCACTGCAATTAAAGACAGAATGACATGATGCGCTAAGACAAGCGCTAGTCGTGCATACAAGAGATGACAAGATCGCAGATTACAGGAGACGCTAGTGGAAACGCAAAGAGAAATGACAAAGATCTCAGACAAAGTGCGCTTAGTGGCAACAGAGAGATGACATGTATCCAGAACAAGTTGCTAGTGGGAACAAGAGATGATCATGGATCCAGACAAGTGCTATCGATGTGAACAGAGAGATGACAACGACTCCAGACACGTGCTAGTGGACACAAAAAGATGACAAGAATCCAGACAAGTGCCAGTGGAACAAGAAGATGACAAGAATCAGACAAGTGCTAGTGAAACATGACAAGGATCCAGACAAGTTGCCAGTGAAACAAAAGAATGACAGAATCCAGACACAAGTGCCAGTGGAAACCAAAGGATTGACAAGAAATCAGACAAGTGCCGTGAAACAAAAGATGACAAGAATCAGACAAGTGCCCGTGAAACAAAAGATGACAAGAATCAGACAAATGCCCGTGAAACAAAAGATGACAAGAATCCAGACAAGTGCTAGTGAAACAAAAGATGACAAGAACAGACAAGTGCCAGTGGAAGAAGAGATGACAAGAACCAGACAAGTGCCAAACAAAAAATGTGAAAAACAAGAGATGACAAGAATCAGGACAAGTGCCCAGTGAAACAAGAAGATGACAAGAATCAGACAAGTGCAGTGAACCAAAAGATGACAAGAATCAGACAAGTGCCAGTGAAACAAAAGATGACAAGAATCAGATAAATGCCCGTGAAACAAAAGATGACAAGAATCAGACAAGTGCCAGTGAAACAAGAGATGACAAGAATCAGACAAGTGCCAGTGAAACAAAAGATGACAAGAATCACACAAGTGCCCGTGAAACAAAAGATGACAAGAATCAGACAAGTGCCCGTGAAACAAAAGATGACAAGAATCAGACAAGTGCCAGTGAAACAAGAGATGGCAAGAATCAGACAAGTGCCCGTGAAACAAGAGATGACAAGAATCAGACAAGTGCTGGGCCAGTGAAACAAGAGATGACAAGAATTAGACAAGTGCCAGTGAAACAAAAGATGACAAGAATCAGACAAGTGCCAGAGGAACAAGGGATGACAAGAACCAGACAAGTGCCAGTGGAACAAGAGATGACAAGAACCAGACAAGTGCCAGTGGAACAAGAGATGACAAGAACTAGACAAGTGCCAGTGGAACAAGAGATGACAAGAACTAGACAAGTGCTAGTGGAACAAGAGATGACAAGAACCAGACAAGTGCCAGTGGAACAAGAAATGACAAGAATCAGACAAGTGCCAGTGGAACAAGAGATGACAAGAATCAGACAAGTGCCAGTGGAACAAGAGATGACAAGAACCAGACAAGTGCCAGTGGAACAAGAGATGACAAGAATCAGACAAGTGCCACTGGAACAAGAGATGACAAGAATCAGACAAGTGCCAGTGAACAAAAGATGACAAGAATCAGACAAGTGCCAGTGAAAACAAAGATGACAAAGAGAATCAGACAAGTGCCAGTGGAAACAAAAGATGACAAGAATCAGACAAGTGCCAGTGAAACAAAAGATGACAAGAATCAGACAAGTGCAAAAAAGTGGAAACAAGAGATGACAGAATCAGACAAGTGCCCGTGGAAACAAGTGCCAAGTGGACAAGTGCAAACCAAAATATGACAAATCAGACAAGTTCCAGGAGAACAACAGAGGACAAGAATCAGACAAGTGCCCGGAGAACAACATATGACAAGAATCAGACAGACAAGTGATGTCAAGAATCAGACAAGTGGAAACAAAAGATGACAAGAATCAGACAAGTGCCCGTGAAACAAAAGATGACAAGAATCAGACAAGTGCCAGTGAAACAAAAGAATGACAAGAATCAGACAAGTGCCCATTGAAACAAAAGGTAGATGACAAGAATCCAGACAAGTGCCCAGTGATAACAAAGAGATGACAAGAATCAGACAAGTGCCCGTGAAACAAAAGATGACAAGAATCCAGACAAGTGCCTGAGTGAAACAAAAGATGACAAGAATCAGACAAGTGCCTGTTGAAACAAAAGATGACAAGAATCAGACAAGTGCCAGTGAAACAAAAGATGACAAGAATCAGACAAGTGCCTAGTGAAACAAAGAGATGACAAGAATCAGACAAGTGCCAGTGAAACAAGAGATGACAGAACCAGACATGTGCCAGTTGAAACAAAGAGATGACAAGAATCCAGACAAGTGCCAGTGAAACAAAAGATGACAAGAATCAGACAAGTGCCCGTGAAACAAAAGTGACAAGACTCCCAGACAAGTGCCACGTGAAACAAGAATGACAGAATCCCAGACAAGTGCCTACCAGTGAAACAAGAGATGACAAGAACCAGACAAGTGCCAGTGGAACAAGAGATGACAAGAACCAGACAAGTGCCAGTGGAACAAGAGATGACAAGAACCAGACAAGTGCCAGTGGAACAAGAAATGACAAGAATCAGACAAGTGCCAGTGAAACAAGAGGTGACAAGAGACAAGTGCCAGTGGAACAAGAGATGACAAGAATCAGACAAGTGCCAGTGGAACAAGAGATGACAAGAACCAGACAAGTGCCAGTGGAACAAGAGATGACAAGAATCAGACAAGTGCCGGTTGAACATGAGATGACAAGAACCAGACAAGGGCTGGTTGAACATGAGATGACAAGAACCAGACAAGTGCCGGTTGAACAAGAGATGACAAGAACCAGACAAGTGCCCTGAAACAAAAGATGACAAGAATCCCAGAACAAGTGCCCGTGAAACAAGAGATGAAAAGAATCAGACAAGTGCTGTGGAAACAAGAGATGACAGATCCCAGACAAGTGCCAGTGAAACAAAAGATGACAAGGACCAGACAAGTGCCAGTGGAACAAGAGATGACAAGAACCAGACAAGTGCCAGTGGAACAAGAGATGACAAGAACCAGACAAGTGCTGGTTGAACAAGAGATGACAAGAACCAGACAAGTGCCGGTTGAACATGAGATGACAAGAATCAGACAAGTGCCGGTTGAACATGAGATGACAAGAATCAGACAAGTGTCGGTTGAACATGAGATGACAAGAACCAGACAAGTGCCAGTGGAACAAGAGATGACAAGAACCAGACAAGTGCCAGTGAAACAAGAGATGACAAGAACCAGACAAGTGCCAGTGGAACAAGAGATGACAAGAACCAGACAAGTGCCAGTGGAACAAGAGATGACAAGAACCAGACAAGTGCCCGTGGAACAAGAGATGACAAGAACCAGACAAGTGCCAGTGGAACAAGAGATGACAAGAACCAGACAAGTGCCAGTGGAACAAGAGATGACAAGAACCAGACAAGTGCCAGTGGAACAAGAGATGACAAGAACCAGACAAGTGCCAGTGGAACAAAAGATGACAAGAACCAGACAAGTGCCAGTGGAACAAGAGATGACAAGAACCAGACAAGTGCCAGTGAAACAAGAAGATGACAAGAACCAGACAAGTGCCATGAAACAAGAGAAGATGACAAGAACCAGACAAAGTGCCATGTGGAAACAAAAGGATGATGACAAGAACCAGACAAGTGCCAGTGGAAACAAGAGATGACAAGAACCAGACAAGTGCCAATTGAAACAAATGATGACAAGAATTCAGACAACGTGGATAACAAAAGATGACAAGAAATCCAGACAAACCTGCCCGTGAAACAAGAGATGACAAGATCCAGACAAAGTGCCAGTGCCCGGAAACAAAAGATGACAAGAATCCAGACAAGTGCCAGTGTGTAACAAGTAGATGACAAGAATCAGACAAGTGCCAGTGAAACAAAAGATTGACAAGAATCAGACAAGTGCCAGTGAAACAAAAGATCCGACAAAGAATCAGACAAGTGCCAGTGTGAACAAAAGATTTGACAAGAATCCAGACCTAAGTGCCAGTGGAAACAAAATAGGATGACAAGAATCAGACAAGTGCCAGTGAAACAAAAGGATGACAAGGAATCAGACAAGTGCCCGTGAAACAAAAGATGACAAGAATCCCGAGACAAGTGCCCGTGAAACAAAAGATGACAAGAATCCAGACAATGCCCGTGAACAAAAGATGAAAAGAATCAGACAAGTGCCAGTGAAACAAAAGATGACAAGATTCCCTCAGACAAGTGCCAGTGAAACAAAATGATGACAAGAATCAGACAAGTGCCCGTGAAACAAAAGATGACAAGAATCAGACAAGTGCCAGTGAAAAACAAAAGATGACAAGAATCAGACAAGTGCCAGTGAGGGGAAACAAAGACAAGAACCAGACAAGTGCCAGTGGAACAAGAGATGACAAGAACCAGACAAGTGCCAGTAGAACAAGAGATGACAAGAACCAGACAAGTGCCAGTGGAACAAAAGATGACAAGAACCAGACAAGTGCCGTGAAAACAAAAAGATGACAAGATTTCCACGGGAAACAAAATATGTACAAGAATCGTGCCGTGGAACAAAAGGATGACAAGAATCAGACAAGTGGCAAGTGGATGAAAACAAAGAGATGACAGATCCAGACAAGTGCTAGTGAGAAACAAGAGATGACAAGATCCAGACAAGTGCTAAGTTGGAACAAGAGATACAAGATCCAGACAAGTGCTAGTGGAACAGAGAGATTGAAACAAAGAAGCTGGAGATGTAGATAAGAGACCCACATTGAGGAAATGTTTGTTGATAGCATTACCTAGGCTGTTTCTTGTTCTGGCATCACCAGGGTAAGAGGTAACGGGAGACAAGATGGAACACATATGGAAGAAGAGGAACTGGAGACAGACATGAAGGGGAACATGAAGAAGGGCATGGAAAGACTTGAGTTGATGGCACGTGACCAGGAAGAACATTGCGAGCAGTTTACTTATCGATGCTTCTTGAGAAGCCAAACATGGAATTGATGATGTATTTGAATTTACCTGCTCTTATTTAATTTAAATACAAATTAAATGAAGCAGACAAATCATTTGTTGCTCCCAGCAGACCAATCTGAGAACAATGCTTTGCATATACTTCAACAAGGCCAGCGATTTCATGGTTGGTTCGAGACTTAAGGCAGGTTTCTGTGGAGCTCCTTATCTAGTCAAAGAGAACAAGATGAACAGTAGGGTCATGCCTTTAATAATTTATAAAACTATCCTTCAGCTAATTGCAGACAATAATAAGACCACTCAATTGCAATGTGTTCTAAAAGGCAAACATACACTCAGCCAGGCTAAACAAATGTGCCCAAGACTGTAACAATCTCCTGGCATGTATAAAAATGAGCAAGTATACCCATCACAACAATGATGAGGAAAGAATTAGACCGATGTCTTTAGGGAGGCATCAAAGAAGGGTTGGCTACTCAAAGAGCGGCAGCTGGGAGACTTTTTCAGGCAATAAATCAAGGATTTAAAAAAGAGAGATTGACAAGAGGATGAAGATGGCTGTATATCGCTCCACCTATGTCCCAGTCTTGACATATGGATGTGAGCCATGGGCAATGACTACAACCCACAAAAGCCAGCTCCAAACCTCAGAAATGAAATATCTGAGGAAGGTGGTTGAAGTAAAAAGTAGAGGTTGCACTAAAAAATCAAAAGCTTCATTAAACCATTGATATTTACTTCTTTGGCAGCCATTGAGCCATTACAGCTTTAAACTGCGATATTATAATATTAATAATAATAATAGTCATTATCATCACCATTTAGCTCCCTGTGGAACACAGACCTTGAATAAGTTGACGATTAAGTTGTCTTTCCTGTGTCATCCATTCAGTCTTTTTATGCCTTCTGCATACCTTTCATGTCTGTCTCCGATTCTCTTCTCAAAATGTATTTTGGTCTCCCTTTGATTCCATTACTCTGGGGATTTCAGAAAAAGGACAGCCTTGTCATGCTTTCAGATTGTTTCCCCCCCAGTGTGTGCCTTATCCAAAAAACATTGCCTTTTTCTCATCTCTTGTTCCACTGGCATTTTGTCTGGTTGTTGTCATCAGTTTTCATAATGGTGACCTATTTTCACTAATGCAATCCTTCAGTTTTGTACAAGGACGAATTTATGAGATTCTCATGTTCATTGTTCTTCATACATCACAAAACATACAACAGGAGTTTCCCTGACATTTTATTTGAAGATTCTAATTTTTGTTGTTGTTATTTGATTTTATTTCTTTCAATTTCCATATATTTATTTTATCAATAATATTCAAGTTATTCAGAATGCAGAATGCAGGACAGAATTAAAAATAAGATGCTTTTTAACATACGTGTTTAAAAAAAAAAAAAAAAAAAAATTAATTTTCCATTATTTTCAACATTAATATAACTTACTGAAAGAATTCTAATAAACACCATATATATATATATATAAAATCAACCTACAATTGACACTACCATTTATATCCATGCTAACAGACAATGACAGATTTGACTGCTGAAAAACATTAATTTTTTTAAGTCATTAATGCCTTTATTCGTGTTTGTAAAAAGCCTATGCCAAAGAAATTAGCCTTACATAATCCTGTGTACAACCTCACATTAGTTATCCCTCATAACAAGTTGGTGGAGGGAGTGACTCAGACGCCCCTGGAAACAACACTGAGTGTTTCACCGCTTATGTAATGATAAGATATTAGTACAACACTGCAACAGGAAATACTTTCACTACAATAGTTCTTCTTCTTCAAGTACCATGCCAGGTTGTGTAGATGATCATGTCTCTCCACAACTGTTCACTGATTCTGTCCATGTCATGATGTCAAACTTGTCCAGTATCTTCTCTATTTGCCATCCTGTATCTCTTGTTTCCTTGAATCTTTCCTGTTGATGTGATATAGTCCAGCTTTTGTCTTCTTATAACAAGCCCACAGAAAGTGGATTATTTCCTTTTAACATGAGGAATAATCTTACTTTGTGCATTGGCTTCTTTTTAGATCATCCTTTTTATTCTTTTCAGCTGTCTGTGGTATTTTTTATACAATAATTACCACTACAAATGAAATACTTATTTTCATGCAATAGAAACATCCAAGATTGAATAGGATACGAACTACTTACCATGTGGAGGGTCATATATGATAGTAGGCGTTGGCAAGATACTCTTTGGATTTAAGACATGACCTTCAACGTCACGCACCTCAACTTTCAGATAAATCTGGAGACTAGCATTAAATACATCTTTAGGATGAAGTTCAGCCTTTTCTAGATATCTGGTTATCTCTCTCTTGAATAGCCGGTCATAAGCCCATGGTGTTTCTAAAGGTCCTCCCAAAATGCTAAAGCGCCCAGCATAAGTGCAGTTGCGTTCGCCCTGTGTAGGACAATATCACAACAAAATCAGAATTATTTACCTGTACAGGTGAAACAGCACACATTTTTATTTACTGGTACTAACCTCTTCTTCGGCTTCACACACTTTCTGATGTCAACTTCAGGTTGTTGGTACTCCCACAAAGTTTGTGTCCAGGTGTGTTACTGGTGATGGTCATTTGTGCTTTCTCTGTTTCTCATATGTTTCACACCTTTGCAGCCATTTTATCAGTGCCACAGTTTGCAGTTATCAGTAGTTCCTATCTCTAGCTTGTTGAATAGAAGGTATCTCAGTCTGCTGTAGCCTGTGCAGTCTAAAGATTATCATTTGCCTAGAATGAATACATAATTACCTTGATATGGCCTCATATCTTATATAACGAGTACCCCAGATAAAATAGGGAGATTTGTATAGCTGAAAATGAGGACTATGAATAGGCAAGAAAAAGTTCTGATTTTGAGCTGTTATGCTGCACTGTTAGTGCTCTCTAGGTTTGTCAATTTCTCAAGCCACTCATTATTATTGTTAGAAAATGACATACCAGATGTTGTGAAAGAAACTCACATGAAACTGTGTAGTCCATTAGGTGATGACACAACCAAGAAACAGTCCAGAAATAGCAAAATATTTTTAGGTAGAACAAGAGCACCTTCCCAGCAGATGTTGAGCAGTACCACAGTTATACTCATCGGTAGTTCCTATCTTTAGCTTGTTGACTAATAGATGGTATCTCAGCCTGCTGTGTCCTTTGTGGAGTCTGAAGATTGCCACTTGTTCACTTCTATTGCATCATTATAGGCAATCATTCTTCTGGTAGTGTGGATGCTTAGTGTCTTCCTAGTTCTGGTATATGTTATACCTGTATCATGCTGAGGAAGCTTTCAACCTTCCTTTACCAATCTCGCGGTAATCTTTTTTTTTGCCAGGGATGTTGCAATGAGATGGCATCCAGTAACAACTCTTTTAAACCACTGACATTGTTGTTTGAGTGTTACTCTTAGGTCACCCAGTGTGACAACTTGCCCAATCTTCTCTTCATTTTTTTTATTATTTACGTGACATCGTTTTTTTCTCATCCTCAATGCATGATCGCAAAGTCCCGGGAATTGTCACTGGCGGAAATTCTCCTAGCATTCAGTATTTTCTCCTCGCTATTTTTAGATACGACGTCATTGTTGACCAATGACCTCGGTAGCTAGGAACCTGTTTTAATTTAAGACTGCTTAAGCTGATAAAACCAGTTTATGCCACTTTAGGAAGACCCCACGTGACTTTTAACGCTATTGATTGGAGCGTTTATTTGACGCTAATGTCACATGATGCACGCTATGGATCACGTGTCCAAGCGGAAATGACCCGCTAAAAGGCGGCAACACGAGCATTCTTCACTTGCCCGGAACCCTTGAGACAGCTAGGTCTAACCCAATTATCGGCGAATTCTCGCATTAAAAGCACTGAAGCCACGTGTCTAATTGCGGGTTAGCGTCCATCTTTGAGTAGGTAAGTGAAATCTCGCTAGAATATAATGTGATGAAATGTGTAGTACATTGCAAAATCGACGCAAGATTGGTATGTTTACTTTATTCATATTTTTGTTTTACGATCACATCCAGCCACATGTGATCGGGTATATTTTATGATCCCACGGGATGTGTACATGTTCATAATAATGTATAACGGGAATATATATATATATAGCTATTAATTTCCATATTATTTGATTATTTTCGACCCGACGTTTAGACTAACGGAAATTAATAGTAACGATAATGTTGACCGACCGTGACATATATTCATTATAAATTATATGACGAGGCGACCAGACATGAAGTGTGTGATAATGTTGTCAGACAATTCTAAAAACACGGATGTCCAATTATTTGTTAAATTCATCATAATGACATGACGATTAGGCTAGAGGCACAGAACTAGAATACTGTTGCCGACATTTCTATGATAAATTTGGTGGGTTTAACTGACATTTATAATAATTCATCGGGTTAAGCTGACGATAAATCAGTCTAAAGAATTATAATACTGCCACTGGGGCAGAGAAATATAATAAAGGACAGACAGGAGAAACTTGAATTCAAGATTAGACTCTAGACATATGATGTTAGAGACTAAAATCTGAGGTGACGGGCAGAGGGACGGCTTAGGGAAAGACTGCTTTCTAAAGCTAGAAAATTAATGAAGCCGTCGTATTTGTCTTCAGTCTATGGTGGAGCCTTGCACGACAGTCCAATCTCAGCGCAGAATACGGAGTCGAGCACAGAGAAGGCAAATCCGAACCATTCAAGACCTACCGGGGCAACGTCAGGAGACCGGAGAACTAACCACACTTCACTATCAGCCAGGGGCTGAAAAGCTAAGTCCACGAAAAAGGAACCTCACTACATCAATGCCTAGTTTAGTCATCCATGATGAAAAACACTTGAATTGTGAGACACATAATACATACAGCAGACACTAATTCCATCGACAATACTATCATTCACCATCTATTCACTTTATTGCAATAAACCAATTGGGTGTATATACTGTACCCCACGCTTTGTTCCTTCCATTAGATGTTGAATATTGTCTATGTTTATCTTCCTTTATAAGGGAGGGGGGGGCTCGTAAAATATAATATAATTTAAAGAATAATAATAATAGATAACTGAGAAGGGGACGACGGTAGCGAGAGACCAAATATCTCCTTACAATCTTTTCCAGACCTGTCGAGTTAGGAGAATTTACCCTCTTCGTCACCCTTCGGAAGTGGGAAAACCCAGCAGGGATTCCTTGAGCCAAATCTTCCACATCAGATCTATTATTTCCTCTAAATAATTCTTTTATCCTTTAAACGCTACGTGACACTGGTGTCTCGGTCCGGGATTTGAACTTATGTATTTTATCATACCTCTGGGATAGTATCATCCATTCAGTCATTACAGTATACCATTTTAACACATGTATTTTCACACAGTGAGCTCTAGAAAGACAGAAAACATTTTTTCTAGAAATTCAGGCATTGATTGGTGAATCCCTTTATATATGTTGTGTTTAATTAAGTTAGTTCTTGATTTTGTATTTCATTGAATTACAGACCTTAAGTCTCCATAACTGTAGTAATTTCATTCTACAGCAGTCGGATAAATAATTAGTATTTACTTGTTGCTAGAAATACTATTGGAAGGTAGCACTAGCTTACTCAGTGTGGACTTTAACTGCAAAAGATGGCTGAAATAGTTAAGCTTAAGGCAGCACTGGGGAGGCCGGTCGAGATCTAGGTTATAGTGGGGTGGACCTTGCAAATTATGTCAGTGTCGAGACTGATAAGTATTACGCTCGAGAAACAGCGAAAGCTGAAAGAGAAGAGCGAATAAAGTTAGCAGAAATAGATGAGAGGATAAAAGCTGTAGACGCTAGAGAAAGAAGCGAGAGAGAGATGAACGCGAGCATGCATTGAAGATGAAGCAGTTAGAGATGCAGGGACAAGCTCAAAGAGTTGAACCAGTAGCCGGTGCGACCGCATCTACCTCCTCAGGCAACCTATCGCCACGGTCAGATGATATGCCTTCCTTGCACGCAGGGGGCACCGGACCTTTGCCATCCTCACTCATGTCAACTTTGGGACCTTTGACGTTTCCATTTGAAGCTTTCTCGGAACAAGCCGACTCGATCGATAGGTATCTCGACAAATTTGAGAAGTTTGCCACCACGTTTGGTTTGGAGAAGAGCAAATGGAACCTGAAACTGTCGCAAGGGCTTAGAGGAACTGCTTATGACGTGTATAGCAAGCTTCCTCCAGGTTTACAGGATGACTACGACTCTTTGAAAAAGGCACTATTGGTTCGTTATGAGCTACATGCTGACGCCTATAGGAAGAGGTTCCGTAACTCTAGGAGGGAAGTCGGAGAGAACTTTGCTCAGTTTGCTGCGAGACTGGATTCCTACGTGGAGAAGTGGGGTGCCCTAGGGAATTTTACTCATGATTGGGAAGGCCTGAAGGAAATGGTCATGATCGAACAACTGAAGGACACCATGACTTCCGACATGAGAAGATTCCTGACAGAGAATGGGGCCAGCACTTTAGAATCCATAGTCCAGTTAGCGGAACGATATCAGGCAGCACTATCAGAGAATCCACCACCCAGACGGAAACAACCAGATTACGTACCTAGACAGACCGCTCAGTCACACATGGACCCCCAAGTGAAACCACCGTATACTAACTTCAAAAAGCATGACAAGCCAGACTACAAGACTACTCAGAGATCTAATTTCCAGCAGCAGAGGCAAGGGGAAAAATGGTGTAAGCACTGTAGAACCATCACCCACAATACGCAGGAGTGCAACCGGAAAAACCCACCTCATCATGCTGCCTGCTTACGTAAAAGTGCCGCAAGGGGAAATGGACCGGAAGAACCTCTGGACAACCCCCGACATCCCCCGGTCGTTGAGACAGTCCTCGTAAATGACCAAGAGGTGACCTGCCTTTATGATACAGGCCTTGCATTCGACGCAGTTGTCTGTGCATCCCTAGTCAAGCCTGACCAGATGACAGAAGACACTATAGAAATACAAGGACCTACTAAAAGTGCAGCACCTATGCGTTTGGCCATAGCCAAGATTAAGGTCAAATCAAAATATGTGACTGGGGAAATCCGTGCAGCGATCTTGGACGACCCTATTTATCCCTTGATCTTAGGGTGTAGGTATGTGTTCTTGGGAGAACCCATTCACCCTCTGGTTGTGGCGGCTGTCACCACTAGAGGACAGGCCAAACGGAATACGGAGTTGGAATCCCCACCCAACATCCTTCCTGAGGAATTAAAAAAGGCACAAACGGAGGATCAATCTCTAGCACCCTGCTACAAAAAACTACCGAGAGCGCACACTCCTCTCCAAAAGGGAGACTTCTACAAGAAAAATGGGCTGTTGCATCGGAAAGCAGGAAATGGAGGACAGGAACATGGGCAACTTGTGGTTCCATCAGCATACCGAGCCCAGGTCCTAGAAATGGGCCATGCCCTTCCGTTTAGTGGCCACATGGGCATAAGTGCCACGATTCAGCGTATTTCATGTCATTATTATTGGCCAGGTATCAACGCCGATGTCCAGAGATATGTGAAATCATGCCCGCAGTGCCAGAGGACAGCGCCGAAACACTGGACGGCCCCAGCCACTCTGGGAGAAATGCCAATCTTGGGCACACCCTTCAAACGAGTAGCGGTGGATATTGTGGGTCCACTTACTCGTAGCAAAAAGAGAAACAGTTATATACTCACGTTAGTGGATTGTTGCTCCATGTGGGCAGAGGCAATTGCTATGCCCGCCTGTGATTCTAAGCATGTTGCTGAGGCTCTGCTCACCATATTTACTCGGCTAGGGTTTCCGTCACAGATCCTGACAGATAATGGTTCCCAATTCCGAGGAAAACTCACCGAGGAAGTGTTTAGGATATTTCAGGCCCGACATATCCACACCTCTCCCTACCACCCCCAGGCAAATGGCCAGGTGGAGCGGTTTAACGGGACCCTTATTTCCATCCTTCGGAAACTTGCGCAGGAAAAAAACCAGAGAGCTGGGATCAATACTTACCCGCAGCACTATTTGCTTACCGCGAAGTACCCCACAATTCTACTGGGATGCCTCCTGCCACATTGCTGTTTGGTAGACCTATAAAAGGACCTTTAGAGGCACTGTTACGTACTTGGACAGATGATAAAGCTGATGAGACGGTCACCTCTGCATCCCAATACGTGAAGGAGTTGACCCAACGCCTTAAAACAGGATGGGAACTGGCAAAGGAAAATGTACGCCGTGCCCGTCGTAAACATGCGCGTTACTACACCCGCACTGCGAAGGATAGGGAGCTAGAAGTAGGAGAACAGGTATTATTACTCCTGCCCAGTAGCAATAATAAATTGCAAATCGGGTGGAGAGGTCCATATAAAATTGTTGAGAAAATGTCGCGCACCAATTACACGATTGCCATAAAGGGGAAGCAGAAAATTTACCACATAAACCTGCTGAAGCGATATTATGAAAGACCAGGTGCAGAACCAGCACATTTCCTGACACTGGCTATTGCGACGGAAACTGAGGCAGAACCCCTGACCTCCTGTGAATACCCTCTTCGTCAGTGCGAAACTCATCAAGATGTTCAGATTAGTTCAACTTTAACGGAGGATCAGCAGGCACGGGTTCAACAGTTGTTGAGAAAACACCCTAGTACACTCACGGATAAACCTGGCATGACCAACCTGATAGAATTTGATATGAAGCTAACAGACCTCGCCCCGGTACGAGTTAAGAACTATCCTGTTCCTTATGCTAAAGCAAAGGCATTGAGTGAGGAAATCGAGTACCTGCTTAAGGAAAATATTATCTCAAAATCAGAGTCGCCTTATAGTGCGAGTGTAGTGTTGCTTAGAAAATCCACAGGAGAACATCGCCTCTGCATAGACTACCGAAGGCTCAACGCTGTAACGGAATTTCAAGCGGAGCCCTTACCGGATCAGAATCAGCTTTTCACCAAGCTGAGTAGAGCACGATACTTTTCGAAGATAGACCTTAGCAAAGGGTACTACCAGATCCCGGTAAAAGAGGAAATTCGACATATGTTAGCATTTAGTACTTCTGAAGGCCATTACGAGTTTAATGTATTGCCATTTGGGCTAAGCAACGCCCCAAGCGTCTTTACTCGTATGATGAGGAAGCTACTGGAACCCCTGAACCACCCTGGGATAAGTAATTTCATGGACGACATACTTATTGCCACGAACACCTTTGAGGAGCACCTGGACGCAGTTTCCCTACTCTTCGAAAGACTTAGAGAAACAGGACTCACCGCTCGCCCTACAAAATGTCAAATTGCCTGCGAGCAACTAGAATTCCTGGGACACACTATCTCGCATGGATGCATGTTCCCAGATGCGCGTAATATTGAGAAGTTACAGCGGGCCCCACGACCCCAGACTAAAAAGGATGTAAGGTCATTTGTGTCTCTATGTGGCTTCTACCAGAGATATATTAAAGATTTTAATACCCTGAGTGCGCCATTGACCGCATTAACCAAGAATGGGAACCCGGACAAAGTAACCTGGACAGCGGAGTGCGAAAATGCCTACACGCTGCTGAAGGAGAAACTCACAGCTAGGCCAATTCTGCGACTGCCTGACTTAACTCTGAACTTTACGCTGCGAACAGATGCTAGCAATATAGGGATAGGAGCCACTCTCCTGCAGCCTAGTGATAGACCTTCTGCAACTCTATTCCCCATCGCATATGCTAGTAGGAAATTGAACCCTGCTGAACAGAACTACTCTACCATCGAACGAGAATGTCTGTCGCTAATATGGGCTGTGCAGAAGTTTCAACCATATTTATACGGGAAAAAGTTCACGGTGCAGTGTGATCACCAACCGTTGATATTTCTTGCAGCGTCGAAGAACCTTAATGCCCGGCTTATGAGATGGTCACTCCTGTTGCAGCCATATTCCTTTCACATAGAATACATACCTGGGAAGAACAACGTAGGGGCAGATTTTTTGAGCAGACATCCGGACGCAACCGAGGAGATATGAGAAACTGGAAAAGAAGAGGAAGACAGGACAAGAGGAGTTGGACGGAACGTCAAACTTGAGGAGGGGCTTGTGTGACAACTTGCCCAATCTTCTCTTCATTTTTTTTATTATTTACGTGACATCGTTTTTTTCTCATCCTCAATGCATGATCGCAAAGTCCCGGGAATTGTCACTGGCGGAAATTCTCCTAGCATTCAGTATTTTCTCCTCGCTATTTTTAGATACGACGTCATTGTTGACCAATGACCTCGGTAGCTAGGAACCTGTTTTAATTTAAGACTGCTTAAGCTGATAAAACCAGTTTATGCCACTTTAGGAAGACCCCACGTGACTTTTAACGCTATTGATTGGAGCGTTTATTTGACGCTAATGTCACATGATGCACGCTATGGATCACGTGTCCAAGCGGAAATGACCCGCTAAAAGGCGGCAACACGAGCATTCTTCACTTGCCCGGAACCCTTGAGACAGCTAGGTCTAACCCAATTATCGGCGAATTCTCGCATTAAAAGCACTGAAGCCACGTGTCTAATTGCGGGTTAGCGTCCATCTTTGAGTAGGTAAGTGAAATCTCGCTAGAATATAATGTGATGAAATGTGTAGTACATTGCAAAATCGACGCAAGATTGGTATGTTTACTTTATTCATATTTTTGTTTTACGATCACATCCAGCCACATGTGATCGGGTATATTTTATGATCCCACGGGATGTGTACATGTTCATAATAATGTATAACGGGAATATATATATATATAGCTATAGCTATTAATTTCCATATTATTTGATTATTTTCGACCCGACGTTTAGACTAACGGAAATTAATAGTAACGATAATGTTGACCGACCGTGACATATATTCATTATAAATTATATGACGAGGCGACCAGACATGAAGTGTGTGATAATGTTGTCAGACAATTCTAAAAACACGGATGTCCAATTATTTGTTAAATTCATCATAATGACATGACGATTAGGCTAGAGGCACAGAACTAGAATACTGTTGCCGACATTTCTATGATAAATTTGGTGGGTTTAACTGACATTTATAATAATTCATCGGGTTAAGCTGACGATAAATCAGTCTAAAGAATTATAATACTGCCACTGGGGCAGAGAAATATAATAAAGGACAGACAGGAGAAACTTGAATTCAAGATTAGACTCTAGACATATGATGTTAGAGACTAAAATCTGAGGTGACGGGCAGAGGGACGGCTTAGGGAAAGACTGCTTTCTAAAGCTAGAAAATTAATGAAGCCGTCGTATTTGTCTTCAGTCTATGGTGGAGCCTTGCACGACAGTCCAATCTCAGCGCAGAATACGGAGTCGAGCACAGAGAAGGCAAATCCGAACCATTCAAGACCTACCGGGGCAACGTCAGGAGACCGGAGAACTAACCACACTTCACTATCAGCCAGGGGCTGAAAAGCTAAGTCCACGAAAAAGGAACCTCACTACATCAATGCCTAGTTTAGTCATCCATGATGAAAAACACTTGAATTGTGAGACACATAATACATACAGCAGACACTAATTCCATCGACAATACTATCATTCACCATCTATTCACTTTATTGCAATAAACCAATTGGGTGTATATACTGTACCCCACGCTTTGTTCCTTCCATTAGATGTTGAATATTGTCTATGTTTATCTTCCTTTATAAGGGAGGGGGGGCTCGTAAAATATAATACAATTTAAAGAATAATAATAATAGATAACTGAGAAGGGAACGACGGTAGCGAGAGACCAAATATCTCCTTACAATCTTTTCCAGACCTGTCGAGTTAGGAGAATTTACCCTCTTCGTCACCCTTCGGAAGTGGGAAAACCCAGCAGGGATTCCTTGAGCCAAATCTTCCACATCAGATCTATTATTTCCTCTAAATAATTCTCTTATCCTTTAAACGCTACGTGACACCCAGGTCTGCATTATTCTGGCTCCTCAGTGCTGCAATTAACGATAGAAGATCTGTGAAGAAAGCTACTCATTTCTTGGTCTTTTCTTCTGCCATCTGGTACTAACAACATGACAAAGTGTTGAATGGATGTAAACTGTCAGAATATTCCACCATAACAAGAAATTACTTACATAAAGAAAGAAGTATAAATAGACTATGTTATTTCATCATCATTATTTTATTTTTGGCTCCCAAAGCAGCAAGGAACCATCACAGCAGCAAGGAACCATCACAGCAGCAAGGAACCATCACAGCAGCAAGGAACCATCACAGCAGCAAGGAACCATGACAGTAGGAACCTTCACCAAAACATTCATGTTGCTCTTGCTCTGGTGGTTTCTGTAACAATTAGCTGTGCATGATGAGGTTGCCAGCTCCAGACATAAGTCACCTCGTGGTGACACACGCCTGAAGTAGCACTAGTTCTATTCTTTGTTTGTCTAGTGAGAAAACCGTATGAACTACACAAGTTGAAGCTGTGTGGTCAAGTGAGAGAACCACATGAACTACACAAGTTGAAGCTGTGTGGTCAAGTGAGAGAACCACATGAACTAGACAAGTTGAAGCTGTGTGGTCAAGTGAGAGAACCGCATGAACTAGACAAGTTGAAGCTGTGTGGTCAAGTGAGAGAACCACATGAACTAGACAAGTTGAAGCTGTGTGGTCAAGTGAGAGAACCACATGAACTAGACAAGTTGAAGCTGTGTGGTCAAGTGAGAGAACCGCATGAACTAGACAAGTTGAAGCTGTGTGGTCAAGTGAGAGAACCGCATGAACTAGACAAGTTGAAGCTGTGTGGTCAAGTGAGAGAACCCCAGGAACTAGACAAGTTGAAGCTGTGTGGTCAAGTGAGAGAACCCCAAGAACTAGACAAATTGAAGCTGTGAGGTCAAGTGAGAAATACCCAAAAACTAGACAAGTTGAAGCTGTGTGGTCAAGTGAGAGAACCACATGAACTAGACAAGTTGAAGCTGTGTGGTCAAGTGAGAGAACCGCATGAACTAGACAAGTTGAAGCTGTGTGGTCAAGTGAGAGAACCGCATGAACTAGACAAGTTGAAGCTGTGTAGTCAAGTGAGAGAACCACATGAACTAGACAAGTTGAAGCTGTGTGGTCAAGTGAGAGAACCACATGAACTAGACAAGTTGAAGCTGTGTGGTCAAGTGAGAGAACCGCATGAACTAGACAAGTTGAAGCTGTGTAGTCAAGTGAGAGAACCCCAGGAACTAGACAAGTTGAAGCTGTGTGGTCAAGTGAGAGAACCCCAGGAACTAGACAAGTTGAAGCTGTGTGGTCAAGTGAGAGAACTCCAGGAACTAGACAAGTTGAAGCTGTGCGGTCAAGTGAGAGAACCCCAGGAACTAGACAAGTTGAAGCTGTGTGGTCAAGTGAGAGAACCCCAGGAACTAGACAAGTTGAAGCTCTGTGGTCAAGTGAGAGAACTCCAGGAACTAGACAAGTTGAAGCTGTGTGGTCAAGTGAGAGAACCCCAGGAACTAGACAAGTTGAAGCTGTCTGGTCAAGTGAGAGAACCCCAGGAACTAGACAAGTTGAGCTGTGTGGTCAGGTGAGAGAACTCCAGGAACTAAACAAGTTGAAGCTGTGTGGTCAAGTGAGAGAACTCCAGGAACTAGACAAGTTGAAGCTGTGTGGTCAAGTGAGAGAACCCCAGGAACTAAACAAGTTGAAGCTGTGTGGTCAAGTGAGAGAACTCCAGGAACTAGACAAGTTGAAGCTGTGTGGTCAAGTGAGAGAACCGCATGAACTAGACAAGTTGAAGCTGTGTGGTCAAGTGAGAGAACTCCAGGAACTAGAAAGTTGAAGCTGTGTGGTCAAGTGAGAGAACTCCAGGAACTAGACAAGTTGAAGCTGTGTGGTCAAGTGAGAGAACCACATGAACTAGACAAGTTGAAGCTGTGTGGTCAAGTGAGAGAACCCCAGGAACTAAACAAGTTGAAGCTGTGTAGTCAAGTGAGAGAACCGCATGAACTAGACAAGTTGAAGCTGTGTGGTCAAGTGAGAGAACCCCAGGAACTAGACAAGTTCAAGCTGTGTGGTCAAGTGAGAGAACCCCAGACACTAGACAAGTTGAAGCTGTGTGATCAAGTGAGAGAACCCCAGGAACTAAACAAGTTGAAGCTGTGTTGTCAAGTGAGAGATACCCAGAAACTAGACAAGTTGAAGCTGTGTGATCAAGTGAGAGAACCCCAGGAACTAAACAAGTTGAAGCTGTGTTGTCAAGTGAGAGATACCCAGAAACTAGACAAGTTGAAGCTGTGAGGTCAAGTGAGAGAACCCCAGGAACTAGACAAGTGGAAGCTGTGAGGTCAAGTGAAAGATACCCAGAAACTAGACAAGTTGAAGCTGTGAGGTCATGTGAGAGATACCCAGAAACTAGACAAGTTGAAGCTGTGAGGTCAAGTGAGAGAACTCCAGGAACTAGACAAGTTGAAGCTGTGTGGTCAAGTGAGAGAACCCCAGAAACTAGACAAGTTGAAGCTGTGTTGTCAAGTGAGAGATACCCAGAAACTAGACAAGTTGAAGCTGTGAGGTTAAGTGAGAGAATCCCAAGAACTAGACAAGTTGAAGCTGTGAGGTCAAGTGAGAAATACCCAGAAACTAGACAAGTTGAAGCTGTGTGATCAAGTGAGAGAACCCCAGGAACTAAACAAGTTGAAGCTGTGTTGTCAAGTGAGAGATACCCAGAAACTAGACAAGTTGAAGCTGTAAGGTCAAGTGAGAGAACCCAAGGAACTAGACAAGTTGAAGCTGTGACATCAAGTGAAAGATACCCAGAAACTAGACAAGTTGAAGCTGTGAGATCAAGTGAGAGAACCCCAGGAACTAGACAAGTTGAAGCTGTGAGGTCAAGTGAGAGAACCCCAGGAATTAGACAAGTTGAAGCTGTGTGGTCAAGTGAGAGAACCCCAGAAACTAGACAAGTTGAAGCTGTGTTGTCAAGTGAGAGATACCCAGAAACTAGACAAGTTGAAGCTGTGAGGTTAAGTGAGAGAACCCCAAGAACTAGACAAATTGAAGCTGTGAGGTCAAGTGAGAAATACCCAAAAACTAGACAAGTTGAAGCTGTGTGGTCAAGTGAGAGAACCCCAAGAACTAGACAAGTTGAGCTGTGTGGTCAAGTGAGAGAACCCCAGGAACTAGACAAGTTGAAGCTGTGTGGCCAAGTGAGAGAACCCAGGAACTAGACAAGTTGAAGCTGTGTTGTCAAGTGAGAGATACCCAGAAACTAGACAAGTTGAAGCTGTGAGGTCAAGTGAGAGAACCCCAAGAACTAGACAAGTTGAAGCTGTGAGGTCAAGTGAGAGATACCCAGAAACTAGACAAGATGAAGCTGTGTGGTCAAGTGAGAGAACCCCAAGAACTAGACAAGTTGAAGCTGTATGGTCAAGTAAGAGAACCCCAGGAACTAGACAAGTTGAAGCTGTGTGGTCAAGTGAGAGATACCCAGAAACTAGACAAGATGAAGCTGTGTGGTCAAGTGAGAGAACCCCAGGAACTAGATAAGTTGAAGCTGTGAGGTCAAGTGAGAGATACCCAGAAACTAGACAAGATGAAGCTGTGTGGTCAAGTGAGAGAACCCCAAAAACTAGACAAGTTGAAGCTGTGTGGTCAAGTGAGAGAACCCCAAGAACTAGACAAGTTGAAGCTGTGTGGTCAAGTGAGAGAACCCCAGGAACTAGATAAGTTGAAGGTGTGTGGTCAAGTGAGAGAACCCCATGAACTAGACAAGTTGAAGCTGTGTGGTCAAGTGAGAGAACCCCAAGAACTAGATAAGTTGAAGCTGTGTGGTCAAGTGAGAGAACCCCAGGAACTAGACAAGTTGAAGGTGTGTGGTCAAATGAGAGAACCCCATGAACTAGACAAGTTGAAGCTGTGAGGTCAAGTGAGAGAACCCCAGGAACTAGACAAGTTGAAGCTGTGTGGTCAAGTGAGAGAACCCCCATGAACTAGACAAGTTGAAGCTGTGTGGTCAAGTGAGAGAACCCCAGGAACTAGACAAGTTGAAGCTGTGAGGTCAAGTGAGAGAACCCCAGGAACTAGACAAGTTGAAGCTGTGTGGTCAAGTGAGAGAACCCCCATGAACTAGACAAGTTGAAGCTGTGTGGTCAAGTGAGAGAACCCCAGGAACTAGACAAGTTGAAGCTGTGAGGTCAAGTGAGAGAACCCCAGGAACTAGACAAGTTGAAGCTGTGTGGTCAAGTGAGAGAACCCCCATGAACTAGACAAGTTGAAGCTGTGTGGTCAAGTGAGAGAACCCCAGGAACTAGACAAGTTGAAGCTGTGAGGTCAAATGAGAGAACCCCAGGAATTAGACAAGTTGAAGCTGTGTGGTCAAGTGAGAGAACCCCAGGAACTAGACAAGTTGAAGCTGTGTGGTCAAGTGAGAAAACCCCAGGAACTAGACAAGTTGAAGCTGTGTGGTCAAGTGAGAGAACCCAGGAACTAGACAAGTTGAAGCTGTGTGGTCAAGTGTGAGAACCCCAGGAACTAGACAAGTTGAAGCTGTGTGGGGAAGAAGTTAAACAGAATCTAGTATGTGTGTGTGTATATGAGATCATTTTCAGATCAACCTATTCACGAATCAGAGTGGGCTGTCAGAATGAAAATATGCACAGATGGAATATGGAAAAAATATTCAGAGGTTTATATTTCAAATAATGTTGAGATCAATTACATTACAAATAATGTGTATGATAAATTACTTTCCAAAAATATGTTACATCAATTTTTTTACAAATAGTATCTTAGATCAATAGCTTTAAAAATAATATCTTAGATCACTTAACTGACAAATAATGTCTTAGATCAGTTACTCCACAAGTAATATTATAGATCAATTACTTTACAAAGGTTGATGGTAACAGTTCCTGAAGTCTTGATCCCCTTCAACAAGAATCCAGCAAAAACTCTTGCATGACTCTGTCTCTCATGAATAAGCTCCTCCAACTGCTCAATAGTGTAACCACCAATGTCAAGGTTATCATATCCATAGCCTAGATTCTCATGATCAAACAAAGTGCTGGGAACAGCATGATCCCTTATGGTAAATAAAAAAAATAATATTTATGTTTAATGACATATTCCAAAGTTTCATGTTATTTCAAAACGTGAAGCATTGACTTTTTATATTGTTACTTTATTATCTAATTGAACAATTCTGTTATTTCATACAAACAGTATGTATGGGACAATATTAAATACAAAAGTAAATATATGTATGTGACAATATTAAGTGCAAAAGTAAGTAATGAGATTCATAAAAAAAACTGATTTAACAATAAAAATATAAGTAATCAAAATTTAGTTACCAAATAGATGAACACAGAAAAATGACACCACTGTTGGTTCACCTGGTAAATTTGTTCAAGTTGAATCCTTCAAAGCTAAATGGTTTCAAGGGCTCATTCATAGAGTTAACAGCACAGTCAGCTCTGTTGTGAGGCAGATGTCTCCTCTGTTGAAGTTCTTGCCACACCACCCAGATTTTGTCCGTGAAGGAATGGTGGATGAAGAAGAGTGAATCATAGGCGGAGTACTCAAGGGAAGATAGTGAATACCTCTGTGAGCCTCCAACAAGAGAGTGGATGGCATTGTGCAAGACCTCAAAGTGGACCTGGAATATAAGCAATAAAAGCTATTGTAAGAGAATAATGTTAGCCAACTTGAGTCCCAGATATAAAAAAAGGAAACAACAAAGCCAATTTTCCTCAATCTTCATTCCTCATTTAACTTTAAAAGCTGACAGTAGGCATAGAAATTAATTAAGCAGACGAAACTATTATACACCAAATTGGCTGAAGAATATTCTGGAATGCAGTGAGGTCTTATGTGATGTAAAAAATTGTTTGTTGTCTTGCAAAGTGAACAGACATTAAAAATTTATTTTTTTAACTTCAGTAAAATTGTGTACTTTACACTTACATTTTTCAGCTTTTCTAATTGTCCTAAAACCTTATTTATGATTAGAAACAACTAAACCTTTCTTACATTATGTGAAAATTGGCAGAATCTAACATTAATTTGGTTTTAGGAGTTCCAGTTTTGTATCATGTTTGATATACTATAAATAAATAAATATATGTGTTATTTATTGAAATATTATGATAAGTGCATAACAAATTTTTAACATTGTTCATTATTTATTATTGCTTAAGTTGAATGTATTTTTAAAAACCATTGAACTGTTTAACTATGTTTATGTGAAAAAACTTTGACACATTTTGATATTTAAAATATTATCTTCTCTTTATAAATAAATAAATTAAGGCAATATCAATAATAGGTCACGTCTCAAAATTTACTTCTTAAAATGAGCTTGTAAAAATGTGGTTTGTGAGCGCATATATAGAATTAGAGTTAAGCTTTGGAAATAACCTAAATAGCAGCCAATGTGCACTAAATGCGCTGGCTCAAACATTTCTCATGCCTGAAACAGAAAGATGTTCAGGTCAATTAATTGTGCTGACTTACTTCAAAATCACAATAGTTGGTCTGCTCCAAGACTTCCAGAACAATATTAAACAATAAAGAATGACTTCCATCATCATCAGTCCTGTAAAGGGCTGGGTGGACATCACGGACTGTGTATGCATCCTCAGATGGAATATATCCATGAGCAAATGGATTCTCCAGAACCTAAGACAACGAAATTTTTACACCAAAAATAAGTTTTTAACAGATCACAGACATGTTCACTATTATACTTAATTACAATAATCTGGAACAAGACAAATTCAACATAAGCCTTGAAAGCATCCATAATGGGGACACTGAATTTACATAAAGGAGAGAAAATAACGGCAATTAATGATTGCCTGTTAGATGCCAGCATCGAAAATGATGAATCAACATTATTCAGACTCCTAGACTTTGGCATCAAGCTTAAAACTAGCAGAGGTGGATGTATGAGAGGATGGTTTAGGCACGCATACAACCAGAGTGCTACAGGAACAATAGCATTCATACCCTTTTTACATGTGCTGAGGGAGATTGAGCACCTAGGAGTTTGCCCTCAGTGCAATGATGTTGTTTTTTAACAATAACAACAACAACATGGTTTTAACCTATAAATTTCCCACCACAAAAAGGAAATAGTAAATCACCATATACTTTTAGACATAACTAATAACTTCAGCCACTGGAAAAAGAATTCAGTAGCTTGATAATCTAGATTTTGTAGATGATCTGGCTCTTCAGCCCCAACACCGCAACCAGATACTAGACAAAAAGAAAATACCTTATAAGATGTCACAGCAACTTTGGTCTGGCAATACACAGGTAAATGACAAAGATGATTAATGCAGGAAATGATAGCAAGATTACATTCAAGAAACAACTCTACAAGATGTAGAATCATAAACATATATTGGCAGCAACATAGATAAAGTTGGAATAACAGACAGTGATATCAAAATAAGAATACAAAATGCATGAGGATTCTTTTGTTGCACTGGGAATAATTTGAAGTTATAAACAAAAAAAAAATAAGTCCAACATCAAAATAATAAATCTTCAACTCAAATTCCAAGGCATTCCCATTGTATGACTCTGAAATATGACCACACAAAAAATTGCTTTAAAAACTGTACCTCATCTCTCCAAACATCATAGTAGTCCTCTTTGGTGAAGAAGGTGGGCAGTTGTTTAATGGGCAAAGTCCAGTCCCAGTATGGGATGGCTACAGAACTTCCATGTCTCTGAAGTGCTTGTTCAACCTGCATGAAATGTAAACTTTTGATGAGCAAGAGTTGTCATGCATAATTTTCTTTAACAGCTGAGTGATTTTTGCGTGACTTAACTCTTACAATCCGGCAAGCCCCGTGAAGTGGCGCGGGTTTAGTACCAATTTTACGGCTCGCCCCGTGAAGTGGCGCGCGACGGTAACGATAGCTAAACTAGCGCGTAAAAACGCGGTTTTAGCTCCCGTATAGTAAGAGTTAACTTATTTTTCCTCATAAATGGATGCATAATATACATATATGTTTAATGACATGTTTCAAAGTTTCATGTTTTTTTAAAACGTGAAGCATTGACTTTTTTATATTGTTACTTTATTATCTAATTGAACAATTCTGTTATTTCATACAAACAGTATATATGTGACAATATTAAATACAAATGTAAATATATGTATGTGACAATATTAAGTACAGAAGTAGGAGCCGCGCTAGCGTAGTGGTTACCACACCACTCTGGCGACCGGGTGATGCAGGATCAAACCCGGGCGACGGCATTTGAGGATTTTTCGTCGACCGGGATTTGGACTGGATTAACTTGAGACCTGGCGAGGACATTTGAGGGAGTGTCGTCGACCAGGGATTGGCGGCTCCTGAGCCGACCCAGCTCTAATGGGTACCTCCAAAATCGGCAAGTATTTGCCTGAATGGCGAGGGACACCTGTCTCTGTACAAGAAAAAGGGATACTCACGTAAAATCAATGTCAGGTTAGACATTAATAATAACCTGAGATTTCGCCTCGAGTATTAGCGGGCGTACGAAAAAAAAAAAAAAGTACAGAATTAAATAATAAGATGCATAAAACAACTGATTTGACAATAAAAATATATATCTCCAGGATTTTCCCATTTATTTTTATCTTTAATGTTGGCTAATTGTCTGCTTACTACGAGATTATCATAGTTTTCAATTTCTAAATGTTAATATCCAATCCATACTCTTGGATTCGATAGATTGCGCGGAAGAAACCACCTGTTGGTTCAACGGGCATGACGGCGATTACCAGCAACGCGCTGTGGAGCATAAGGAGCACGGCGAGGCACGTAGAAAGCCCTGGTCATCCACTGCACCTGACTTCATCTCCAGTCGTCTTGACTTGTCTTGCCACTGGATTGAGATGGACCCAGGCGAGAGAGTGAGGTCGACGAATTGCACAACTCTTCCTCACTTTAATCCAAATCACCGCGCAAGTCACTCTTTCATCCATTCATCCATCCACTCACAACAAGTCCTGTGGCGATGGGCGAGCGGCGAAGCGGCAGGCGTGGGTACGCTGGCAGTCGTAGTCGCAGACCTACACACAGGCGGCTCAGGCCATATGGTCGTCTTCCACTGATCGGAGCAGCAGTGGGATTCGGCAGCCCCTTGAGTGTCTGAGCAGCCCTCTTTAGGAAAGCACTGCTCACCTCCATGGCATGAGGAAGGGGCTAGAAAAGGTGCCCTAAACATTGCCTGCTCCACCATTACCTAACCAGCTTACCGCGGTTGGTGGGTACCCTACTTCAGCGGGCGACATATAAGAAAAAGAAAGGACAGATTTTTCCCCCTCATTCTAGGCGCATGGAATGTGCGCACTCTCTCCTTGACAAAGACTCATGACTTAAGCTGTTTACTTGCTTCACAAGCTTTTGCACCTCTTGTTCACTTTCAGATAACAAAACTATATCATACGCATATCTAATGTTGTTTATTGATCTTCCACCGATATTAAGTCCTAGCAATTCCTGTAACTGTCTGAAAATGTTCTCTGTATAGATATTAAATAGGAAGGGGGACAATACACCACCGTGTCTTACATCCCTGTTTATGTCTGTATATGGTAACTCCTACCAGATCTTACTGTAGCAGTTTGTTCCCAATAAAGGTTACTGAGTATTCTTATGTCTTTTCCATCAATACCTAATTAATACAGTGTCTCTTATTCCAGATAAAATGTTCAATTGCCAGTACCTGATCATTGCATTGTATTGTTAAAACTCGTCATACCCCCACCAATTATTATATTTTAATTAGTGTTCTTGTTATATACTGTTTTACTATACTGTGTGGTTCTCTAGGCTTATTTGTTTCTTCTGACATGCCTGTTAGGTGCAGTTGTTTTATTATGCCTTTTACTCCCCAGAGATCTTTGGCAACTACATGCTTTTTATTATTATTCAAATGATAAAAACCTTTCAGACATAACCACAACAAAAAAACAAGAATATTCAAACAAATTCCCATATATGATGTGACCTCCATGGTAATCTATGTCTTACCTGCAGGGTGAAAAGTCTGTGCCAGTGTGGGAAGGTCGGCATGCCATGCTGACAGCAGGCCACAGTTGGGTGGGCAGGATCTGGGCAGCGGGCAGGAGCACCATGGAAGGAAGCCAGGTTTGCCCAACCATCATTGGTCTTATCGTCCTGAAGGTCATGAAGAGCAGACTGTAGACTCTGGATGTCTCTCTCATCCAGGCTGTTGAGGTTTTGTCTGATGTGATTTACTGGCACCGCCTTGACATTGTAATCATCTGCACATACATCAATATTGGCACATTTAGTTATCAATAGTCCAGTTTATGAAGTAATTTTTTATTTTTTTTAAATGGACATAACTTGCTTTTCATCATTAACATCAATCCTTGTTCTTCTATTCTGCACTATGATCACAAATGTGGAACTGATGACAAGAACCAAGTGCCAATGGAATAAGAAATGAGAAGCAGATACTGGCAATGGATAGACACACAATGAGGAAACATGTTGATAACATTACAAGGAAGTTCACATTGTGGATCCCTGGTGTAACAGAAGTGGAGGCTGAAGAACACATGGAGAAGAGAAATGGACATGAAAGGGATAAAGAACATATGGCACAGGACAGGAGGACTTGGTTATGGCACAGGACAGGACTTGGTTATGGCACAGGACAGGACTTGGTTATGGCACAGGACAGGACTTGGTTATGGCACAGGACAGGACTTGGTTATGGCACAGGAGGGACTGGACAAGCATTTTCTGAAGGCATAAGCTCCTTGGGGATCTGAAGGAATAAATTTGGTATTTTCTTCAGCTTTTATCATGATTTTATCAGGATTGTATCAAGATTTTATCAGGATTTTATCATGATTCTATCAAGATTTTATCATGATTCTATCAAGATTTTATCAGGATGTACTGGTTGATTTGGCTTCCTCTTATTCTGTTCTTCTTCAGGTTCACTGTGGCATCCTCATTGTTCTATTTCCTTGTGGATTTCAGTCAAGAGCATGTTTAGTTATGTTGATTGCCTGTTTCCTTAGGCAATCCTATCCATCTCCACTTCTTGTCTGTACTCTCCAGTTCTGCCGGCTGTTGCTAGATTCTGACTTTAGCAGCCCATATTATGGGGCTTATTTTTAAAATGGACACAACTTATTGTCAACAGTACAATTGTAACTGATTT
Organism: Oreohelix idahoensis; assembly: GCA_024509875.1. Lineage (NCBI taxonomy): Eukaryota > Metazoa > Mollusca > Gastropoda > Stylommatophora > Oreohelicidae > Oreohelix > Oreohelix idahoensis. Next base: position 209,125 of record JAMPIV010004580.1, on the reverse strand, counting down.
TTTAAAAATGTATCACTTAGTGGTATCAAGAAATTTAATGCCATCAAGGACATGTAAAAATAAATGTATAATGGCCTTGAGATATCACATAACTATTTATTCTAATCATATGTGACAGTATGGACTACTACGTCGGATTAGCACTAAGGTGCTGCCACTTATTAGAGTTAGAGTAAAAATACTTAAGCAAGATTTTAACACTAAGTATTTGAGCGTGTCTAACACTAGTCACAAATCCTATGAGTGATTTAATTAAAGTGTTCAGAAATGACGTCATCAAACTTGGGGTAGAATTGCCCAGTAGTTAGGACGGAAGTGATGGTTTGAAAGAAGGGGGTTAAGTGAGTTGTTTTGGGCACGAGACGAGCGAAGCGGTGATTTTTGGGTTTTGGGTTTGGACCATCTTGTAAGTTGGAGAGCTGTGTGATATTTCATGGGATGACTGGTTTGTATACCACAGAAGCACATGTATTTATGAACTATTATGAAGTTGTCAGAGTGTACAGACACTAAATAAAGGTATTCATTCCTAATTAGTCCAGCTTGAACTTATTTCCTGAACGTCAGTAGGAAGTGTCGTTTGTTTACATCAGGTAATAGAGAAAAGAATATTACCATATTTTCGACGATCTAACAGCCTAAAACATAAACACAGTTACGAGTCTCCAAAAGAACCACATGGGTTATGTTCCAATTCATATCTGTAAGCACCACCTCTGGCAGTCGCCAGTAAAACAACAGATGAACATTGATAAAAGATTCCACCCATTTCTCACCCTGTCACACTAGACTTGATTTGTCGCCGTGACCTAGCCCGGTCACATCTAACTTGATTTGGTGCCGTTCCCGTCCACTCTCCCGGCCACACATATTATATCAAGACAATGATCACAATATGCTAGATCATTTTCAAAATTAATTTTTATTCATGAAATAAAATAGTATTGGACTAAATTGGAATGATACTGGTTTTTGCATGAAATATTTCCTGAGATTGCTTTTGAAATGAATTATGTCATGAATGAAGCTAATTCACTCTGAAAATTAAAATATGATCCAAACTACACTAGATTGTGACTTAATCTGGCAAGAAATAATTTTCTAAGTCAGATAGTTAAAGAAAGTAATATGTATAATATAATTACGTTTGGCAGGTATAACAATCACGCTGGGTTCATGAACAAGATGGCTGTCCAGCACAGTCCCATCAATGGCCGTCACATGAACATCAAAGTGGTAGTCATCATCATATCGGAAGCCATGTTCTTTCAGCTGTTGCAAAAATATGTGAATACATTTTTGTCATAAAAGGGTATAACATTTTGTCATTGAAAGGTATAACTGATTATCAAGATTTGTTTTGTGTGGATGCCACAAACCTGTACTTCAGGTGGAGCTTATCCTGACTGTTAGATTTTGTTTACAGGATGTTAGTAGTAGATCACTGAGATCAATTTCAGTTGTTTACAACATACGCTTATGGGAACATATTTTTAATCCATGAATAGTTTTTCTCTTACATCTGAGTGGCCAGTATTTGGGCATGCGATGATTGGTTAGCACACGGCTGAGTCTGAAAACATGTGTGAATGAGTAGACGCTAAGCAGTGACCACAGCTAAGAGAAGGCTGGTCAGGAGATTCTGTGCTTAGACAAGTTTGTATGTCTCATCTTGCCACCATTACAACTGGTCCTCCTGACAGGAAGTTTGATTAGTGACTTCTGTAGCTATTTGTTTTACCGTACATGATGAGGTTGCTAGCCTCACTTTAGTCACCTTGTACAATGTGGTTGCTAGCCGCACTTTAGTCACCTTGTACAATATGGTTGCTAGCTTCACTTTAGTCACCTTGTACAATGTGTTTGCTAGCCTCACTCTAGTCACCTTGTACAATGTGGTTGCTAGCCTCACTTTAGTCACCTTGTACAATGTGGTTGATAGTCTTACTTTAGTCACCTTGTACAATATGGTTGCTAGCCTCACTTAATTCACCTTGTAAAATGTGGTTGCTCGCCTCACTTTAGTCACCTTGTACAATGTGGTTGCTAGCCTCACTTTAGTCACCTTGTACAATGTGGTTGCTAGCCTCACTTTAGTCACCTTGTACAATGTGGTTGCTAGCCTCACTTTAGTCACCTTGTACAATGTGGTTGCTAGCCTCACTTTAGTCACCTTGTACAATGTGGTTGCTAGCCTCACTTAGTCCCCTTGTACAATGTGGTTGCTAGCCTCACTTTAGTCACCTTGTACAATGTGGTTGCTAGTCTCCCTTTAGTCACCTTGTACAATGTGGTTGCTAACCTCACTTTAGTCACCTTGTACAATGTGGTTGCTAGCCTCACTTTAGTCACCTTGTACAATGTGGTTGCTAGCCTCACTTTAGTCACATTGTACAATGTGGTTGCTAGCCTCACTTTAGTCACCTTGTACAATGTGGTTGCTAGCCTCACTTTAGTCACTTTGTACAATGTGGTTGCTAGCCTCACTTTAGTCACCTTGTACAATGTGGTTGCTAGCCTCACTTTAGTCACCTTGTACAATGTGGTTGATAGTCTCACTTTAGTCGCCTTGTACAATGTGGTTGCTAGCCTTACTTTAGTCACTTTGTACAATGTGGTTGCTAGCCTCACTTTAGTCACTTTGTACAATGTGGTTGCTAGCCTCACTTTAATCACCTTGTACAATGTGGTTGCTAGCCTCACTTTAGTCACCTTGTACAATGTGGTTGCTAGCATCACTTAGTCACATTGTACAAAGTGGTTGCTAGCCTCACTTTAGTCACATTGTACAATGTGGTTGCTAGCCTCACTTTAGTCACCTTGTACAATGTGGTTGCTAGCCTCACGTAGTCACCTTGTACAATGTGGTTGCTAGCCTTACTTTAGTCACCTTGTACAATGTGGTTGCTAGCTTCACTTTAGTCACCTTGTACAATGTGGTTGCTAGCCTCACTTTAGTCACCTTGTACAATGTGGTTGCTAGCCTCACTTTAGTCACATTGTACAATGTGGTTGCTAGCCTCACTTTAGTCACCTTGTACAATGTGGTTGCTAGCCTCACTTTAGTCACCTTGTACAATGTGGTTGCTAGCCTCACTTTAGTCACATTGTACAATGTGGTTGCTAGCCTCACTTTAGTCACCTTGTACAATGTGGTTGCTAGCCTCACTTAGTCACATTGTACAATGTGGTTGCTAGCCTCACTTAGTCACATTGTACAATGTGGTTGCTAGCCTCACTTTAGTCACCTTGTACAATGTGGTTGCTAGCCTCACTTAGTCACATTGTGCAATGTGGTTGCTAGCCTCACTTAGTCACGCTGTACAATGTGGTTGCTAGCCTCACTTAGTCACACTGTACAATGTGGTTGCTAGCCTCACTTAGTCACATTGTACAATGTGGTTGCTAGCCTCACTTAGTCACATTGTACAATGGGGTTGCTAGCCTCACTTAGTCACATTGTACAATGTAGTTGCTAGCCTCACTAAGTCACATTGTACAATGTGGTTGCTAGCCTCACTTTAGTCACCTTGTACAATGTGGTTGCTAGCCTCATTTTAGTCCCATTGTACAATGTGGTTGCTAGCCTCACTTAGTCACATTGTACAATGTGCCTGAGGGAGCAGTAATTCCTAATTCTTTCTTTATCATATCAGAGACCCCCTTGGAAGTACAGGGGGCTGTCAGTTTTATAAGCTTACTTACTACTTACTTACTAATTACTTACTTACTACTTACTTACTTACTTACTACTTACTTTAGTTGTTACTCTTCTACCGTGAGGTGTAGAGGTTTGTAAGAGAGAGCACCATACTATTCTATAGGTTGTCTTCCTCCTGGCTTGGTTCCATTCTAGTCCTCGGTCCTTCAAAGATTGCCTAATGTTGTCCTTCTAGCGGACTTTGGGTTGTCCTGGAGGTCTGGGTCCCTGGCTATTTGTTTCCCATGCTTGCCGTGGTAGCCGATCTTCTCCCATTCTGCAGACATGACCAAACCATCTCAGTTGGGACTGTTCTACTTGGGTCTGCAGGGTTTAGGTTTTTAGGCCTTGACTTATCGTCTGGTTGCGGATCTTGTCTCTTCATGTTACTTTAACCACCTTCCTCAGATACCTCATTTCTGAGGTTTGGATCTGGCTTTTGTGGGTTGTAGCCATTGCCCATGACTCGCATCTGTATGTCAAGACTGGGGCATAGGTGGAGCGGTATACAGCCATCTTTGTCTTCTTACCAACTTCTCTTTTGCTGAGGAATCCTCGATTTATGACTTGAAAAAGTCTCCTAGCTGCTGCTCTTCAGGTAGCCAACTCTTCTTTAATGCTCTTCCGGTCTATGACAGCTCCAAGGTATTTAAAGTGGTCGACCTGCTCCAGGACCTGTTTCCCCAGCTTAATCTGATGTCTTCTTTCCTCTCGTGATATCACCATGGTTTTTGTTTTCGAGCTGCTAATGATCATCCCTCTCTTTTCCAGCTCTTCTTTCCAGACTTGCAGGTTGAACAGAATGTGTGCCTTTGATTTAGCAATCAGGGCAACATCATCAGCAAATGCCAGCTCTGAAATACATACCTGTCTCATCTTCCAGTACCCCACTGAATACTTTTCTGTCCTCTCCTTACATGCCTTGATGACATCGTTCATGAGGAAGTGTTATAAGCAACATATATTATTGTTATATATCATGTAAAGCATAAAGATGAAGATATCTGACTATATAACCAAACGGGCATAATAGGTGGCCCTTGGTAGTCCTCTTCTTTCACGTATAAACTCCACAAAGGAGCATAGGCCTTCAACCAGCAGATGCCAAGTCTTCCTGTCCTGCGCCGACTGCTCAAGGTCTTTCCATGTCTTCTTCATCCCCCTCATTACTGTCTTCAGTTCTCTTTTCCATGTTCTTTGGTCCTTTTCTACCACTTACCCTGGGAATACCAGTACAAGGGCTGTCTGGCAGTGCTAAAGTAGGTTTTCTCAATGTGTGTCCTATCTATTTCCAATTTCTTTATCTCTTGTTCCACTGACACTTGTCTGGTTCTTGTCATCTCTTGTTCCACTGACACTTGTCTGGTTCTTGTCATCTCTTGTTCCACTGACACTTGTCTGGTTCTTGTCATCTCTTGTTCCACTGTCACTTGTCTGGTTCTTGTCATCTCTTGTTCCACTAGCACTTCTCTGGTTCTTGTCATCTCTTGTTCCACTGGCACTTGTCTGGTTCTTGTCATCTCTTGTTCCATCGATACTTGTATGGTTCTTGTCATCTCTTGTTCCACTAGCACTTCTCTAGTTCTTGTCATCTCTTGTTCCACTGGCACTTCTCTGGTTCTTGTCATCTCTTGTTCCACTGGCACTTCTGGTTCTTGTCATCTCTTGTTCCACTGACACTTGTCTGGTTCTTGTCATCTCTTGTTCCACTGGCACTTGTCTGGTTCTTGTCATCTCTTGTTCCACTGACACTTGTCTGGTTCTTGTCATCTCTTGTTCCACTAGCACTTATCTGGTTCTTGTCATCTCTTGTTCCACTGGCACTTGTCTGGTTGTTGTCATCTCTTGTTCCACTGGCACTTGTCTGATTCTTGTCTTCAGTTTCACATTAGTGATCTTGTCATACCACCTCAGTCCTGTTATTCAACACAAGCATTCATTTATGAAAGTCTGTAGCTTTTTGGTTGTTGTTTTTGTTGTTCTCCATGTTTCAGAGGCATACAATAGGACAATCCTTTGGGAATATTGTGTTTTATATTATGGTTAAATCTTCATCTTCGCACTGGGTGCAAAACAGCAACAAGCTCAACAGTCCTAGTTAAATAACAGCGACAACAACAACGCCACTGCACATTAGTTTATTTCAGTTATGTAGTCTTTTATGTTAAACTTTTACAGGTGTAACAAGGTCTTATCGCTGCTTCTCACCTGATCAGTGATCTCATACTTATACAGCCTGTCAAACTCCCAAGGCATCTCAGCAGAGCCTCCAAGAAGTGTAAAGTCACCTCCTGGGAAACAGTTATCTAAGGCAGCATTGCAGATGTCAAAGTCAATCTCAGCAGATTGACCTATTCCCTTTAGAAGGAATCCTGTTTCAATGATAAAGCAAGATAGTACAGTAGCAATCACAACAGGTGATATATTCAGGTATTTCATGTAACCTGTAAAGATATTTCTATTATTAGTGTATATAAAACACATTTACAGTAAACAATTCTAAAATTGTTAGCTTCAAATTACTACTTCAAGATCTGTCTTCACAAACAGCTAACAAATTGTGTTACTGTTGTTACAAATATTATGTGGTCACGTTAACAACTCTTACCAGCAAAAATTCTATCATGCTCTTGTCTCTCCTTGATATATGCATCCAGCGTTGGAATGTTCATGCCAACAAACTCTAGAGCATCATATTGGTAATGGAAGTGTTGCTCATAAGCAAATGTGTCTTCAGGGTGAGAGTTCTCCTGGGTCACGGAGTTCAAGTTATATGGTGGACCAAAGCTGAAAGGCTTCAATGGTTCCTGTAAATATAACACAACCTTTACTAGCTGAATTTTTCACAGACCAAACAGGCAACGTGAACTGTTTTTATTCAACAAATGTAGTTCTTATTTTCTAGGGAACTTAACAGTTTTCACCTTTAAGTTTAATTTTCTGGAGAATTCATTTATAACTAAATCAACAAAGGAAACTTTTTCACACAATATGAAAATAAAGCATGGAAAACAATAAAAACAACAAATAAAAAGTTCTCATAATACATAATGTTAATGACAACTAAATAGTGACTTTGGTATCATCCAAAAAACTCAAGGATTTCCCACCCTCCTCCATCTTGTTTTCTTGTTGTTTGTCCATCACAGGCGATGATGACCACTCTGTTCATCCAATTATTAGGAATGTGTTAAGTTTTTCTGTGAGTACGAAGGTGACTGATGGGCCCGATGCGTGCCTGGAAAGATCTTGGACAGTATGGGCAGGGAATGTTCGCTTCAGGTGAAGGTTTTATTTCCCAGGCTTTTCTAGCCTGTCTCCGCTGCTTGTCTGGATGCCTCACATGCCGCAGCACCTTTATGAAGAGATGTGCGCCAAGTGGTTCAGTCTCACGCAGCAGCTTCCCAAGTATCAGGATTTATGCCAAAGGTGGATGAAAGAGTGACTAGCGTGGTTATTTGGTTTAAAGTGAGGAAGAGTTGCGCAATTCGTTGACCTCACTCTTTCGCCTGGGTCCATCAGAATCCAGTGGCAAGACAAGTCAAGATGACTGAAGATGAAGTCAGGTGCAGTGGATGACCAGGGCTTTCTACGTGCCTTGCCATGCTCCTTACGCTCCACAGCACGTTGCTGGTAACCGCTGTCATACCCATTAAACCAACAGGAGGTTTCTTCCGCACATTCTAACTAATCCAGTCTTCACATGCATGGGTATGCAGACCCTAACTCATTTTTCATAACCCTCCACTCCCAAAGGAGCATAGGCCTTCAACAAACACATGCCAAGTCCTCCTGTCACGTGCCATCATCTCAAGTTCTTTCCATGTTCTCCTCATCATTTTCACCTCTGTTTCCAACTCTCTTTCTCCATGTACTTCTTGGTCTTCCTCTGCCTCTCTTGCCCTGGGGGTTCCAGAACAAGGACTGCCTTGTAATGCTATCAACAGGTTTCCTCAGTGTGTGTCCTATCCATCGCCATCGTCTTCTTCTCATCTCTTGTTCCACTGGCACTTGTCCAGTTCTTGTCATCAGTTCCACATTGGTAACCTTGTCATACCATTTTAATCCCTCTATTCTACGCAAGCACCCATTTATGAAAGTCTGTAGCTTTTTGGTTGTTGTCTTTGTTGTTCTCCATGTCTCCGAGCCATACAATAGGACTGACTTCACATTTGAGTTGAAGATTCTTATTTTCGTGTTGGATCCTATTTCTCTTGATCTCCATATATTTCCCAATGCAATGAAAGCTCCTCTTGCTTTTTGTATTCTTATTTTGATATCGCTGTCTGTCCCTCCAACTTTGTCTATATTACTGCCAAGATATGTGTATGATTCTACATCTTGTATTGGCATTTCTTCAAGTTCAACCCTGTTTTCATTACCTGCATTTATTCTCATTATTTTTTGTCTTTTCCCTGTGTATTTTCAGACCCAATTGCTGTGACCTCTCATCGAGTGTTTTCAATTTGTCCTGCATCTGATTACGGTTATGGGACAGGAGAGCCAAATCATCAGCAAAATCCAGATCATCCAACTGCTTAGTCAGAGTCTACTGGATTCCATTTCTGTTGTGTGTTGTCAATGATCTCATAACCCAATCTATTGCCAGCAAGAAAAGAAATGGAGACAAGAGGCATCCCTGTCGCACTCCTGTTCTTATCCCAAATGGTTCTGTAAGCTGTCCTTCATGAAGAACTCTGCACGTCATGTCTTCATAGGTTTTCTTTATTAAATTAATGATTTTCAGGGGAACTCCATAATGCCTCATCAATTTCCAAAGTGATTCTCTGTCCACACTGTCAAATGCTTTTTCGTAGTCCACAAATCCGATGTATAGTGGTGAATTCCATTCCAGACTTTGTTCAACTATTATTCTCAAAGTGGCTATCTGGTCTGTACATGATCTGTTTTGTCGAAAACCTGCTTGTTCATCTCTCAATTTCTTGTCTATGGACTCCTTTAATCTCTCAAGGATAATCCTGTTCAATACCTTTCCTGGCACTGATAGTAACATTATTCCTCTATAATTTGTGCACTCTTGTAGATTTCCCTTCTTAGGCAACTTAACCAGATATCCTTCCTTCCATTCTGCTGGTATCTCTTCTTTTTCCCAGACTTTACCAAGTAATTTATATAACATCTCTGTAGCCGTGTCGATATCTGCTTTGATGGCCTCTGCTGGAATGCTATCAGGTCCAGACGCTTTTCCATCTCTTAGAAGCTTTATGGCTTTCTTTATTTCTTCCTTCGTTGGTCTTTCACCGTTAATTTGTAGCTCTTCTTCTGCTGGCTGGATGTCCGGGGGGTTTTGTGGAGCTGGTCTATTGAGAAGGTCCCCAAAATATTCTGTCCACCTCTTCATTTGCTCTTGTATATTGCTGAGCAGTTTCCCATTCTTATCTTTTATGAGGCAACTTGTTTGCTTGTATTTCCCTGTTAGCTTCTTTGTGCTGCTATACAGTTCTCTCATATTTCCTTTGGCTGCAGCATCTTCTGCCTCTCTTGCCAACTCCTCAATATACTTCCTCTTGTCTATTTTGATACTTCTTTTTACTTCTTTGTTTGCTTCTGTGTACACTTCTTGAGCCTTGGCTTTGGAACTTCTGGTTTTGCTTGTGTTTAACTCTGCTTTCTTGTTTTTTCTATCTTTTATCTTATTGATGGTTTCTGTTGTTATCCATGCTTTTTGTTGTCTTTCCCTTTTCCCCAGTATTTCTTCACATGTCTCCTTCCATACCGTTTTGACCTGCTGCCAATAGTCTTCTGTATTCTCTACATCTTCCAACTGTTGGAGCACTTGGAATTTGTTGGATACTGTGACCGCAAATTTGTCTCTTGTTTCTTGATTTCTTAGCTGTCCTACATTAAACTGTTGTCTATAATTTTGCATTGTTGCATATCTCTTGAGTTTCATTTTTACTTTGGCTATCAGAAGATGGTGATCTGATGCCACATCTGCTCCTCTGTATACCTTTACATCCTGCAATGATGATCTAAACTTCTTCTTTATGCATATATGATCGATCTGATTTTCTGTTCTATGGTCTGGTGATATCCATGTTGCCTTGTGTATTCTCTTATGTGGAAACATGCTTCCTCCTATAGCCAGTTGATTTGAAGCACAGAAGTTTGCGAATAGTTCTCCATTTTCATTCATTACTCCTAGCCCATGTTTTCCCATGACTTCTTCAAATCCAGTATTGACTGTACCTATCTTTGCATTCATGTCACCCATCAAAATTGTGATGTCTCTTCTTTTTATTTTATCCATAATTTCCTGTAGTTTAGTATAAAATGCTTCTTTCACAGACTCTTCTTTGTCATTAGTTGGTGCATAACATTGGATGACATTGACATGAATTTTCTTTTTAGCTGTTTTGAAAATAGCTGTTATTATTCTGGGTCCCACAGCTTCCCATTCAATGAGTGCTTTCTGTGCTTCTTTAGATAACATAAGAGCTACCCCTTCACTGTGGTGTGAACTTTCGTCTTCGTGTCCTGAGGACAGCACCAATTCACCTGTGATGAGTTTCTTCCTGTCTACCCCCTTCCACTTTGTTTCACACATTCCCAGAACCTCGATTTTGTATTCCCTCATTTCTGCTGCTACTTGTGCCACTTTCCCTTGTTCGTTCAATGTCCGAACATTCCAGGTGCCAAATCTGGAAGTTCTCCTAGAAGAAAGAAGGTTAGTCAGCAACACAGACTCCTTTCGGCTTTCTCTGTGTTGCATCATACGCCTCCCCGCGAGAGGACCTTCCCCTGTCTTGGATGGCTGTGTTTTATTTTCTTTATTTGACTTGTCCATATTTGTTGAAGTTTTTTGTGGTTTAAATTTTTTTTACAGGATGGGGTAACCGGCCCCATGCCCAACCCTCCTTAGTCGCCTTCTATGACATGCTTGGCAGGGGACAGTGTTACTATTCTTTGCTCCCCTTTCGGGCCCCGGTAACACACGGGTGAGACCCTAACTCACCGAAGGTTTATAACCATTTGGCTACCCTCACCTGATTTAGCCAGCCTGTCAAAGCCGTTGCCCGGGGGGTGGCCACTGTCGCATGCTGACAGCTACAAGGAGCCACAGGTGAGAGCTGGATACCAGATTTGGACCAAAGGTGGCCTAGCTGCCCTGAAAAGGGCATGACAGCTCCTTCACCAGAGGTACTACCAATACCTGATACCCCAAACCTCCCTCTTATTAACACCATGACAAGTATGAAAAGGCTACTATTTTAGGACTATGGAAAACACACACATGCACATCGACATAATCTGAGACTTTTAATTTACTTTATTTACATGTACATGCCAAAATAGCTCCTGGTGTAGAAAGAGTGTCAGAAAAACTTTACTATGCAAATACAAATTGTGTTGCCAATGTCCATATCCTGTCTCTCCTGACTCCACTGAATCAAAACCAAACACAAAAACAAGCATACTAATAGACAAATACACACACACATTTAATAGAAAATCTAAAAATTTTACCCTCAATTTTTCCAAAGCACAGTTAGCCTCATTTGGATTGTGTCCCCTGTATTTCTGGAGTGCTTGCCAGATAGCCCACAATCTGTCAGTGTTTGAGTGATGGATAAAGAAAGTTGGATCATATGAAGCGTAATGCAAATGGGCAAGCGAGTGCTCTTTTGAACCTCCAATCCAAGAATGGATAGCGTTGTGGGTGATTTCCAGTTGAATGGCAAAGTCACAATAATCTTCTTGCTCCAAAGCAAATAATGCCTGATTGTATAGCCATGTGTCCCAGCCATGTGGTCCTTTTCTAAACAAACGTTTGGTCTGAAATTTAAAATGAAAAAAAAAATCTGATTACTAAACCTCATTCATTCAGTTCTCTTGTTGCTCTCTATGGAGCATACAGCCACAGCTGGTGTTGGTCCCTTTGTAGAAGCCTGCACCAAAACCTCTGTGTGGTTCAGCAACAAGTGGTTTCTGTGACATGATGAGGTTGCCAGTCCCATGCACAACCTCATGCAAGTGACATGCCACATGAAGCACTAAGTCTAATCTTCCATGGGAACTACCCACGGGCTATTACTATACAACAATAAATAAAAGTGATAAGCAGTATCAGGTACAGAAAGTTGTGAGGAAACATGGTTGCCTTTGCCAGTCAGAACATACATGCAAAAATAAAAATGCAGAAGTGGAATGGTAAGAGAGTGTATGGCTAATAAAAGTACCAAATTAGTCAAAGATACATAGTCAGCACTAGATAAGATGCCTGAAAAGCTTCTGTCAATTTACAAAATACATTTACAAAGTATTTTTTTTTCCCATAATTTATGGAACTATCAAAGGTGCTCATCAAGAACTGTAAAAGAAATTTATGATGCTCAGAGTTGCAGAAACCATATATGGAACTAGAAATATAGCCTACAGAGCTGAATAAACATCTATGCAATTAAACATGACATTCACCAACACAGCTGCAAACAACATATATGGAAGTAGACAGGACACTCACATAGATATCTGTAGACAACATATATTAAAGTAAACAGAGACATCTGTAGATGACATATATATATAAAAGCAGACAGGACACTCACAGAGGTAGATGTAGACTATATATATACACACACACATATATATATATACGTGTGTGTGTGTGTGAGAGAGAGAGAGAGAGAACGAACGAACGAACGAACTTTATTTTCAAAGGGTTAAGAATTGGGCACGCAGGCCCCGCAGGCCCGTCTGACATTCTGCCCTTCCTCTCTCTCTCATCATGTATACTAATATCCTTTCATCCTCACATTTACTTTAAGCATTATTAAGGCATTTATCATTATAAAAGTAATATTACATTTGCAATAATCATCATAATTAAAGTGTTTTTAAAATAAAATAAAATTAAAAAAAAAAAAAAAAAAAAAAAATAATTAATAGTAATAATGAATTTGAAAAATAAATAAATAAATAAAAAATTAATTAATTAAAAAAGAAAAAAAAAAAAATAATCGAATTCTTCGTACTGTAAATTAGTGATTTGAGACATATTCAGAGGTATGTTATGAGAACTTGTAAAATGTTCATACGGTGTTCAACTGAATGACTCAGGGACTTTTTTTTAAAATTTTTTTTTATTTTTTAGGTTCATCAAGATGAGGTGGGTAGACAGTTACTTTCCATTTTCCTTTCCATTTCCTTTGCGTCCCAAACTCAAGACCAGAATCAGACTAGGTAGATAGTTAGATAGACATATACGAAAGCAATTAATTTGCCAAGGGTTGAAAATCGGACACAGTCCCCTCTTGCATTCTTCCATCCTCTTGCTCATCTTTTATTACTGTTACTCAACATTCTCCAGCGTACTGAAAGTATTCATTTAAGGACAGTGCAACATTACAAGGAAGTATAACAGCATACATTAACAGTACCTGATCATAAAATTAAGAATATAAGTTATTAAGAATATAATATTAAGAATAAGTATATTGTAATGAAAACTAGATCATCAGAGCCTCCATACAGTATATTAGATAAAAGTACAACACAATCAGTTAGGGTGGCATATAATCAGCACTCATAAAGTATTTGAACAGTATACGATTGTATGAGTAAGGACTGTGCGTGTTTTTCAGGTCATTGGGAAGATTGTTCCAAAGATGAGCAGCTGAGTAAGCCAAACTAGTTTTAAATAGGTCAAGCCTGGGCTTGGGTACCTGTAATTTATTTAAGCGCTGACTACGTCTGTCATTGTATTTTAAAAGCGGCCAAAGATACTTTGGAGCATTCTGTGACAGGATTTTGTGAATAAATTTCCCTTTGTTAGAGAGGAAGCGCTTCCTGGGGGGTAATATTTGAAGATAATTATATAAATCTATACAATGTGATTGGTGTTTATCAGCAACAAGGCGCATTGCGCGTTTTTGAAGCGAGTGGAGCCTTCTTGTGTTGGAGACAGAACAACCATCCCAGATTGTGGAACAATAGTCTAGATGCGTTTGTATATGAGATATGTAGAACATTTTCCTTGCCTCTTCATCCAGGAAATGTTTAATTTTTGCTAATTGGTAAACTTTTTGTGCTGTTTGCTTTGTGAGTGCATGTACATGTGAGTTCCAACTTAGGTGTTGGTCAACAGTGATACCTAGAGTTCTGTGTTCATTTACGTTTTCAATTAGTGATGTTCCAATGAAGAGCTGAAGTGTTGTTTTCTGCAAGTTTTGTAGTTTTTGTCTGGTTGATATTAACATACATTTTGTTTTACTAATATTTATTTGCATGCGATTCTCGTTGCTCCACATAATAAGATTATGTGTATCGTTTTGTAAAGATTGTTCTAGTGTGGTGCAACATTTATCACTAGTATAGACAGTACAGTCATCGGCAAAAAGGTCACATGATGAGTGTTTGAAATATAGAGGAAGATCGTTAATGTATACGGTAAATAGAGAGAGAGAGAGAGAGAGAGAGAGAGAGAGAGAGAGAGAGAGAGAGAGAGAGAGAGAGAGAGAGAGAGAGGGTAAACAGGATACGCACAGATACAGCTGCAAAAAATATTTATATAAAAGTAGGCAAAACACTCATAGGCAAAGCTGTAGACAAAATATATAGAAGTAGGTAAGACACCCACAAAGCTAAATAAAACAGCCAAACAGTTGTAAAAGATATCTGCAGAATTATATAAGACATTTACAGACTGTGGCAGCAACAATCTGAGGAACCAGAAAAGACATTCAAAGACCTGTAGAAAAAAACTTATGAATCTTAAAAACAATGCCACCAAAAAAAAATGCCGTCACCTATAAAACAAGACACTAATAGAAATACGACTAGAATTAGGAAACATTTAGTCGGCGTCTGTGGCCTAATGGATATGATCGCAGTTTCATAATCCAGATATACCAGGTTCGAAACCTGCTGCAGGCGGTTTGGTAGCAGATCGCTTTGTGTGGATTTTTAACAATGGTATAAGCGCCGTACCGTTCAGAAAGCAATGGCAAACTACTGAATGAAAACAATTGCCTAGAAAAATCACAAACAGCCAATAAAAGCTGGGGTTGATTGCCACGTCCTGTAAAGGATAAGCAACTAACTTAGTGAACTGGAAAAGACACTCAAAGACATAGCTTAAAAAAAGGAATACAAGAGATACACAGTCATAGAAAACATATCAATTAAAGTCTCTATCTAAAGACAACATCTACATCAAGTGGCTACAACCTGTTATATGTCATATTCTATTGGGAACACACCTTCACATCTCTCTCAGTGTCTGTATGTTCAAATTCCACTCTGCCATGAGAGAATGGGTTTTCTGCTGCTGCACCACTAAAGGGGTCAGTGTAGTTTATCTCTTTGAAAATGCGAGGCAACTGATCAAAAACTCTGGTCCAGTCCCAGTAAGGTACACCCACATGAGAGCCATGTCGTCTGAGTGCGTCCTCAAATTGTACAGTGTAGAGTCGATGCCACTGGAGGAATGAGGCTGCTCCATGTATACAGCAAGCAAATCTACGGTCATGATTTAAAAAAAATTTTTTTTTAAAAATTAGGAATTCTAATATTATGTCTGTGAGTGTAAATGGATTAATGAATGGATATAATGATTAGTAGAGGTGAGACTTACTTGATAATTTTAGACATAATAATTTTAGACATGATAATCTTAGACATGATAATTTTAGACCTGATAATTTTAGACTTGATAATTTTAGACTTGATAATTTTAGACATGATAATTTTAGACATGATAATTGTTTACATGATAATTTTAAACAAAATCTAACAATTGCTAACAACTTAGAAACCTTACAAATATTGTCTCACCTTTTACTGGCTGAAGGACTTGGACATAGGGGTGGTAGGGCGTGGAAAGTTGCAATAGATTGGAAGCCATCAGCTGAGCTGTCTGCATTTAGAGATATCAGTGCCTTAGCCAGGTGGTATCCCTCCAATGGACTCAAAGATTCAATATTTTTTCTAACAAGGTAGGGGCTGACCCTTCCATTTTGTTCCTCTACTTCACCTACAGAAAAAAAAAATGTCAGATACACAAATAGCATAGCAGTTAACAGTCAAGACTATCTAGTTCATCATAAACAGTTATTGAAAGTAGGTGTTGAGTCTTTCTAGAACAAAGGAAAAAGAAACGGCAGACATTACAACTGCAAGGTCTTTTAAAATGAGGTTGTGCTTGAGACTGGCAACCTCATCAAGTCAAACAAATAGCTTCACAAACCACCGCTGTAAGACCACATGAATGTTTGGATGCAGGCTTCCTGCAAGGGGAACAGCTCTTCATGCTCCATGGAGTGAAAAGTGAAAAAAGGAACAAGTCTACCAATGTATTGTAACTGCTTGTGTGAAGTCTATGACGTATGTCAAAACTGGATGAATTCTCTAACACGGAGGCAGCTTACACAAGATCTATAACACTTACCAGTCCCAGGAACAAATATAATACTTGGGTCATGAAGGATGTGGGGGTCAAGGTGACTTCCATTTGCAGCTGTGACCTGTATCTTCAACTGGAAATTGGCAGCACTGTCGACTGGAAGATGAAGGTCTTTGATAGTCTTGGTGATTTCAAGTTTGTACAGACGGTCAAACTCAAACGGCATCTCTGTCTCTCCTCCAAGAATTGAGAAAACACCAGCCTTTAGGAGTAACATTATTTTAAATTATAACATACTGATGAGGACAAGCCAGTCTTTGGGGTACACATTATATTAAATTATAACATACTGATTAGAAGACACTAACCTTTCGAGCACAACACATCAAATTACAGTGTACTGTTGAGAGCACACCAACCTTTGCAGTACTTTACGTCACAGTATAAGATGCTGTTCAAGCTACACGAGTCTTTGGAGTACGTATTGTATGAAATTAAGAGACGCTCTTAATAATTCAGCTAAGTTTAAGATCAACTGCCATCTTTGTATCGAATCTCAGCCATGATGAATCTCAAATGTTTTCTGTCTCCTGCCTTGATGGCACTCTCTGATACTCATGCCTGTCCATCTCTTAATTTTATCTTCCCACTTATTGTGCTGTCTTCCTCTCGCTTGTCTGCCTCCAACTCTGCCTTCTATTATGGTTTCAGCAAGGTGATATATCGTTTTATATAATCAAAATATTTTAATGGTCTAATTTGGCTCTCATTTGTTAATTTTCTTTTTATTCCTAGCTTTTTTTAGGACATCATTACTTGTTTTCGGATCTTTCTATGAGATTTTCTCCATTCTTCTGTGTATTCATATCTCAAGGGCTTTGATTCTTTTTCTCTCACTGCTTGTTCATTGTCTGTGTTTCTACACCATACAGTAATAAAGAGCAATGAAGAGAAAATTTAACAATGAGTCCCATTTTTAATTTGTTAGTTATTTGTTTTGATGTTAATACCTGTCTCATATTGTTGAATGTAGCCCTGGCCAGTCCTATTATCTTTTTGATTTCTGCTTCATATCGACCAACTTCTGTCATTATAATATCTGCCTATTTTTACACATGGTAAAAATATGTTTATAAGTTTTTTTAAATCTTTGTATACTGGTAACTCTCTCAACATTGACAGCTAATTCTTCTTCTGCTTCCTCGTTCGCCCTCAGACCTCTCCATTAATGACTCTAATAAAGGCAGTAGTCAGCTCAAGGTTCCTGACATCTCCAGATAGTTTTTCATGGAGAGAAGTGGGGTGTAGCCATATACCACTCCATTCACTTTTGTAAGTTGGACAGGACTGGAGCAGATGGTCAGCTGTCATGGGGCTGGTGCCACAAGAGCAGAGATGTGTTGGACCAATCCTGTATTTGTGATAAAGATGGTACCTTAAAATATTGTGACCAGTGCGTAAGCGGAAAATGATGACCTGGTCTCATCTAGATAGCTGGTGATAGACATCATCTTTTATGTGACCTTGGTGTTCTCTGTCCCGTCTAGACTAGAATATGTCTTTGATAATTGTTTTAGCCATTTGATAAGTCGTCTCTTTATCACTTTCTTGCAGCGCTTCCCTTTCTTTAGCAAGTTTATCTTTCTCTTCGTTGCCTGGAATGTTGCAATGGGCTGGTATCCACTGGATCCTTGTTAATTTTTTCTTTTGCCTGGGTAACAAAGTTAGTTTGCTTGAGCCCGACTCTTCGTAATCTATTTATTCTCTTGCGCTTGGAGTCTCTTAAATTTTTCAGCTTATTGTAAGATTCTGTTGTCTACAGGGCTACTGTCAATGGAGTACATACAGCTAATTCAATTTTGAAACATTAAAATATTCAAATGCAAAAGTAGAAACAACTAATCAAAACTGTTTATACAAACCTTGATCAAAGTAATAGTTTCAACTGTAAATAAACATAACTCTGGAACAGAAACAAGTTTTTGGACTAACAGCATCACTTCTGCTATGCCTCCAACTTTGTTGTGGTAGGACAGCTTGTTGTTTCCCATGACCCCAAGAGGTATGCTGGGAGTACCACAGCTACCAGCAGAGTCACCCAAGCTGGAAAGACTGAAGGTTAGGGACAACAGAGATGTACAGCTGCTGCTCTGCAGACAGGCTGGGGGCAGCAAAAGGCTAAGGAAAGCAAATCTGACAAAAATGTCTGTTCAAAGCAGACGCACTAAGTCAAATGCTGAATGAAGCAATGAAAAATAACTGATCCTATCTAAGACATTATAAATGAGAAGAAACTAGAATGGCGCTCATCCTGTGGGGTCCAGCTGTGGTTAGCCAAGATAAACAAAGAAAAAGCATACCGTGTTCTCCCCTTCAATCAAACCACACAGCCCCACAGTTGAGTTGCTAAATTACCAAAATTAGTACCCCAGGAAGAAAACCCAAACTACCTAGGTGTTAATTTTGACTGCCTATTGATGTGGAAAGCACAGATTAAGAAAAGCCAGCTGCAAACAAAGATAAGAATAGCACTTATTAAAAAAACAAATGTGCAATTATTAATCTTCAGACTCCACACAGGACACAAAAGATTGCAACACCATCTGTTCAATAAGCTACAGGTATGACCTTCTGATGACTGTAGGTGTGGCATTGATAAAATTACCGCTCAACATCTTTTGCACACATGCCTAGCATATGAGGAACAGAGAAAGCGCACATGGCTGTCACCAGTACCAGCCCAGGACAAAGCTCTATAGAGATGTCAGCCATGTAATGTTGATTGCTGCTTTCTTCAAGTATATTTAAATCGACATCTGGGGGTGGTCGAAGAGGTAGAACTAACAACTTGGAAGTAAGCTGAGATATATATTTTATTTTCAGCCAAGATAAGACTTTAGTACTTGCATTCTCAATATACAGGCTAAGATACTTTAGTTATGAGCAACCATTTTATCATTACCCTGTGGTTGCAGTTCCTTCTCCCTTGTCCTGTAGGAACACAAACATAGACCTCCACATCAGCAGACAGACCAATGTTGTGGATCAGGAAACCAGCAAATAAGCGTCCATGTTGTTGGTGCTGTTTGAGCAAGTTCTCCAGCTGGGGAATTGTCTGGTGATTGAACTCCAGTGTATCATACTCATAATCAAAGTGGTTGCGGTAGTCAAAGGTGTCCGCGGGACGGCTGTGAGTGTTAATTTTACATCTAACTGAATTAATGGCATTTATTATCAAGGATACTTTTAGCATTAAACAAGACATATACAATGTCAGAAATAGAACACTTAACAATTTGCCATGAATAAACAAATGAAGAATTTTTATTTAACCAGGGTTTTATTTCAATTCTGCAGCATGTTAACAAGAAAATTAATAACAGAGAAATAATATTTACTTGGGTTACATGATTTTGTTTCCTTAAATCGTTCATGTTATGAAAAAACTGGATGACATTATTTACCTGTACTTCTGTGTTACTTTATCTTGGTTGTCTGGGTTACCAAATGGTTTCAAAGGTTTTCTCATCAAGTTTATGGCACAGTCCGCCTCATTGTAAGGCAGTCCTCGGTAACGTTGTAGCTCTTGCCAGATAGCCCAGATTCTGTTGTAGATTAAACAACTGAACATTAAGAAGTTTGAAAAGAAATAAGTACTTATTACAACTATAACATAATATCTTTTAACTGTTAGAAAATACGGTGAATTTTGCTGAATGTTCAGGCTCAAGTACAAAGAAATCTAGTTTGGTTTTGGTTGTGGTTTTGGTTGTGGTTTTTAAGAACCATCTTCATTGCACACGGACAACTCCATCAGTTTTCAGATCTCCTCCCATAGATCACACAAGGAGGATCTCAGCACAGTGCGTTAACTCTGTAGCACCAGCAAGGATCCCAATGTGTTTATACAGTAATCACACATGCTATAAATATTTTTGTGGTGGGTAGATTCCCTTATTTTTTAATTTTGCCAGGGCAGCAGCCGTAGGGCCTAATCTTTACGATTTTCAACTGCCGAGGGATTTTTAACGTTTGCGCTATTTTATCGCTCTTATCCAGGAAGGTTAGGGAATTGATAAAAATATTCTAAGCTTCAAGACGTCTACTGCTTCCATCGCCGCATGCATCTCAAATATTACCATAGAAATGGTAATGATTCCAACAGGCTTTGCTGTATGGATGATGATATCTTTCACTGTTTCGGCAAATCTAAACAAGACTGGACTCCAGCTACGGGTGCTTCTCCTGCTCTTGATTTATATATTGCTAACACTTTACATCACATTAATCAACTTTCTCTACCCCGTCTCCATTGATCTAACCTGACATCATCTGAATGGCGGGCACTGTCACTCCTTAAAAAAAAAAAAAACGTGATGACATTATCATCAAACCTGCTGACAAAAGTGGTGCAGTGGTAGTTTGGTGAAAGGACTTGTATATTCAAGAAGGAGTTTCACAGCTTGGCAAATCCACCTTCTACTCGCCTTGTTCTGGTGATGCCACAGTCCGCAATAACTGTACTGTTTATAAGACTATTCATGATCTCGTCCATGATGACCTCCTTCCTTCTTGTGATTTTTCTCTCCATATTTTTGACAGTAGTCTAGGTAAGCCTTCCTTCGACATGCTTCCTAAGGTGCATACAATTGACAATCCTAGTTTCAGCCTGCTCTTGTCCCACTGAACGCATCTCTGAATTCCTTGATAGTATTTTCCAACCCTTAGTGGCTAATCTACCTTCTTATTTGATGGACACTACTCATGCTGTTACTACCTTTGGTTTGGTCCGATTCATGCCTGACCGTACCTACCATCTTTTCCTTCTTGATGTTTGTTCACTTTATACTTCTATTCCACATTCTGATGGTCTTAAAGCACTAAAATCTTTTCTAAACCGATGCACTGATCTCACTATTAGCACAGGTCCTCTTATTCACCTGGCTGAATAGGTTCTTACTCTCAACTCTTTTGAATTTAATGGTGAATTCTATAACCCAATCAGTGGTGTGGCAATGGGTACTAAAATGGGCCCTAAATATGCTTGCCTTCTTATGGGCCACTTTGAATATTTGGTCCTTCAAACGATGGGCCAATACCTGAGTTTTACCGTTGCTATATTGATGATAGGATTGGAGTTACAGATGTGTCTAAGGTAGACCTCCATATATTTATTGACTATGTTGGTAATTTCAATCCCTCTATCAAATTCACTTCCCAAGTAAACTTTCTTGACCTTACTGTCAAAATTAGTCTTACTGGTCTTAAAACTTCTGTCTTTTACAAACCTACTGACACTCATGGTTTCCTTCTTTACACTTCTTCTCACCTGTAAAAATTCTATTCCCTTTTCTCGGGTTCTACGCTTACGTCGGATATGTCACGATGATGATGATTTCCGTGAACAAGCTCAAGAGGTGCTTGAGTTTTTTAGCCGACGTCTTTATTCCTTATCTTGAAAGAGTTTTATCTGATGCTCTTAATCGCATCAAACACGTTACTTGTCAGATGGCACTTACATGCGAAACCTACAACTACATCTGACAGACTCAAACTTCTTTTAACTTTCCATCCCCACTTCTTAGCATTGAAAAAAAAAATGATATTTCGTCATCTGCCTATTCTCCACTCTGATCCTGTTACCCGAGAGTTGTTTCAAGATACGCCTGTGGTGGTAAATTGTAGGGATCACAATTTTAGGGATATTCTTGTACACAGCTGCTTGAGGCATAATAGCCCTTGACACTTTGGTTTTAAACCATGCCGATGCCGTATATGTAAGAGCTGTCTGTTTGTACTCCAAACTCAGTTGTTACTTTTCCAAAGGGAAAATTTGTCATTAGAGTGTCTTTCACATGTGAATCCAGAAATTTGATTTATGCTATCATCTGTAAAAGGTGTGTTATTACCTATATTGGTGAAACTGGCAGACGTTTGGCAGATAGGTTTTGTGAGCACTTAAATGACATTTATCATGGCAAACCTACACCAGTGGCTCTTCATTTTAATGAACCTGACTATTCAGGCAATTCTGATATCAATAATATCTCCCTCTGTTCTTGCATTGGGGATGACTGAACTCGCTTTTCCTCGGAGAATCGTCTCATTTTTCAAATGGGGTGTTTATCTTCCAATGCCTTAAATGTCCAACATCATTTTGCATGAATTCTAGTGGCTCTCCTCTATTTCAGACTTCTTTATTTCTTCCGTCATTGTTTTCACGATCTATCTTTTTTATAGTTTTCGTTTCTTATTCTTTTGTGTATTTTTTGTTGCTGCTATCTTATTCGTCACTTCTAGGGACGTTACTGGACAATCGATTTACAGTTTTATTCCACGGATCTACTTTGATCAGGATTTGTTTTAGGAGTTTTGCTAATTCCTTTTGCATTTCACTGATTATTTAATCTCTTGCTTTGATATTTCTTTCTTTCTGGTTTTGCATTTTTCTTGCATTATTACTGTTCTTTTTTCATTTTCACCTGTGTTGTTTACTTTTTCATCTGCTTGCATCGCTCATTTTGTCTATGTTTCTCATCTTCGTAAGTGTTTGTAGTATCTTTCTTTGACTGCACGGAAGAAACCACCTGTTGGTTCAACGGGCATGACGGCAATTACCAGCAACACGCTGTGGAGCATAAGGAGCATGGCGAGGCACATAGAAAGCCCTGGTCATCCACTGCACCTGACTTCATCTCCAGTCATCTTGACTTGTCTTGCCACTGGATTCAGATGGACCCAGGCGAGACAGTGAGGTTGACGAATTGTGCAACTCTTCCTCACTTTAAACCAAATTACTGCACAAGTCACTCTTTCATCCACTTACAACAAGTCCTGTGGTGATGGGTGAGTGGTGAAGCGGCAGGCGTGGGTACGCTGGCAGTCGTAGTCGCAGACCTACACACAGGCGGCTCAGGCCATATGGTTGTCTTCCACTGATCGGAGCAGCAGTGGGATCGGCAGTCCCCTGAGTGACTGGGCAGCCCTCTTTAGGAAAGCACTGCTCACCTCCATGGCATGAGGAAGGGGCTAGAAAAGGTGCCCTAAACATTGCCTGCTCTACCATTACCTAACCAGCTTACCGCGGTTGGTGGGTACCCTACTTCGGCGGGCGACACATAAGAAAAAGAAAAGAAAGATTTTTTCTCCTCATTCTAGGCACATGGAATGTGCGCACTCTCTTTGACAAAGACTTAAACGCAAACAGACCCGAGAGGCAAACTGCCCTGATTGGGAGAGAACTGGCCAGATACAACATTGACATAGCAGCACTGAGTGAAACTCGACTTGCAGGCGAGGGCCAACTTTGCGAAAAGGGTGCAGGTTATACATTCTATTGGAGCGGAAGACGGTCAAGATCCCCCTGCTTTATGGAAGGAAACATGCCACCATCCTTAGCGCGTATGCACCATCTATGACAAACCAGCATGACATCAAGGGTAAGTTTTACAAAGAACTGCATGCAGTCATTGCATCAGTTCCTAAAGCAGATAAGCTCATCATTCTTGGTGACTTTAATGCAAGAGTAGGCTCAGATAACATCACCTGGAAAGGCACTTATGGAAAGTACGGCGTTGGTCGCTGTAACAGCAAAGGACTTCTTCTCCTCCAGACTTGCACAGAACATGACCTCCTTGTCACCAACACCATTTTCTACTTCCTACCTGCAGCAGGAACGAACGAATGAACGAAATCTTTATTTCATCAGGGTAAAGAAATAGGCATAATTGGATGCACCCTCGCTCAAAGCACTGGCACCTAATTGATTATGTAATTGTTAGGAAGAAGGACAGGCAAGATGTCTGGGTGTCCAAGTCCATGTGTGGTGCTGAATGCTGGACTGATCATCGCCTCATTGTGTCTAATCTTAAAATTCGTATCCAACCAGCCAGGCGCCCTCAGGGGAAGACAACTCTTAAAAGGCTGGATGTCACCAAACTAAAGAAGATAAAAATCAAACAGTCATTTACTGACACCCTAGAAGACCATCTCAAATCTATCTCGTTAGACGGCCAAAGTGTGGAAACAAATTGGGCAGCCCTAAGTGAGCAGATCTACAACACTGCTACAGAGGTCCTGGGTCCCGCCATGAAGAAACAAAATGACTGGTTTGATGGTCAACTTTCTAGTGGAAAGGTTCTACTGTTGAAAAGATGGCAGTACAGTTCTGATAGTGTGGATTCCGGAAAGAATGTGAAACCACCAATATGGTGTTCACTGCAAGACAGCTACAAGAAAAATGCCAAGAACAGCACTGTGACCTGTACACAGCTTTCATCGACTTGACAAAGGCGCTCGACAGTCAGTAGAGAGGGTCTATGGAAGATCATGGTAAAACACGGCTGCCCAAAGAAATTTATCACAATAGTGCAGCAACTGCATGATGGAATGCAGGCTAGAGTTCAGGAAAACGGTGAGCTATCGTAGCCTTTCCCCGTCTCAAATGGAGTTAAACAAGGGTGTGTACTTGCACTGACTCTGTTCAGCATCATGTTTTCTGTTATGCTGACTGATGCTTTCAGAGATGGGGACATAGGAATCGACATCAGATATCGTACTGATGGAAAATTGTTTAACCTTAGGAGGCTTCAAGCAAAAACCAAGGTCAAATCACACACCATCAGAGATCTTCTGTTTGCTGACAATTGTGCCCTCAATGCTTGCTCAGAGGCTGATCTGCAGCATGGCGTGGATAGATTCTCCGAAGCCTGTTCCAGCTTTGGGCTTACCATCAACACGGAGAAAACAGAAATCATGTACCAACCAGCTCCTGGCACAATTTATAGTGAGCCAGTCATCAAGGTAAATGGTGAGAATTTGGAAGTTGTGAACAGATTCACATACCTTGGTAGCACACTATCCCATAACGTCGTCATTGATGATGAGGTGAACACCAGGATATCCAAAGCCAGCAGCACATTTGGCAGACTATACACCAATGTTTGGCATTGAAGTGGCCATTAGTCTACAGACAAAGCTGAAGGTGTACAGAGCTGCGCTGCTTCCAGTGCTGCTTTATGCATGTGAAACATGGACTGTATACAAGCACCACGTAAAGAAGCTTAACCAATTCCATACAGTCTGTCTCAGAAAGGTAATGAACATCAAATGGCAAGACAAGATCCCGGATACCGCCGTTCTTGACAGAGCTGGTATCCCTAGCATCGATACTATTATGATGCAGTCACAGATTCACTGGGCAGGTCATGTAGTCCGCATGCCAGACCATCGATTGCCTAAAATACTCTTTTATGGTGAGATGCAGAAGGGTAAACACTCCCATGGTGGCCAAAAGAAGCGCGTCAAAGACACGCTTAAGACTTCATCGAAAACCTTTGGCATAAACCCTGACACATGGGAAGCTGCTGCGCAAAACCGAACAGCTTGTAAAGGTGCAGTGGCATGCGAATCATCCAGAAAAGCACCAGCGGAACAGCAGAGACAAGCTAGAAAAGGCTGTGTAATAAAACCTTCACCTGAAGCAAACATTCCCTGCCCACACTGTCTGAGATCTTTCATGGCCCACATCGGGCTCATCAGTCACCTTCGTACTCATAGACTAACCTAACATATTCCTAATAATTGGATGAACAGAGTGGTTTTTATCAACCGTGATGGACGAACAACACAACACACACACGTGTTTGTAGTATCTTTCTTTCATCTGGCTATGATTCTTGTCCTTGTCACCTGTTTGTAGCTGTAGCTGATGAAGGGTGAAACCTGAAACGTCCCATATTTCCCGTGAACCATAAAATGTAAAACTGATTCCATTCCATTTTATTTTTTAATTTATATATTTAGGCATGCAATCTCACTACCCAGGAAACCTGGAGTATGACATCATTAGGAATAACTGGTTCTGACAAAAAAAAATGTTCATCAATTATATTCTCTGCACGTGGTACCTTAGAATTAGGGGCAGACGCCATACCTCTTAGCCACTCTGACTCCCTACAAAAAATTCTAAATATGTTAAAATAGGAGACAAATGCTCACTTACATATACAAATACAAACATAAATGACACAATGACACATAACTTATAATATTCTTGGTCTTTCATAAACATTCAACATTCAAAATTAGAAAGATGAAAATTCTGGTAAATAAACTGGAAATATTTAAGATATATATGAAAAACATGAAAATCCTAACCATTTTATTTGACACAGAATTCACTTTTACTGGCATTTTTAAGCCGTTGTCTTTTAAGCTTGTGAACTCTAATGTTTGACTTTCAGAAAAAACTGAAATGGTTTGAAGAATACAAATCTCAGACTTGTTTTTCTATACCTTGCTACTTGTGTGTTTTTTTTTTTTGGTCTCATCTTCTGGTGACAAGTGACAGTTATGAATATATTTACATTTAGACAAGACATTCAACATTTACCTGTCTGTGTTGGCATGATGTAAAAAGAATACAGGATCAAATGCTGTATAATCCAGAGTTGACAGAGAGTATTTGGCATGTCCACCCACCCAGGAATGTATGGCATTGTGTAAAACTTCAAACTGAACCTCAAAGTCACAGAAGTGGTCCTGTTCTAGAGCGAACAAGGCTTGCTCATAGAAGTTGTCATTGTTAAACAACTCAGGTTGTGGATCTCTTTAAGGAAAAGAAAATGTTTATAATTAATACAGTTGTCACACACACACACACAAAACACATGTTAACTGTATTTCTGCAACATTAGGAGAAATTTCAGTCATATACAAAGCAACCCAACAGTGTACACTTATATTCACATACTACATATTAATAAATTTATTATTAACTTTTGTAAATAGAATATACTGGGTAAATAATAAATACTCATACACGTTTATAATATTCTGGCCATAATGTCATGACAATGAAATGTGCGAATTTCTATAATTTTATTAAAGCAGACTGTCAACCTGGCATTAAATGTACTGAGAACAAACATTTGCCAGATTTAGTCTACTTGTTACAAACATTAGAAATATCACATAAATTTACCACTGTGAAGACGCCCCTCATCCTAATCCAAATAACCAAGAGAAGTGGAACAGGCAAAGACAATTACATTTGTGTTTAAAATAAAATATTATTTTAAAAGTACCCCCTTTACTTACCTGGTGGTACTAGCATTCTCCCCTGCAACCCTGCCACTGAAGAAGGGGTTGGGGTCAAATCTCTGGCTTCTGGAGTTATAATAAGTTGCTTCGCTGATCAGTTTGGGCAGTTCTGTGATGGGTGTGGTCCAGTCCCAGTATGGAATAGAAATGGAGGAGCCGTGTTCTAGGAGGGCATGTTCTACCTACAGATGACAATGTGTTAAGTGTCAACTTGAGTACACCAAAAACTAAAGGTACATATACCATACAATCGTACAGGTTCTGTCACAACAACACATCTTTGCTTGTAAGTGAATACTTGAGTTGATGCATTGGTATACACAGCACATTTTATTACGGTGTGCACCCAGGGAGTTTTTTCCAACAATTATTGAATAGCTTAGTCAAACAAGAGATGAGAAGAAGGTGCTGGAGATGGATAGGACACACATTGACTAAACATGTGGTAGCATTACAAGCCAGTATTAGTTCTTAAACCTTAGGGGTAAGAGAGGTAGAGGGGTACCAAAGAACATATGGAGAAGAGAACTGGAGAGAGACATGAAGGGGATAAAGAAGATATGGAAAGACATTGAGCAGATGGCACGTGACAGGAAGACTTGGCATACGTCTGTAGAAAGCCAATGCTCCTTAGAGAGCTATAGGGTGATTTATGAATGAATTATTGAATACCCAGTCTTCAAGAATATTATTTTGTTCATAAAACTAAAAAACAACTAGACAGCAACCAAACACATTTTTTTTTCAACTAATAAACCAACTTTACTTTAAAAATACAAACAAATATACAAACAGATAAAAATGAGGCCTGTAGTGATAACCAGACATAAATAACGGTGCGTTAAACTTTCATGAAATGTATTTACAACCAGGCAATGGCTTTCTATGCATTTCTAAACAGTCTAAACTATGCATTGAGGTGCTTATTGCACACAACATTCCAAACTTTAAAACTAAAAGATGGTATCAGTGTTAAATTAAAATGCAAAGCCACTTTTTTTATTGTAGTCAAAAGGGTGTACCATGGGCTTCTTGGCACATTCCCATTCATTCACCTATTACCTGGCATAAATAAATGTTTAATGTGCTCTTTAATGTTTGATATGAGTAAATATCATATCATGTTTTGTATTCGATCACTTCCTGATATATATTGTTTACACACGGTATCCCGTGGTTGCAGGAAGTGACGTCTTGACTTCTGATTTGAATTGACAGCAGACGTGAGTTTTGACTTGGGACAAGCTAGCGTCTCTAACCGGCAGTCTGCTTGTGTCGTTTGACCAGTATGCATGGAATGTGTCCAGTAGGACTTAATTCTAGAATGTGTTAATTGCCTTTGGGCATCTTTATATTGCACCTGCAAGATCGATTACCACCACTGCCTTATGCATTCATTAACTGTATAATGTCAGATTAGTCTTAGCAGTGTGTATGGAATTCTTGGGCACGTAAGTTGACTGTTCCATTAAAACTGAGAGTATCAGAATCAAGGACAGTAGAGACATGTGCTCGTAAAAGCTACGATGTCATACCCTACTCAGGATGGAGTACTGTGTTAATAAATATATGTGAATCGTGCCAAGAAGTTAGGCCTTGTTACTGAGTACCTGAGGTGCGGGCCAGGGAGATTGTGTGTGACTGGCCATATCTTAAATATATATTATAATTTCTCAAATGGAATATGCAAGGAGAACCCTGGAGGGTATTCAGCAGGCCACTGTAATAAGGAGTGTCAAGCCTTTAGTCTAATGCACTCTTACCACAGGACGTCGGGAGGATGGTTCCTGAAATAATAATAATTATTCTTAAATTTATACCCGCACCATTTCTGGGGGCCAGGCCATTGAATGCCTTACAAGCCTAAGAGCGCCTAACAAGTCGAGGACTATTTTTTCAAAATGGCGGCACGCATCGTCTGCCAAACTGTTTTATGAATGCAAGGGATTTCCATCAACATGAATGTGCCTCAAGTTGTCACTAAGTTATAAAAGTGACCCATTTTTATACAGAATTCATAGGAACTGACTATCTTCATCCAAGAATCAAGTATTCTGTCAAAAATCATGGACCAGATCGATGTCCTTCGATGTCAGCATGAAGCAATTCTAAGCCTAACCAAATACTAGGCTACAATCGTCACTACATCCCTTGCTTGTCGAAGTCTCAAGAGGGATTGTTTTCTTGGCAACAGATAAGTCTATTTATTGTTACATACAGCTTGGCTGTGAATACAATCTGTTTGCCTGATATCTGACTTCGCCATATGTGTTTTCATTACGTGTTTTTGGTTTGTAACTAGCGGGCAGGATGGAGGGACTTGGTTTGTGATCATTCAATACCGCGAAAGCTAGGTCGAATGAGCAAATCAAGCGTTCTGTAGGGCAGTATCTGTGTGATTCAGATAGAGGACCCAGCATATTCTGCTGGTTGTATAAAAGTTTGCCTCTATTGAATTTAACAGATCCATTTTTGTTAGCTGTGTAGTCATGTTTATTTATTGTTTGTTCTCATTAGTACTGTCATTGTTCTATTTTATTTAGTTCGTTGCATTATTGTTTGTAATATTGTCTATTCTTATCTTACTATCGTTCATTTCATAGATGTCATAATTGTTGTGATATGCGTCTTGTCTTGTCTATTTGTAATAGAGCATTAGTTTAAATTAATTCATGTATATTTTATAGTTATTCCTTTGTTTACCATTTGTATTTCCTTTAGTTGCTCTAACCCTGTCTTGCTGTTCTTACCTGTTGTAGTTCTATTTTTTTCATTACTCCATATTGTTTATCTGAATACATCTACTATTGCAATTATAAATTGATCTGAGATTGGTGGAGTGAATATTGAATATAGCTGACATATTCATATACATAAAAGTTAAAATATTGTGTATTACTGAGAATCATAATAATTATAAATCATGGCTGCAGAAGAGGAGATGTCTGCCATGGAATATTTTTTAAGACAAGGAAAGGAGTCTGGATTAAAAGGACCAGCTCTCCAAGAATTTATTATGGAAAATTTAGAAGAGGTGGAGATGGAAGGAGGTGATGAATTCAATATGGAAAAAGATTGGTGTGATAGAGAAAATGAACTCTTGGGTATCATTGATGTTAGAGAGAGATTTATCGATGATTTACTGGATGAGATAAGAGTATTAAAATCTCAAGCGGGGGTGGAAAAAGCTGTTCTTGTGTCATTACAAGTTAATTTTTCGAAATCTAAGGAGTCGTTGGATACTGCCTTAGGGGAGAAAAAAGTTCTGAACTCTGAGATGTTGTCACTGCATGACGACATTGCAGCTTATCAGAGCAAAATTGATAAACAAAGAGATGAATATACCGATAAACTTACTACTGTTAAAGATAAGTTTTATAAAGCAAAAGAAGCCATGGAAGCTAACATTCAAGCACAGGCTGCTAAAATTCGTGGTCTAAGAATTCAAGTTGCTATGCTTCAGCCAGATATGAAAAATGCAACTATAAGGAGATTAAAGACATTGGCAACAAAGACAAGAGCCATGTTAGAGGCAGAGTTTCAGAATAAAATTTCAGACCGTGATACTGAAATTCAAAAATTAAAATGTCCTCAGGGTCAACAAAAACAAAGTTTGACTCAGGATGAGGTGACTACTTCTAAGGTATTACTTAGTGATGATAAGAGTAATGTTTTGAATTTTGAGAAGACTATTAAGAGCCAGAATGATGATATTGCACTGAAAGATTTAGAATTGGCTCAATCTAGAAGAAGAATAGAGGGTTTACTCGATGTTGTACTAAACAACAATTTACTGTCTAATGCTAGCTCTGGGAATGCTAGTGTCAAAAACACAAAATGTGATAAGATCAAATCATCACATCATAAAAGAGTGAATGGATCTTGGCGAGGCAAGTACAACTTCCCTCGACATCATTATAATAATAGCGAGTCTACTCACAATAATACTGCCTCTTCTGAGAATGACTCGTGGCGACATGCCAACAGTGCTATAAATACTATGACAAATAATTTATCTGTTCGTCCTTTGTCAACATGTAAAACAGTATTCCTTGATCAACATAATGAGATTGCATTTGGGCCTGACAAGCCTAGCAACAGTGCTAAGAATGTTCCACAGGATCGGAACCTAGGTCGTAAAAGGACAGACCAGTCTATCCAGGAAATAACTAACGTGACTGATGATGTTCAGATTGGTTCCACCTACTTTGATATCGACCACTATAAAAAGTTTTGTCAACTGCATGGTAACAGTTTACCTACTCTTAAGAGTAGTGATAATGTCGAAAAAAAGGACACTAAGGTTACTAATAAAAGTCATAAGGTGACACTTCCCTCTAACAGTATGGAGTATGAAAATGGAGGTCCTATGCCAACTAGTATCAATGCACCTGTGGAAAATTTTTTCGAAATGCCAATGAAGCTGTCTGACCATACAGAATGTAAACCTACTGGCATGAATAGCAATAGGTCACATGCTAAGTTCAATCAGCATGATGTATCCTACAATGAGTTTATTACATCAAAAAAAAAGAAGAATATCTTCAATTATCAGGTGAATAAAGGTGCATATCTATGCACCGTTCTAGTGCAAAATTTGCCACCAAATGCCACTTGGCAGGCACTAGGTGAATTTTTTCAATTCACTGCAAATGTGAAATATGTAAGGCTTTTACCTATTAACAATTATAATGTTAGGGAGGCTATTGTTTATTTTTATTCACAGAGTGATGCACGCAGAGTCATCAATTGTGATAACGGTGCCTATTTTCAAGACCATTGTCTTGAGTTACGGTTGATGCATCATGCATCATCTAACAAATTTTAGAGTTATTGTACGGCACGTTTGTAGGAACTGTAGAGTATTACCAACAGCTGAGGTGTTTTTAGTTACACCATACTTTACGAGAATAACAGTTGTAGGTCTGTTGGAGAATCCAATTGCTGGGACTATTTTAGAAAACGTACCTACCTGCA
This sequence comes from Oreohelix idahoensis, assembly GCA_024509875.1. Lineage (NCBI taxonomy): Eukaryota > Metazoa > Mollusca > Gastropoda > Stylommatophora > Oreohelicidae > Oreohelix > Oreohelix idahoensis. Next base: position 176,981 of record JAMPIV010004580.1, on the reverse strand, counting down.
TGAATGTATAAAATGGGATATTGAAAAATGGGAGAGACAACATTTACTATGTTAAAATGCTGTGACTACTAAAGCTCAGTCTCGCATGTAGAAGGATCAACACATACCAATTGTTGATGTGTTACCTGAAGATATAACTGAAGATATCACTTCAGAAGAAGAAGAAAAAGAAAAGGAAAATAATAATGATGATATAATTCATTATCAACAGGAAAATAATGATGATATTAAGGTAATGGATGATGTCAATACTAATGATGATTCTTTATTTCAGATTTAACTCATGAATAAGGAATCCTTTGGACAGAGTAGAGAGATGATAATTCTTTGGGAAAATTTTTTCATATTGCTCATTTAAATGATTTAATGGTAGATGACAATGCTAAACACTGTTATACTATAAAGAATGGGATATTAGTAAGAAATTATCAAGATGCTAATCCCTTAAAGAAACAGATTATGGTACCAGCTTGTTTATTAAAAGGAACATACAGGCTTTAGTCCAATCGAGCCCAATGTCTATATTAAAACAACTGAGATGAACAAGGAGGTTCAAACCTCATATCAGTATGTGGTCAATTTGAGGAAGAAAATAATAGACGCATGCCAAATAGCAGTAGGTTCATCTGAAAAGGCAAAGCTTAGGGCGAGGTTATTTATTAACCAAAACCGCAAATTACGCCAACTTTGGCCTGGTGATGAAGCTTACGTACTATTACCAAGAAGAGATAACAAATTATTGGTCTCATGGAGAGGACCTTACAGGATTGTGGAGAAACTGTCTGATGTTGATTATATCGTCTCAGTAGAGGGAAAAGAAAAAACTTTTCATATCAATATGTTACAGCAGTTTCATACACGTCCACCATATCTAAGACCAGTCTTTGAAGCTCTTGATCAATCGGTCTGTCGTCATTCTTCTTTGGCTGTCATACAGGAAGAAATTTCTGATTTGACTGATGGTAATGACTCACTATTAGTATTACCTAGTCTTCACTACTTGTCTACTGAAAGTTGGAAAGATGTTGATATATCGCCAACTCTATCTTCTTTCCAGAAAGAACAGGTTACTTCAATCTTACGTTCTTTTGCTGATGTCCTTACTGATGTCCCAGGACACACTGATATCATCGAACATGATATTATTCTGACAGACTTTCAACCAATAAAGTTAAAACCTTACCCTATTCCTATACATTTACAATGTCAAGTTAAAGAGGAACTAGAACAGATGGTGAAATTAAATGTCATTTCTCCATCTCATTCCCCTTATAGTTTTCCGATGGTTTTGATCCGGAAAAAAGACAAATCTATACGTATATGCATAGATTTTAGACGTCTAAATTCGGTCACCATCCACGACGCGGAACCATTGCCCGTGTTGGAGTCTTTATTAGATAGACTAGCTACGGCTACATTTTTCTCTAAATTTGATCTATCTAAAGGCTATTTCCAAGTACCATTAACGGAACGATCCAAGCCTTATACTGCATTTGCAACCCCATTAGGACTCTTTCAATTCAATTATATGTCTTTTGGTTTAGTAAACGCACCTGCGACCTTCGTTCGCATGATGAGACGACTCTTCTCTGACAGAGATGACCTAATTACTTACATTGACGACATTTGTCTGTTTCATCAATCATGGGATGAACATTTGAAGGGTATTCAATCCTTACTTACCACTCTACGTCGTCATCATTTATCTGCACGTCCATCTAAGACTAAAATTGGATTTCAGGAGATTTCATTTTTAGGTTATAAAGTAGGAGGAGGTTTTTTGAAAACAGAGGATACTACTATCTCTAGGATTCTAAACCTTGATATACCTAAGACCAAAAAACAGGTTAGAAGTATTCTAGGGCTCCTAAACTTTTATCGCAAGTTTATCCCTAATTTTGCAGAGTATACGTCTGTGTTGTCATCACTGGTGAAGAAAGAGTCACCAAATAGGTGTGTTTATAGTCAAGACGTTCATGTGGCTTTAAATAGATTAAAATGTCTGTTTTCCAAGTTGCCTATATTGAGATTGCCTGACCCTTCTAAACATTTTACTCTTACAGTCGACGCTTCAAAAACGTCCATTGGAGGTTCGCTGTTGCAAGAATGGAAGGGCTGTTTGCATCCAACACTTTATGTTAGCAGGAAGCTAACGCCGACGGAGCAACGTTACTCGGTCATTGAAAGAGAGCTACTAGCTCTTGTGTTCTGCTTCTCTAAACTGCAGCGCTACCTGCTTGGTGCAAGTTTCACACTCGAGACGGACCAAAGAGCACTCTTACCTGAAAACAGCGAGATTCAAGAATGCTAAAGCAGCGCGTGCCTCACTGGCCCTTCAACCCTATAATTACCAGATTAAACCCATCGCAGGAAAGTTGAACGTGATGGCCGATGTTCTATCCAGATGCATGAAGCATCCGATATCGCCAGTTGTCTCCGCAAATGCTGCTTCAATCCAACTTTGATGCTCAATAATAACACTACTTCCTTTGGGACAAGTCAGGAATTATTTTGCAAAAAGGTAGCATCATGAACTAAGGCACATGCCTTCTTTTAACTCATATATTGCATACTTCAGATATTACAGCCATATTGCTTCGTCATGCACTTATACCGGTTGAAAAACTAGATACACTATGCCAAGCAACATGATGATGATGAATTGCTGTCCATCACAAATCAAGATGTATATTCAAGCGTTCCTCATATGAAGTCTAATGCAATTGCTCAAGAACAATACTTCGCTACGTCATACACGTTGTACAATGACTTTTGGCAATATGACAATCTAAGTCGGTGCATTTCAGATACTTTGTTGCAATTTCCCAAAACGTTTTGCACTAATTAACTGTCTCAAACGTTGTGTAAAAAGGGAAGTAACTAAAATTACTTACGCCAAAGTTCAAAAAGGGACATAACAAAAAAATTATATTTCAACAGTGACTTATAAAATTCTCAACCACAGTATGAAGAATAGTATCTGTGCTATATATGCTATTGCATGGAAGACAAACATCGACAACCGACATAGATGGAAAATGGTTTTTCTTCAATCAACTATTTCTTTCCGACATATATACTTAACGGGAAATCAATAACACTGATGTGCGAACTAGTGACTTACTGAAACTTTAATTCTTTTAAATACTTCTACAGGAAGAACTGTGTATGGTCTAACATGACCAGTTTTAATAACACTTGTGATATTCTATTGGTTCATTGGTGTATCATTATATGAATTGAATTACAGTGGTGCTTACACTTAGTATAACCTATATCCCTCATATGTGTAGATATTAAGTAATATATCGTCATATGACATCTCATTAACATTGTCATTCACCACATGACATTGCATACATACAAATATTAATAACTATTTTGACATATTGTCACAGTCACCACTTATATTTTAACTTGTCTGCCTCATATGTTCTATTCTGTGTTTGATTGCTTATTACGCATTTCATTTGATAGATAGGTAGACTTACATACCGACATGACTTAGGGCGTTTGTTGACATGGTATGCTGTGTGAGTGCCATGACTGACATATTGACTTTTCTTCACTGCCTTCTAAGTAATATAGTTACCTCACATTTGTGTCAAAAGAGCGTCTGCTAACGATAATGGGTTTGGTAATATCATTACTAAATACCACACCTTGTGTGTTAAATTGTCGATTATGGAGCACGCCTCTAGGTGCTATCATAAGTTCCTTTTCATTATTTTAATCCAGGGGGGGAGTAAATGATATGAGTAAATATCATATCATGTTTTGTATTCGATCACTTCCTGATATATATTGTTTACACACGGTATCCCGTGGTTGCAGGAAGTGATGTCTTGACTTCTGATTTGAATTGACAGCAGACGTGAGTTTTGATTTGGGACAAGCTAGCGTCTCTAACCGGCAGTCTGCTTGTGTCGTTTGACCAGTATGCATGGAATGTGTCCAGTAGGACTTAATTCTAGAATGTGTTAATTGCCTTTGGGCATCTTTATATTGCACCTGCAAGATCGATTACCACCACTGCCTTATGCATTCATTAACTGTATAATGTCAGATTAGTCTTAGCAGTGTGTATGGAATTCTTGGGCACGTAAGTTGACTGTTCCATTAAAACTGAGAGTATCAGAATCAAGGACAGTAGAGACATGTGCTAGTAAAAGCTACGATGTCATACCCTACTCAGGATGGAGTACTGTGTTAATAAATATATGTGAATCGTGCCAAGAAGTTAGGCCTTGTTACTGAGTACCTGAGGTGCGGGCCAGGGAGATTGTGTGTGACTGGCCATATCTTAAATATATATTATAATTCCTCAAATGGAATATGCAAGGAGAACCCTGGAGGGTATTCAGCAGGCCACTGTAATAAGGAGTGTCAAGCCTTTAGTCTAATGCACTCTTACCACAGGACGTCGGGAGGACGGTTCCTGAAATAATAATAATTATTCTTAAATTTATACCCGCACCAATGTTGCTCTGCTACTTGTTGCCATTGGAAACAAAATAATGTGACATTCATGAATCGTTTTCCGTCTGTCACCCAGTTCGGGCGGACTGTTGCCAGCTTACAGGCTGTTCATCTTTTGCTGAATCAGCGATACAGCACCTGCCATTAGTTTGTAGCCCTGGTGTATTTTTTCCAGAGAGGTGGATTATTCTCTCAGTTGTGGTTTTTGCAAGTTGAGGCTTATGTCGTACGTACGATGCATACTGTACAATTGTCAGTTTGACGTGTTCATATTCTTGCCACTCGTGTGAGTGGAGTTCACAGTAACAGGTAGGTTGCTGTTAATGTTGTTTTATTGTATATTGACTTGCAGTGGTAGCGCTTCTATTTTTTGCATTTCATTATGGCCGTTTGTGGCCAATTTGTGGTGTTCCTAATAAAGGGATATTAGCTGGTTGGAAGCCTTATTTTCTTGTGTCAGCCATTGTTCATGTGGTCCCTTAAGGCATATATTTCAGCTTTTGTAAATAATAATTAGTGCAGATGAGTGTGTCAGATGACAGTTCATTCATTCATTCATTATCTGTTTTGCTGCACATGGAGCCAACACCACAACTGGCCTTCTTGCAGGAAGCAGACGTCAAAGCTCCTGTGTAGGAGCTCTGTAGCAATTTGTTTGACATAATAAGTTGCCAGCTCCAAGTACAACTTTTTATTAGTCACCAGTCACCACTTGTTACATGCCAGATAGAAGAGTAGTCATAGTCTTTCTTTCTCTCCCAAGAAACCCTCTGAGAAGTAGGTGGGGTTCAGATGACAGTAACACTAGGCAGGGTTCTGCTGACAGTAACACTTGGTGGGGTTCAGATGACAGTAACGCTCTGTGGGGTTCAGATGACAGTAACACTCGGTGGAGTTCAGATGACAGTAACACTCGGTGGAGTTCAGATGACAGTAACACTAGGTGGGGTTCATCAACAGTAACACCAGGCAGGGTTCTGATGACAGTAACACTCGGTGGGGTTCATATGATAGTAACACTCGGTGTGGTTCAGATGACAATAACACTTGGTGGGGTTCAGATGACAATAACACTCAGTGGGGTTCAGATGACAATAACACTTCATGGGGTTCATCAACAGTAATGCGCTAGCGTAGCGGTTACCACACCACGCTGGCGACCGGGTGACCCAGGATCAAACCCGGCCGAGGACATTTGAAGATTTTTCGTCGACCAGGAATTTGGACTGGATTAACTCGAGCCATGGCAAGAACATTTGAAGAAGTGTCGTTGACCAGGGACTGGCGGCTCCTGAGCCAACCCAGCTCTAATGGGTACCTCTGAAATCGGTGAGTGTCTGCCTGAATGGCGAGGGACACCTGTCTCTGTGCAAGAAAAAGGGATACTCACGTAAAATCAGTCTCAGGTTAGATATTATAACCTGAGATTTTGCCTCGAGTATTAGCGGGCGTACAAAAAAAAAAAAAGTAACACTAGGCAGGGTTGATGACAGTAACACTTGGTGGGGTTCAGATGACAACACTGGTGGGGTTCAGATGACACTAACACTTGGTGGGGTTCATCAACAGTTACACTAGGCAGGGTTCTGATGACAGTAACACTCGGTGGGGTTCTGATGACAATAACACTTGGTGGGGTTCATCAACAGTAACACTAGACAGGGTTCTGATGACAGTAACACTAGACAGGGTTCTGATGACAGTAATACTTGGTAGGGTTCAGATGACAATAACACTTGGTGGGGTTCAGATGACAATAACACTCGGTGGGGTTCAGATGACAATAACACTTGGCAGGGTTCATCAACAGTAACACTAGGCAGGGTTCTGATGACAGTACCACTCTGTGGGGTTCAGATGACAGTAACACTCAGTGGAGTTCATCAACAGTAACATTAGGAGGGATTCAGATGACAGTAACACTCAGCAGGGTTCAGATGCCAATAACACTTGGTGGGGTTCAGATGACAGTAACACTTGGTAGGGTTCATCAACAGTAACACTAGGCAGGGTTCTGATGACAGTAACACTCGATGGGGTTCAGATGACAATAACACTTGGTGGGGTTCAGATGACAATAACACTCAGTGGGGTTCAGATGACAATAACACTTGGTGGGGTTCAGATGACAGTAACACTTGGTGGGTTCAGATGACAGTAACACTTGGTGGGGTTCAGATGACAGTAACACTTGGTGGGGTTCAGAAGACAGTAACACTTGGTGGGGTTCAGATGACAGTAACACTTGGTGGGGTTCATTGACAGTAACATTAGGAGGGATTCAGATGACAGTAGCACTCGGTGGTGTTCAAATGACAGTAACACTATGCAGGGTTCCGATGACAGTAACACTCAGTGGGGTTCAGATGACAGTAACACTTGGTGGGGTTCAGATGACAGTAATACTTGGTGGGGTTCAGATGACAGTAATACTTGGTGGGGTTCAGATGACAGTAACACTTGGTGGGGTTCAGATGACAGTAACACTCAGTGGGGGTTCAGATGACAGTAACACTTGGTGGAGTTCATTGACAGTAACATTAGGAGGGATTCTTCTTCTTCTTCCTCGTTCGCCCTGAAAAGGACGGTGGTTGTGTTGTGCCTGTTTACGCCTAAGCTGTGATATCTGCACCTTTCGGTCGACACATCCGACTTCAGCACGGCATTTGTTGGGACCGGGTTAGCCATCCCTCTGCGATCCGTACTCGCTCAGCCAGACTGCACTGCTGCAGACTGTTTCCAGGACCACCACGTGGAGGTGGAGTACGGTCTTGACCAGCTCTGGTTCGCTGATCCTGATGCAAGCAGTTAAGCTATAGGAGGGATTCAGATGACAGTAACATTAGGAGGGATTCAGATGACAGTAATACTTGGAGGGGTTCAGATGACAGTAACACTAGGCAGGGTTTGATGACAGTAACACTTGGTGGGGTTCAGATGATAATAAGACTTGGTGGAGTTCAGATGACAGTAAAACTTGGTGGGGTTCAAATGACAGTAACACTTGGTGGGGTTCAGATGACAGTAACACTTGGTGGGGTTCATTGACTGTAACATTAAGAGGGATTCAGATGACAGTAACACTTGGTGGGGTTCAGATGATAGTAACACTTGGTGGGGTTCAGATGACAGTAACACTTGGTGGGGTTCAGATGACAGTAACACTTGGTGGGGTTCAGATGACAGTAACACTTGGTGGGATTCAGATGACAGTAACACTTGGTGGGGTTCATTGACAGTAACATTAGGAGGGATACATATGACAGTAACACTCGGTGGTATTCTGATGACAGTAACATTAGGCAGGGTTCTGACAAGAGTAACACTCAGTGGGGTTCAGATGACAATAACACTCAGTGGGGTTCAGATGACAGTAACAATTGGTGGGGTTTATTGACAGTAACATTAGGAGGGATTCAGATGACAGTAAAACCCAGTGGGGTTCAGATGACAATTACACTCAGTGGGGTTCAGATGACAATAACACTCAGTGGGGTTCAGATGACAGTAACACTTGGTGGGGTTCATCAACAGTAACATCCAGATGGATTCAGATGACAGTAACACTTGGCAGGGTTCAGATGACAGTGACACTTGCTAGGGTTCAGATGACAGCAACACTTGGTTTGGTTTAGTTGACAGTAACACTAGATGGGGTTCAGATGGCAGTAACACTAGGTGGGGTTCAGACGATAGTAACATTTGGTGGAGTTTAGATGATAGTAACATTCTGTGGAGTTAAGATGATGGTAAAACTTGGTGGGGTTTGGATGACAGTAACACTTTGTGGGGTTCATCAACAGTAACACTAGGTGGGCTTCAGATGACAGTAACACTAGGCAGGGTTCAGATGACAGTAATATTAGGTGGGGTTCAGACGGCAGTAGGCACTAGGCGATGGTAACATTTGGTAAGATTTAGATGACAGTAACACTCTGTGGGGTTCAGACGATAGTAACACTCGGTGGGGTTCGGATGACAGTAACACTCAGTGGGGTTCAGATGACAGTAAGAGACCTAAGAGGCGCCAACAGTGAGGAATGCAGTAAGCGACCCATAGCTTGACTGCTTGCGTCAGGGTCAGCGAACCAGAGCTGACCAAGACTCTACTCTACCTCCAAGTGGTGGTCCTGGAAACAGGCTGCATCACTGCAGTCTGGCTGAGAGAGTAGGGATCAAAAAGGGAAGGCTAACCCGGTCCCAAAAATGCTGTGCTGAAGTCGGATGTGTCGGCCGAAAGGCGCAAATATCGCACCTTCGCTGTAAACAGACACTACACAACTGTACCCGTTTTACATACTGGGTAAAGTTATTTTATATTTTTATCTTTTCTCTTTTTATATATATTTCTGAAGAGTCATAATCGAGAATACTGGTTTGGTTCACCAGAGGTATAAATTCTCTTCGATAATTTACGAGACCCAGGTTTTTATTGATTCAGTTTCCTTGGACTTTGAGTGACATATAATGTAGTACTATCCATTACAAATGATCCAACTAAATGCAGAACTTTTAATAAAATTCAACGATCCAATGATGTCCGTAATAAACCACGGCAGAAATTCCAATGATAATCTTTATTTTACAAGTCTTCAATTTACACAGTTGTTTTCATCAAATATTTGTAATGTCGGTTGCAGATTAAAATTTTCTACTCTATTATATTACGTTGGAAACTGGTACCAAAGAGTATTTGGTATTATTCCAGTTTCATATGTATCTGTTTATGTAGTGCAAAGTGTCATCGTCAAAACCAACTAAGAAGCTGGTGTATTTTGCCGATGGGAGAGTGGAAGACAATTATGGAGCTAATCTCCAAAATAAAATGTTCAACCCTAAATCTAAAAATGTTCGACCTTAAACACAAATGACTGTTTATCATTGTCGTATAAATGTATCAAATCGAACGAGTCCATACCAATTCTGTATCAAAGCAAGAATACAATGTCCAATGTCAGGGGGTAAGCCAGCTTGAGTCTATCTAAGTCCTCTTCAACAACGGTCTGTCTCAAAAACACACCCATCCTGTTGCAAGGTCAGTAGCTAAAGAGTGCTAAACATTAGTCTTCATACCGGATGTCTTATAGTCTACTGGCTAAAACCACTGCTTACAATCATTTGTGCACCACTTATGTATATGTCATCGTTACTACACTAGTTAAGTTTACGTCATTATGTCGTCATTTCCTATAACTGTCTTTTGTGTCTATGTTAAGTTTCGTTTGTTTTATAGATTAATTATGAATTACGTCATCAGTCTTCGTTGTCTCTTATGTTAGGTAAAACTGAGGGTTTCTTTTATATAATGTCATCATCAATCCGTTCACACAACCAACATCCTGTTCAGGACAAACAAAGACGAAGAAGAAAACGACAGTAACACTAGGCGGGGTTCAGACAACAGCAACACTCGATGGGGTTCAGACAACAGCAACACTCAATGGGGTTCAGACGACACTAACAGTCATTCATAATATAATGCAGTGTTTCCCAAACTTTTTTGGGTCACCGCCCCCTTGGCTCCCAGGGCATGTCCCCAGCGCCCCCCTGCATTTCCCCACAGTACATAACAAAATGTAAAGAGTGAAAAATAAGAGCAACTGTTAATACAGTAACAACTAATTGCTCAATTTATCACATTCTAATATAAAGCTACATATGCGCTTATTTATTAACTTAATTTAAAAAGAAAAACTTAATTACTTAATGCAGTAAAACAAACAGCAGTATGCGAAAGTAAATTAGTAACAAACTTACTTCATTTTTAACTTCAGTGAGATGGATGTGCCTGGTGTAGAGATAACAGCTTTTCAACATCAGGCTGAAAGAAACTTAGAAGGAGTCTCAGATCCCCACGTTCAGTAAATATGCAGTCTGTTTCTCTGCTTCGAAAGAAGTTGGACAACCGCGCTGAAATCACGCTCTACTAAATACGATGTTGGAAAGGCAATACAGAACACCTTAACCTTTCCCCACACTGCAGGGTAGCGTTCGGAGATTTCTTTTTGCAACCAAAAGTCTTGATATGATTTTTTGAACATTGGCTTAAGCTCAACGTCATTTTGTAGCAATATCAGTTCCTCTTCCACCCTTCCTAGTTCCTCACTGCACGTGTCCAGGAATGGATTTATTATCCAGTCTGGAATAGTAATCAAAAGAAGATCCTGAAACCTCTGAGATATGTCTTTATGCAGCATATCTAGGTGTGCACAATATACTTGAAGATTATCCTCTGATATTTTGTCTTTCTCCTCCAACTCTAAGAGGCTGGGAAATTGGAGTAACCGCGATAGCCAACATTACGTTTGAATAGTGTTAATTTGGCCAGAAACGTGGAGACGACAGATTTGACTTTTATAAGATTAATATCATTTCCTTGCAGTTGTAGATTTATTTCATTAAACTTTGTGAATAAATCTGACAAATATGCAATGTCATGCCTGATGTTCGTTAGTTCTGTACTGAGCGAAGCATGCGAGTCTTTGAAGAATTCTACCACAGTTTCAAAAAGAGCATAAAAGCGTCTCAGACAATTTCCTTTTGAGAGCCACCTGACTTCTGTGTGCATCAGCAAACGTTCATACTGTTCATCATTCTCAGTACAAAGCTCTCGAAATAGTCGAGAATTGGGAGGATGGGACTTAATTTTGTTAATCGCTGTGATACCAGTATTTAATGATTTGTGAAGCCGATCACTTAGATTTTTTGCGACAAGATGTTGTCTGTGAATTACACAGTGTACTGTAAATATACCAGGTACAGCTTCTTTTAAGAAAGCGATAAACCCGCGGTAACAACCTATCATTGATGGTGCCCCATCTGTTGCACAAGCAAGAATGTTAGTAAGCGGAATGTCCTTCTCTTTGAAAAATTTCTCTACCACACGAAATATTGACTCTCCTTTTGTATCAGTTACTAGTTGCTTAGCAAATAACAACTCTTGAACCAAGCTTTCATCTTTTACGAAGCGAACGTAGGCAAGAAGCAAAGATTCGTTGTCCGGCAACGATGACTCATCCAACTGCAATGCAAATTCTGTTGTCCTAATTATGTTGCACAATGTATTTTCAACATTCTCAGCGATTTTATCTATTCTTCTTTGAACAGAGGTATTGCTGAGCGGAATTGCTTTAATTATTTGTTCAGGTGACTTATGCATAACTGTACTCACAAACTCCCTTATAGCTGGCAAAATCAAATTTTCTGCGATTGTGTGAGACTTTCCAGATTTAGCTATCAGCAATGAAATTTTGTATGAAGCTCGCAAACCATCACAGCTTTGTTGTGAAGTGTTGACAAAACATGTCACGGACAGTTTTACGTTTCTGAAAGTTTTCACGAAGTGACTGAAAATATGTCAAACCGTTATCTGTTTTATCTGGGTGAATTTTTTTCAAATGTTCAAGTAGTCTGGAAGGTTTCATCGCCTCATTTGAAAAGGCCCTCTCACATAATAGTCACATTGGCATTTGTTGGTTATTTATTGCTGGAATAAATCCATATTTTAAATAATCCACGCTGTATTGTCTGCACTTCTTTTTGGTTTGTTCTGCTTTTGTCATATTTGTTCTGAATTCTGGAACAAAGAATTGATTTTACAATTTTGCAGATAGAAAAATGTTCGTCGAGTAAACAACAAAAATTGATTTAAAAGTGGCTTTACAAAAATGTTGACACAGATGTTCTTACAAGTTTACTCTTCTATATTATAAAGTTTTTTAACCAAAGCCATAAATAAATTAGAAAAATACAACAATCAGGAAAAAAAAACACAATTAGCAACAGCCACACCAACACTGAAGTAACCCAATAATCATTTCATAAAGTATAATAATAGTTATTTAATATGAAACAAATATAAAATAACGCACTATATTGATAGGTCTTCAGATTTAAAATTGGCAGACAGTAGCCTAAGTACAAAGTGTGGATTGAACAGCAATATTCAATATACTACAAATCTGTATCAAAATGTATCTGCTTCATTAATAATTAATGTTAGCAAAACTGATGCTAGCTCTGTGCAAACAAACAAAAAATATAAGTAAGAAAACTTACCTTATCGACAGGATGAAATTGTTTGATACCCGGTACACGCTTATTTGAAACCACTGTTCACAAGAAAAGCTGAGAAAGTTTGTTGGTTTTGCTCATAGCCAGCGCAAAGTTGAAATAGACGAGAAACGTACATCGCGCCAGTCGATTTATGAAAGTCTGAATGTAAGGTAGGAAAGCCGGTTCAGAGGTTCAAAGACTGATTTCTACTGCCAAGTACCGTTAAAAACTTGCTTCCTTGATCCTTTTCTCTTATTTATTACCAATCTGCGAATATCTAGTTACCACCAGCCCCCGCAAATACTGAGACAATAAATTCCGCAACAAAGCAAAATTGGTACTTTCTGAATCACAAGCAGGTATCTAATTTCGTCCATGCCATCGGCACGGATCATTTCTCTTCCTTCAGGAGTGAACGAATGGACAATAGGTGTTTGGTTAACCCCCTTTCCTAGCAGTTCCCGATTACCGTTTATGGTCAGCGATGGTTACCTGAGCTCAGAATGACACGCATAGACGAAACTATGTCCTGCTTAATGGTCCCCGTTTCACTGATGCTGTCTCTCAAATTCACAATTCCTTTCTTCCCCGCACGTACTGAATTTAGCTTCTGAAATCCTGACCCCCCCCCATTACTACTAAACGCCCACTGTTTACTACTGAACGCCCCCCTCTGGCCATTTTTTCCGTATCGCCCCCTTGGATCCTTCCAAAGCCCCCAGGGGGGCGGTACCGCCCACTTTGGGAACTACTGATATAATGGTAAAGAGGAATGAATTTGAGCTGACAAAAAACTGACCTGTTCAACATAAAGTCTGTGCCAAGATGGGAAGGTTGGACTTCCATGGACACAACAAGCAACCTTGCGACCTTCATATTGACACAAGCCAGGCTTGCCATGGTAGGAAGCAATTTGTTCATAAGTATGGTCTTCCTGTATGGCCAAGAAGGCTGCACGTAGACTTTCCACCTCACCAGGGCTCAGGCTGTCCAAGTTGTGACGTACATGAGAAGCTGTGGTTGCTTGTGGTCTGTACTCTTGGCCATAAATATGACCTGAAAAATGTTGAAGAAAAATGATTCATATGAACTGATATGAGATTGATAACTTACATCTAAACAAATAACTCACAAATTAAACATTAGTCATCAAGATTTATAAACACTTCGTTACTGTCTGGCGTAGAAACATGCACAATGAACAAGCACTTAGAAGAAAGACTTAAGGCTCTCAAGATGTGGATACATATAAGAACAGGGCATATCTCATGGGAAGAGAAAAGAACAAATAAAGGGGTCATAGAAAGGCTAGGAATTATAATAGAATTAATGAATGAAGTAAAAATTGATAAAATATTGTGGTCGCATTAAAAAGACATAACACAGCGCTGAAAACTATGATGAAACGAAAAGTTTAGGACAAACAAGCAAGAGAAAGACAGCACTATAAAAGTGAAGATAACGTCAAGAGATGGACAAGACAGAGTTCAACATGGAATAATGGTGACAAGAAACAGCTAGAGCACTATGTTCAACATGGTATAATGGTGACAAGAAACAGCTAGAGCACTATGTTCAACATGGAATAATGGTGACAAGAAACAGCTAGAGCACTATGTTCAAAATGGAATAATGGTGACAGGAAACAGTTAGAGCACTATGTTCAACATGGAATAATGGTGACAAGAAACAGTTAGAGCACTATGTTCAAAATGGAATAATGGTGACAAGAAACAGCTAGAGCACTATGTAAAACATGGAGTAATGGTGACAAGAAACAGATAAAGCACTCTGTTCAACATGGAATAATGGTGACAAGATACAGTTAAAGCACTATGTTCAACATGGAATAATGGTGACAAAAAACAGCCACAGCACTATGTTCAACGTGGAATAGTGGTGTCAAGAAACAGCTAGAGCATTATGTTCAAATGGAAGAATGGTGACATGATACAGCTAGAGCACTATTTTCCACATGGAATAATGGTGGCAAGATACAGCCACAGTAATATAGTCCACAAAGAATAATGGTGACAGAGCACTGTTTCATGTTTTTTTTTTTTTTAATTAATGAAAAAAAAAAAAATCCCGTTCAACCTCTGAAATAAAAACAAACAAACAAAATCAAGAAGAAACTCTGAACAAGAATAATATTAAAGTGGAGGGGGTGTAAAGGCCTGGTGGTTCCAGTTATATAACGGACTTTAACAGATATTTAATTGACTTTCATCTGTTTAAAGTCACATGCATTGTAAGAACAGCATCAGACCTTCACATTCCCAGCCACTATATATTAACATGTGTTCGTGTTAAATATTGTTTGACTATATTATGCAGTTCCCTAGGTCTGTCTATTCTCAACACCTCTTCTATATTTATAGGTAAGTTGGATGCTTGCAAATAATCTAATATTGGTATTCTCATTTGGTCATACCTCTTACATTTTAACAAGAAATGTTCTATATTATTGTCTTGAAGACATCCTGCACAGTAAGGTTCTTCTATTCTGAAATAGCCTTTTCCCAGCTGTAGTCTGAGAAGTTTCTTATTACTAGGAATTTTCAATTCCCTAGATATCTGTTTCATGTGGAATAATAGTGACAAGATACAGCCACAATACTATAGTCCACAAGGAATAATGGTGACAAGAAACAGTTAGAGTACTGCTTCATGTGGAATAATAGTGACAAGATACAGCACAGTACTATATTCCACAAGGAATAATGGTGACAAGAAACAGTTAAAGCACTATTTCTTGTGGAATAATAGTGACAAGATACAGCCACAGTACTATATTCCACAAGGAATAATGGTGACAAGAAACAGTTAGAGTACTGTTTCATGTGGAATAATGGTAACAAGATACAGCCATAGTACTATAGTCCACAAGGAACAACTGGAACGCATTCAAAATGAAGGGAATGCGAATAGTTTTGGGCTGTACGCGTGATACCCCCATTGTGACAATGAGATACACGCTCGGATTACTGTCAATTAGATCCAGATATACAATGGCCCAGGCAAAAGCATATATGCAGGTAACCACCGACAAAAGACATCACCTACATGAGAATGTAGCTGACATCAAAGGAGCAAGAATCAAGAGGGGGATGTCATGGATGGAACAGGTAGAGGCTACGATTGGTCAGGTGACTAGGGTTGAAAATGTATCCAAAGGGGAAGAGTGGAGTAAGTCAGGTTAGAACTGGATAAACTACCAGCAGGTCATCATTAGCCTTGGCAGAGAGTGCAGATCTTGGGGCAATGGAAAAGCAGAGCTGGAGATTAATCAGCTAAGTGATCATGCTGGGGATGATGATGCCATTGTGTACACTGATGGATCTGTAGTGCATGGTGAGAAATCAGGATGGGGCTTCTCTGTGAGAATAAAGAGCAGGGTTGTCACTGAACAGAGTGGAGCCTACATGACAACAACCTCCAGCATGAGAATGGAGGTAGTGGCAGTTACTGCAGCACTGAGGTGGCTGTCTGAAACTCCATCAACCAGGGCAGTTATATTGTCAGACTCTCAAGCCATGCTTCAGAAAGTTCAGGATGGATGGCTGCGGCAGGAATGGAAAACATCAATAGAATCCTCAAGTCTTCAAGAACTGGTGTGGATCTACTGTCCTGGTCATGTAGGGGTACGTGGCAATGAGAGAGCTAACAGACTTGCCTTAAGAGTACGCATAGTGGGAACACTGGACATGGATACGGGAGAGATACTAAGGGCTATTAATGATCGCCTGCTGGATAATGACACTGCAATGGATGAATCAACAAGGCTAAGACTGTTGGAGTTTGGCATCAAACGTGGGAGTAGCAGAAATGGAAGTGAGAGAGGATGCACCCGTCGTATGTACAACCAGCATGCTACAGGTACTATTAGCATTCATTCTCTTCGACATTTGCTGAGGGAGACTGAGCACCTATGGGTTTGCCCGGAGTGCAGTGAGGTCGATTCTGATTAACAATAAACCTTATATTAGTTGCCTCTTGTGACACGCCTGTTGGGGGCAGTAGCCCAGTTATTTCCTTGTCTTCACAGAGACCCCCCCCCCCCCCCCCCCCCCCCCCCCCCCCCCCCCCCCCCCCCCCCCCCCCCCCCCCCCCCCCCCCCCCACCCCCCACGAGCTACACACAGCTTATATCTATATGTCCACACAAAGGTACTCACTAGTTCCAACTTCATGAATCACACTGGGGTCAGGGAACGGGTGGCCCAGGTCTGTGCCATCAAGACCGTGTATTTCATATTTGATGGTGTAGCGGTCATCATAGTGAAGGTTCAGATCTTCCAGCTGTTTTGTGATGTCATATTTGTACAGACGGTCATAGGTCCACTCCATCTCATGTTCATCACCCAGAAGGTAAAATTCCCCAGCCAGGTGGTTGAGGTTATCAGTATTCCTTAAAAAGATTAACATTCGTAAATATGTTACTGTAAAAATGTGTTCATGGAAATTAAGGGACTAGTATAACAGCTAATATATAGATCAATGAATGATATTTATTCAATCACTACCTACAGATGCTAAAGGAATATTGGCCTTTAAGAAAAACATGCCAAGTCCTCATGTTGCATGCCATCAACACAATGTCTTTCCACATCATCACCATTTTCATTTCTGTCTCCACTTTTTTTCTCCATGTGTTTTTCAATCTGCCTCCTGCTTCTCTTACCCTGGGGATTACAGAACAAGAACGGCCTGGTAATGCTACCAGCAGGTTTCATTATGTCTTATTGATCATCATCATCCTCTTCTTCTCATCTCTTGTTCCAGTGGCACTTGTCTGGTTCTTGTCATCTCTTGTTCCAGTGGCATGTCTGGTTCTTGTCATCTCTTGTTCCAGTGGCACTTATCTGGTTCTTGTCATCTCTTGTTCCAGTGGCACTTATCTGGTTCTTGTCATCTCTTGTTTCAGTGGCACTTATCTGGTTCTTGTCATCTCTTGTTTCAGTGTCACTTGTCTGGTTCTTGTCATCTCTTGTTCCAGTGGCACTTGTCTGGTTCTTGTCATCTCTTGTTCCAGTGGCACTTGTCTGGTTCTTGTCATCTCTTGTTCCAGTGGCACTTGTCTGGTTCTTGTCATCTCTTGTTCCAGCAGCACTTGTCTGGTTCTTGTCATCTCTTGTTCCAGTGGCACTTGTCTGGTTCTTGTCATCTCTTGTTTCAGTGGCACTTATCTGGTTCTTGTCATCAGTTGTTCCAGTGGCACTTGTCTGGTTCTTGTCATCTCTTGTTCCATTGGCACTTGTCTGGTTCTTGTCATCTCTTGTTCCAGTGGCACTTATCTGGTTTTTGTCATCACTTGTTCCAGTGGCACTTGTCTGGTTCTTGTCATCTCTTGTTCCAGTGGCATGTCTGGTTCTTGTCATCTCTTGTTCCAGCAGCACTTGTCCGGTTCTTGTCATCTCTTGTTCCAGCAGCACTTGTCTGGTTCTTGTCATCTCTTATTCCAGCGGCACTTGTCTGGTTCTTGTCATCTCTTGTTCCAGTGTCACTTGTCTGGTTCTTGTCATCTCTTGTTCCAGTGGCACTTGTCTGGTTCTTGTCATCTCTTGTTCCAGTGGCACTTGTCTGGTTCTTGTCATCTCTTGTTCCAGTGACACTTGTCTGGTTCTTGCCCTCTCTTGTTCTAGTGGCACTTGTCTGGTTCTTGCCCTCTCTTGTTCCAGTGGCACTTGTCTGGTTCTTGTCATCTCTTGTTCCAGTGGCACTTGTCTGGTTCTTGTCATCTCTTGTTCCACTGGCACTTGTCTGGTTATTGTCCTCTCTTGTTCCAGTGGCACTTGTCTGGTTCCTATCATCTCTTGTTCCACTGGCATTTGTCTGGTTCTTGTCATCTCTTGTTCCAGTGTCACTTGTCTGGTTCTTGTCATCTCTTGTTCCAGTGGCACTTGTCTGGTTCTTGTCATCTCTTGTTCCAGTGGCACTTGTCTGGTTCTTGTCATCTCTTGTTCCAGTGGCACTTGTCTGGTTCTTGTCATCTCTTGTTCCAGTGGCATGTCTGGTTTTTGTCATCTCTTGTTCCAGTGGCACTTGTCTGGTTCTTGTCATATCTTGTTCCAGTGGCACTTGTCTGGTTCTTGTCATCTCTTGTTCCAGTGGCACTTGTCTGGTTCTTGTCATCTCTTGTTCCAGCAGCACTTGTCTGGTTCTTGTCATCTCTTGTTCCAGTGGCACTTGTCTGGTTCTTGTCATCTCTTGTTCCAGTGGCACTTGTCTGGTTCTTGTCATCTCTTGTTCCAGTGGCACTTGTCTGGTTCTTGTCATCTCTTGTTCCAGTGGCACTTGTCTGGTTCTTGTCATCTCTTGTTCCAGTGGCACTTGTCTGGTTCTTGTCATCTCTTGTTCCACTGGCACTTGTCTGGTTCTTGTCCTCTCTTGTTCCAGTGGCACTTGTCTGGTTCCTATCATCTCTTGTTCCACTGGCATTTGTCTGGTTCTTGTCATCTCTTGTTCCAGTGTCACTTGTCTGGTTCTTGTCATCTCTTGTTCCAGTGGCACTTGTCTGGTTCTTGTCATCTCTTGTTCCAGTGGCACTTGTCTGGTTCTTGTCATCTCTTGTTCCACTGGCACTTGTCTGGTTCTTGTCATCTCTTGTTCCAGTGGCACTTGTCTGGTTCTTGTCATCAGTTCCACATTGGGGACCTTGGCATACTATTTTAAACTTTCTATTTTACAGAAGCATCCATTTATGAAAGTCTGTACTTCCTGAATGTTGTTTTTCTTGTTCTCCAGAGGACCTTCTGTCTTGGATGGCAGAGTTTTAATTCATTTAGTTATATAGTACAGTCCAATTAAGCCAACTTGCTTAACTCAAAGCAGTTCTGCATGTCCCAGCCAGTTTTCTTTTTTGGTTTTGTTAACAAACTCTGGTTATGTCGATTTCTGTTAAATTGATTTTTCAGTTAAGTCAAGGTAATTTTTCAATGCCAACTCAAATTTTGTCTGGCTTAAGTAGAAGTTCAAGTTATAAACGTGTCTGACTGCAAGTAAATGTTTTTTTTACAAAGGTGATATATTGCTAATACTTGTTTGACGTCAGGCAGAAATTTTTACATGTTTGTGAACGACCAGTCTCTGGGAAAATAGGGTTACCATTGGAAACATTATCACAATCAGAAACAGACAGCTAACTTTATGAATGAAATAAATGTGGTTATATGTGAGCAAACAAAGGTTGAATCTTTAAAGATTTCACTTACACAAGATCCCAAAGTGCAAAGCCAGAACAGAAGCTGAGTTCTCAGAGTGAGCCATCTGCTGAGTGATGCTGGAGAAAAATTCATCACTTCATTTCTCATTTTATGAGTTGAACTGAATGTTTCCTGTCTCTTGTCATTCAGAGCTTCTATTATTCATGTTATCTTCTTTTTCTGTTCACTTCTTTGCTCCTTATGAGCAGGAGGTCACCACCGCAGCAGGTTTCCTTGCAGAAATCCTGCCCAAAGCATTCATGTGCTCTTGTAGCATAAGTTTGTGTATCAATTAGTTTGACATGATGAGGAGACAAGGTTTATGTACAAGCACATATTAGATGTCTTTTAAGACATGCCTGAAATTGCAGTCATTCTATTATTTCTGTATCTCACCAGGGATTCTACATGGGGCTTATTCATGTGATACTCTGACAATTCAGTGCAAGATCCAAAATTAGTAAATTAGGACATTTAGACTTTTGAATGTTTTGGTATTTGCAATGATAGTACTAATGAATAACATGATAATACCTTTTGATTTTGTTGCTTTTAAGAAGTGGAAAATATGTTAAAAAAATTAATTTAACTACGAAAAAGTTGCAATAACCAATTTAAATAGAAACCTTATGCTTTTATTCTGACCACAAAATGTTCATCTTTGACCAAACTTCTGATGAGCAGAATTTCTGATAAGTAGTAGTTTTTATATGGTCCCAGTAATCTATATTTATCAGTCTGTATATATTTTCTTATTTAAATATTTTCCTTAGTTATACATGATACTGTTTGTATTTAAAACAATACAGAATGACAACAGATGTCATTATGCAAAGAAAATAATACTTTATTTCTGAGGTATGTTACTAGACAAGCTCTTGTAAACACAACTAAATTGGTGATAGATGTGAGACAACTCTTACTTGCGAATATAAAACTTGACCAGGGCAGAGTGTCCGATTCCATGTAGCCTGAACCCAGCAAAGACTCGATCTTCTCCCTTGTTTTGTTCCAAAACTCGAGCAAGTTGAGGAATTGTCAGCCCATTGAACTCAAGGTTGTCATATTCATAGTGAAAGTTTGTTTTATAGTCAAATACCTGAAGATATGAAAGAAATAAAACTATGCAACTAAGGAACTCAAGTCTGAAGATGTCACCATCTTTGCTTGTGATGGGCAACTATTATTATTATTAAAATGTCAAGGAGAAGACTTTTGTTTCTGCATCACTATTGACAAGAAATGTGTCCTAATAGTCATGAATACCACAATAACAATATAATGTCAAAGAGAAGACTTTTGTTTCTGCATCACTATTGACATGAAATGTTTCCTAATAGACTTGAATAATAATAGCCCCTTCAGTCATAACTGACTATGGGAATGCGCCCCTGAGGTGACAGCCCTCAGCTGCTTATTTTCGTGGTGCTCCTTTCGATGTTTTCTCCCCTCCTCTGCTTGTTGTGTGAGCCTCTCTTTGCCCAATCTGAGGTGGTGCCGTAAATAGCATCGCCACTTAGTGCGATCGGCAGCTTCATCCTCCCATGTTGCTGGATCCATGTCCAGTGCCCTCATATCTCTCTTGCACACATCTTTGAATCTTTGTGGTCGCCCAACTGTTCTCTTGCCATCTGCTAATTGTCCGTAGAAGATATCTTTTGGGATGCGACCATCTTCCATGCGGCGAACATGGCCAAGCCAGCAAAGTCTGCGATGTCTAAGCAGTGTATACATACTTTGAAGGCCAGCACGTGACAACACCTCAACATTTGTCACTTTATCTTTCCACGAAATGCCGAGGATGCGGCGTAGACACCGTAAATGGAAGGTATTGAGCCTTCTTTCTTGCTTAGCATAGGTCGTCCAGGTCTCGCTGCCATATAGGAGTGTGCTGGTGACGCAGGCATTATATACCGCAGCTTTGGTCTTCATTGTGAGTTTGGAGTTTCCCCAAACACGCGATGTGAGGTGGGCAAAGGTAGCTGCAGCTTTGCCAATGCGGCTGTCGATTTCTGTATCCAGTGAGAGTTTGTCATTGATGGTAGACCCTAGGTATGTGAAGTGGTGCACCACTGCCAATTCATAGTTATCAATAGTGATAACTGGTGCAGCACCCGCATCCTGACTCAGCACATTAGTTTTCATTAGACTTACTGTGAGGCCAAAGTCCTTGCATGCTTTAGTGAAGCGATTCATCAAGCTCTGAAGCTCCTGTTGGCTTTGAGTGATGACTGCAGCATCATCAGCGAACAACAAGTCTCTTATAGTGACCCTTCTGATTTTTGTTTTTGCCTTCAGCCTTGAAAGATTAAACAGACGGCCATCTGACCTAGTGTGAAGGCATATTCCTTCAGTTGCATCTCTGAATGCATGTTTCAAGAGTAAGGCAAAGAAGATCCCGAAGAGGGTCGGAGCCAGAACACAGCCTTGTTTAACGCCACTTCGTATGTCAAAGGGCTGTGATGTGCTTCCAGCATATTGGACTGTTCCCTTCATGTCGTCATGGAATGACTTTATCATTTCCAGCATTTTAGAAGGGCAGCCTATTTTCAGGAGGATTTTGAAGAGTCCATCCCTACTTACCAGGTCAAATGCTTTTGTGAGGTCTATAAAGGCGATATATAAAGGCCTTTTCTGCTCTCTTGATTTTTCCTGAAGCTGGCGGACAGAGAAGATCATGTCTGTTGTTGATCTACCAGCTCGGAATCCACACTGTGACTCTGGATATATGCGCTCAGCTAACTTGTGTAGACTTGAATATCACAATAACAATATAATGTCAAGGAGAACACTTTTGTTTCTGCATCACTACTGACATGAATACCACAATAACAATATAATATCAAGGAGATTACTTGTATTTTGATTTTTTGGAAGATGAAATCATCATCATTACCATTTAACTCCTGAAGGAGCATAGGCCTTTAAAAAATGTGTGCCAGTTGCTCCTGTCCTGTACCACCACTTTTCAAGTCTTCACCCCTTTCATTTATGTCTCCAGTTCTCATCTCCATGTGTTTTTTTGGTCTCCCTCTACTGAGCTGACTCTGGAGATTCCAGAACAAGGACTGCCATGTAAAGCTATCAATAAGTGTCCTCATTGTCAATCATATCAATAAGTGTCCTCATTGTCAATCCTATCAATAAGTGTCCTCACTGTCAATCCTATCAATAAGTGTCCTCATTGTCAATCCTATCAATCACCATCACGTTCTTATCCTGTTCTACTGGCACCTGACTGGTTCTTCGGTACTTGAAATCTTTGGGGCTTAGTTGCTACAGTATGGGACAGCATGCGCCATGCCCAACCCTCCATAATTGCCTTTTAAGATATACTTGATTAGGTTACAGTGTTACTATTCTTTGCTGTCCTTTGGGTCATGATAAGGCATGTGTGGGAAGATGAAACATTTGAAGCAAATTTTCTAGATTTAAGATAGGAAGATCACAAGTTGTGAGATGAGACGTTTGAGAAAAGCTTGCAGCACATGTCATTATAACAGATAGAAACGAAGAGATTAGAAAGTTTGTGAGAACTACACCATATATCAGTTACAGAGAATAGGCAGAGCATAAAATGGTGTATAGACGTCATTAAAGAGCATCCAATCAGCTATCATCACAAACATGAAACAGCAGAAGGTCTGGCTAAATGACAAATGGATACCTGAGAACAAGGTGGACAGACAGCAGGTCTGGCTATTGGACAAAATGAAATGCTTGTGAGGATGTTGGATAGACAAGTTAAAGAATTCCAGAAGAAACATGGTATGAATCTAGCGTCTGCAACCGCCTGGCACAAGCATGAAAAATACTTCTTTCCATCCTTAAGCTGACCCACTGCTTTCTTTGAAAAATATTAAAGTCGTTGTCTGAAAGAGAACTACTCCCCATCATCACCATCCCCTTTAGCTCCACAAGGAGCATAGACCTTCAACAAACTAATGCCAAGTATTCCTGTCCAGTGCCATCTGCTCAAAGTCTTTCCATGTCTTCCTCATCCACTTCAAGCCTGTCTCCAGTTCTCTTCTCCATGTCTTCTTTGTTCTCCTTCTACCTCTCTTACCCTGATGATTACAGAACAAGGACTGCCTGGTAATATGGTCAGCAACTTTCCTCAATGTGTGGCCTGTATCTTCCTCATATCCTCGTTCCACCAGCACCTGTCTGGCTCATGTCATCAGTTCTACATTAGCAATCTTGTTATACTATTTCAATCCTTCTATTACATAACACCAAATGATGAAAGTCTGTAGCTTCCTGTTTGCTGTCTTTGCTGCTGTCCATGTCCCAGAGTCATGCAACAGATTTGATGCCTGAGTTGAAAATCCTGATGTCCATGTTGGACTCGATTTCTCTCGAGCTCCATATATTTCCCAATGCCATGAAAGCTGTCCTTTGCTTCATGGAAGAAGTGGATAGAAAAACAAAATGCAATGAAGTGGGTTAGATTTTCAAACATCATTGTGTCCACACCATATTTCTCACTGGGTTTTTCCAGTGATCATTACGATTCCCACTAATGGCTTGCACACATTTTTTTATTACATTTTGATTAGTTCTCTTTCCTTTCTATGCTGTTTTCAGTTGTCTATTCCCGATGAAGACCTTGTGGTTGTATATAGTGTAACTGTGGCACTGATAAAATGACTGCTGAACATCTGCTTCAAAGTTGCCCCTTATATGTGGTACAGAGAAAGTGCATATGGCCGACGCCAGCTTCTTTCGTGGAAAAGCTTTACGGGGATTCAAATACCCTCAAACTGACTACTGCTTTCTTTGAGAACATTCAAGTGGACGTCTGAGAGTGTACGAAGAAGAAGAAGAAGTATATAGGCCATTTCTTGTCCATTGTCTTAGTAAGACAAATGCTACCATAATTGTAGTTATCCCACAGCTTAAATATAACTGTGTTGTTAGTAAATAATACACACATACTTACTTTCTTATCATTATGTTATTTATGGCTGTGACTATAGAATTGTTTTGCACAAGCGAATTTGTGAAGCAAATTGAATGATGCTGGAGAACTTGAAGAAAAGAAGAGTGCAGCAGATGAATAATCTACCTGGAAAGGCAACGAGTGCTCTCGTGTCACTGGGTCAGGGTTCACGTCAGATGAAAGACTGAAGGGTGCTAGTGGTTTGCGAATTTTATCAACTGCACAGTTGGCGCTGTTGTAGGGCTTCCCACGATATTTTTGAAGTGCCTGAAATTAAAGAAAAACATTTCTAAATCATAGTTATTGCAGAGAATGTCTTAATGAAGTATTTAGTGGGATGATATTAATGCACATAATATCTTAATGAGATATTCACATGGGATAATAAAAGAGAATGTCTTAATGAAATTTTGTGAGGGATGAAACAAAGGTAGAATGTCACAATGAGATATTATGGGATGTTGACTGAAATAAGAGAATGTCTTAATGGTATATTTTCTGGGATGAAGTTTACGCAGATATATTTTGTGGGATGAAATGAGAATAGAAACTGTCTTAATGAGAAAATTATAGGCTTCAAGATAGGCAGAAAATATTTTGTAGCTGAAAGGAAGAAGAAAAATATTGAAATATTTGTTTTAGATAAAATGAAGTTAGAAAATGTCTTAATGAGATATTTTGTTGGAAACAGTGAAAGTAGGCTTGATTTTTGCGTGTGGTAATATCATCATCATCATCACCAGCTACCATCTTCACATTGAAGGTTAGCCGCAACGGATCTCCAACGTCTTCTGCCTCTTGTCTTGATGGTGCACTCTGATGAGTCTATCAGTCCCTCTCTTGATGTTGTCTTTCCACTGATAGTGATGTCTTCCTCTTGCACGTCTGCCTTCAACTCTGCCTTCTATTATAGTCTTCAGCAAGGTGGCATGTTTTTTTACATGGCCAAAAACATTTTAGCTGTCTATTTTTGATCTTCTTCATTAATTCCTCTTTTTATTCCTAGGTTTTCTAGGACCTCTTTATTTATTTTCTTCTCTTTCCATGCCCCATTCTTCAATAAATCTGCATTGCAAGAGCCCCAATCTTTTTCTTCCAATTGCTTGTTCATTGTCCATGTTTCTTCACCATACAGTAATGAAGAATATATATTGTATTTAATGATTATCAGTTTGAATTTGTGAATTGATTGTTTAGATGTTAGTATATGTCTCATGTTGTTTAGATGTTAGTATATGTCTCATGTTATTGAATGTAGATTTGGCCATTCCTATTCTCTTCTTGATTTCTGTTTCAAATCTGTCATTTTCTGTTATTGTATGACCAAGATATGAGAAATTCTTGACTAGTTCCAGGATTTTTCCATTTACTGTTATCTTTGGCTTATCGTCTGTTTTAATAATTATCATAGTTTTCATTTTCTCAATGTAAATATGCAATCCATTTTCACGACTTTTGCTGTTTACTTGCTTCACAAGCTCTTGCAACTCCTGTTCACTAACAAAACTGTGTCATCTTCATATCTAAGGTTGCTTATTGATCTTCCATCAATGTTAAGTCCTGACATTTTTCTGTATCTGTCTGAAAATGTTCTGTGTAGATATTAAATAGGCAGGGTGACATTACACAACCTTGTCTCACACCTCTTTTTATGTCTTTATATGGTGAGTAATTCCTACCAGGGGTTTGGGATGTCAGGTATTGGTAGTACCTCTGGTGAAGGAGCTGTCATGCCCTTTTCAGGGCAGCTCGGCCACCTTTGGTCCAAACCTGGCATCTAGCTCTCACCTGTGGCTCCTCAATGCTGTCAGCATGCAACAGCGGCCACCCCCCGGGAAACGGCTTTGACAGGCCGGCTAAACTAGGTGAGGGTAGCCGACTGGTTATAAACCTTCGGTGAGTTAGGGTCTGCCTACCCATGCATGGGTTCGATAGACTGCGTGGAAGAAACCACCTGTTGGTTCAACGAGCATGACGGCAATTACCAGCAACGCGCTGTGGAGCGTTAGGAGCACGGCGAGGCACGTAGAAAGCCCTGGTCATCCACTACACCTGACTTCATCTCTAGTTGTCTTGACTTGTCTTGCCACTGGATTCAGATGGACCCAGGCGAGAGAGTGAGGTCAACGAATTGCGCAACTCTTCCTCACTTTAAACCAAATCACTGCGCAAGTCACTCTTTCATCCACTCATCCATCCACTCACAACAAGTCCTGTGGCGATGGGTGAGCAGCGAAGCAGCAGGCGTGGGTATGCTGGCAGTCATAGTCGCAGACCCACACACAGGCGGCTCAGGCCATATGGTCGTCTTCCACTGATCGGAGCAGCAGTGGGATTCGGCAGCCCCCTGAGTGACTCAGCAGCCCTCTTTAGGAAAGCACTGCTCACCTCCATGGCATGAGGAAGGGGCTAGAAAAGGTGCCCTAAACATTGCCTGCTCCACCATTACCTAACCAGCTTACCGCGGTTGGTGGGTACCCTACTTCAGCGGGCGACACATAAGAAAAAGAAAGGAAAGATTTTTCCCCCTCATTCTAGGCGCATGGAATGTGCGCACTCTCCTTGACAAAGACTGTAACGCAAACAGACCTGAGAGGCGAACTGCCCTGATTGGGAGAGAACTGGCCAGATACAACACTGACATAGCAGCACTGAGTGAAACTCGACTTGCAGGCGAGGGCCAACATTGCGAAAAGGGTGCAGGTTATACATTCTATTGGAGCGGAAGAGGAACTGAAGAAAGACGAGAAGCAGGGGTTGGATTTGCAATCAAAACAGCACTTGTTGGCAAGTTAGCGGGGCCCCCAAAGGGAATAAATGACCGACTCATGACAGTCAAGATCCCCCTGCTTTATGGAAGGAAACATGCCACCATCATTAGCGTGTATGCACCAACTATGACAAACCAGGATGACGTCAAGGATAAGTTTTATGAAGAACTACATGCAGTCATTGCATCAGTTCCTAAAGCAGATAAGCTCATCATTCTTGGTGACTTTAATGCAAGAGCGGGCTCAGATAACATCTCCTGGAATGGCACTATCGGAGAGTATGGCGTGGGTCGCTTAAAACAGCAATGGACTTCTTCTCCTCCAGACTTGCGCAGAACATGACCTTGTCACCAACACCATTTTTCTACTTCCTACCCACGACAAGACCTCCTGGATGCACCCTCGCTCAAAGCATTGGCACCTAATTGACTATGTAATTGTTAGGAAGAAGGACAGGCAAGATGTCCGTGTGACCAAGTCCATGTGTGGTGCCGAATGCTGGACTGATCATCGCCTCATTGTGTCTAAACTTAAAATTCGTATCCAACCAGCCAGGCACCCTCAGGGGAAGAAAACTAAAAAAAGGCTGGATGTCACCAAACTAAAGAAGATAAAAATCAAACAGTCATTTACTGACACCTTAGAAGACCGTCTCAAATCTATCTCGTTAGACGGCCAAAGTGTGGAAACAAATTGGGCAGCCCTAAGTGAGCAGATCTACAACACTGCTACAGAGGTCCTGGGTCCCGCCATGAAGAAACAAAATGACTGGTTTGATGAGAACTTAGATGAAAAGAAACACCATCTCCATAAAGCATATTTAAATGATCCAAAATCTACATCCAAGAAAGACGCTTTCAACAACATGCGTAGAATCGTCCAACATAAACTACGCCAGATGCGGGATTCATGGCTGAGTAATAAAGCAGATGAGCTCCAAGGCTTTGCTGACAGCCATGACTTGAAAAATTGTTACCATGCATTCAAAGCGGTCTATGGTCCAACATCATCAGGATCATTTCCCCTCCTTAATGCAGATGGAAAAACACTAATTACAGACAAGGAAAAAATTCTCCAACGCTGGGTCGAACATTTTAATAATATTCTGAACCAGCCATCATCTATTAACGACGAAGCCGTCATCCGCCTGCCCCAAATTCATATAAATGAAGCACTAGATGATTTACCAACTTTGGAGGAAACTCAAAAAGCAATTTGTCAACTTTCTAGTGGAAAGGCCCCCGGCTCCGATTCAATTCCTGTTGAGGTCTATAAAGATGGCGGTACAGTTCTGATAGAGAAACTTCACATGATCTTCCAGCAAATGTGGCAGAGTGAAACCATCCCACACGATCTCAAAGATGCGTCAATTATACATCTATATAACTTACTTACTTACTTAGTCGTTCCCCTTCTACCGTGAGGTGTAGAGGTTTGGAAGAGAGAGCGCCAGACTATCCTATCGGCTGTCTTCCTCCTGGCCTGGTTCCATTCTAGTCCTCGATCCTTCAAAGATTGTCTAATGTTGTCCTCCCAGCGGACTCTGGGTCGTCCTCGGGGTCTGGATCCTTGGCTCTTTGTTTCCCATGCTTGTCTTGGTATCCGATCTTCTCCCATTCTGCAGACATGGCCAAACCATCTTAATTGGTACTGTTCTACTTGGGTCTGCAGGGGGTAGGATTTAAGGCCTTGACGTATCGTCTGGTTGCGTACCATGTCTATTCTTGTTACTTCAACCACCTTCCTCAGATACCTCATTTCTGAGGTTTGGATCTGGCTTTTATGGGTTGTAGTCATTGCCCATGACTCGCATCCGTATGTCAAGACTGGGACATAGGTGGAGCGGTATACAGCCATCTTCGTTTTCTTACCAACCTCTCTCTTGCTGAGGAATCCTCGATTTATGGCCTGAAAAAGTCTCCCAGCCGCTGCTTTTCGAGTGGCCAACTCTTCTTTGATGCCTCCCTTTCGGTCTATAATAGCTCCGAGGTATTTAAAGTGGTCGACCTGCTCCAGGACCTGTTCTCCCAGCTTAATCTGATGTTTTCTTTCTTCTCGTGATATCACCATGGATTTTGTTTTAGAGCTGCTTATGACCATCCCTCTCTTCTCCAGCTCTTCCTTCCAGACTTGCAGGTTGGATTGGAGATGTGCCTCTGATTTAGCAATCAGGGCAACATCATCAGCAAATGCCAGCTCCGAAATATAGACCTGTCTCATCTTCCAGTACCCCACTGAATACTTTCTTGTTCTCTCCTTACATGCCTTGATGACATCGTCCATAAGGAGTATGAAGAGTTAAGGTGATAGGATATCACCTTGTCTTACACCAGTGGTGGTCCTGAACTCTTCCGACTTATGGTTTGCTGTCCTCACATAATTTCTGCAAGACTTGTAGAAGCTCTGTATAGCATGAATCAGAGGTGCTGGAATATTCTTCCTTGCCAAACAGTCCCAAAGTTTGCTCCAGGGGACCCTATCAAACGCCTTTTCCAGATCTATGAAACAAAGATGCATCTCACTCTTATACTCAAGGGCCTTTTCACTCAGCTGTCTGAGTGTGAAGATTAGGTCTTGAGTACTTCGGTTTGCTCGGAATCCGCACTGGACCTCATCCAATTGTGGCTCAGCTAGGCGTCGGAGTCTCTGCTCTAGGATTCTAGAGTAGATTTTACCAGGGACACTGAGAAGGGATATGCCTCTATGGTTTCCACACTGTCGATTGTCACCCTTTTTGAAAATTGGTGTTATGATGGCAATCTCCCAATCCTTTGGTATGGTCTTGTTGTACCACGCTGCCTGTAAAACCCTTAAGAGTAATAGGTCGCCTGATGCTCCCATGAACTTAACCATTTCTGGTGTTATACCATCATGCCCTGCTGCTTTGCCCATCTTGATTTTCTCCAGTGCTGCCTTCAGTTCTTCCATCTTTATGTCATCTTCACCATCATTGGTTTTCTCTTCTGTGCTAGTGTTTATCATTTCTGATGCTTCACCATGCTCACCATCCAGGAGTTCTGAGAAATATTCTTTCCATCTTCCCATTACTTCCTTCGGGGCAGTAAGCAATTTGCCTTGCTTGTCCTTTATAAATTTGAGAGGGCATTGTTTTTCCTTCCTCATGTTCTTTAGGGTCTTATAGAACAATTTCTGGTTTTCTTGTGCATCTTTTTCTAGCTTTTCTCCAAATTCTTCCCAGGACTTCTGTTTTGCTGCTAGCACTTTGTTCTTTGCTTCTGTTCTGAGTGTCACATACTCTCTATATTTTTCCATTTGTCCTGTTGTGTTTTTAGCTCCTAAGTATTGTTTCCATGCCATTTTCTTCTCTCTTATTTTCTCTTTGACTTCCTCTGTCCACCAAGGTGTCCTCTTTCTCTTGTTTCCAAGTCGGACTTCACCGCATGCTTCTGCAGCAGCTGTCTTTATGATATCCTTGAATTTAATCCAGAGGGTTTCCAAGTCATCAGGTCGTTCTTCTGTGTTGCTCACTGCTGCAGCAATAAGCCCCTGATATCTGGTCTTAATTTCTGGCTCTCTCAGCTTGTAGGTCCTAATGCTCATTTCTCCTGCTCGTTTACTTGGTTTCTTGCGTGATGTTGGACAGTTCCTAGGCTGAGCAACTCTTTCAGTTGTTCTTTTGATTGTTAGCAGGTAATGATCACTTCCAATCTCTGGCCCCCTCCAGACTCTAGCATCTCGGACATATTTGAATGAGCTTCTCCGAACAATGGCATAGTCGATCACTGACTTCTCATTCTTTGTTGGTTCACATCTAGTGTATGCATGTATGCGCTTATGGGGGAACTTTGTGTTTGTAATGATCAGATTCTGCTCACTGCAGAATCTAAGGAGTCGCTTTCCATTGTCATTGAGAGTATCTTCTCCATATCTTCCGATAACTCCACCCCATCTAGCATGGTCATTTCCAACTCTGGCATTAAAATCTCCGAGCATGATAACTTCATCTAGGCAGTCATCCACCGTCCTTTGAAGCAGCTCGAAGAATTCCTCCTTGACCTCTGCTCTCTCATCCTCATTTGGCCCATACACTATGACCAGGTTGACTATGGTTTCTCCTTCTTTTAGTTTAACGACCATAATGCGCTCCGAGACAAAGTTCCATCCCTTGATACTATCTTTTTGATTTTGGGCCACAATGCAACCCACGCCCCCTTTAGCTCTTTCAGACATGGGTACACCACTGTAGAGCAGCGTGTTGCCATCGAGATCCATGACTCCTTGTCCTTTTTTCTTTGTTTCCGTTATAGCCAGGATTTCTAGTTTTGCTTTCCTCATCTCTTCCACCAGCTCCTCTTCCTTCCCATTTATACTTCTTGTGTTCCAAGTTCCATAAGTCGTAGTCCGTAGTCCGTTCCAGTTCGTCGCCTTTAGAATCAGTCCAGTTTTCTCTCTTGTGTTGCTAGTAATCATGATTTAAAGCAAACAGGTGATTGGCCTGTTGTGCCTTTGCATGGTGGAGGGGCTGCCTCCTTACGGCCTCCATGCAGGCCGCCCTCCTCCTTTTTCATCCGGGCTTGGGACCGGCATTGGCGGAGTTTACATCTATATAAACGTAAAGGTAATCGCCAAGACTGTAACAGTCATCGTGGCATCTCTCTTTTATCAATCGCCGGGAAGATATTCACCAGAATCCTTCTGAATCGCCTTACAGCTCATCTTGACAAAGGTCTTCTACCTGAAAGTCAGTGTGGATTCCGGAAAGAACGTGGAACCACTGATATGGTGTTCGCTGCAAGACAGCTACAAGAAAAATGCCAAGAACAGCACTGTGACCTGTACACAGCTTTCATCGACTTGACAAAGGCGTTCGACACAGTCAGTAGAGAGGGTCTATGGAAGATCATGGCAAAATACGGCTGCCCAAAGAAATTTATCACAATAGTGCAGCAACTGCATGATGGAATGCAGGCTAGAGTTCAGGAAAACGGTGAGCTGTCGCAGCCTTTCCCCGTCTCAAATGGAGTTAAACAAGGGTGTGTACTTGCAATGACTCTGTTCAGTATCATGTTTTCTGCTATGCCGACTGATGCTTTCAGAGACGGGGACACAGGAATCGACATCAGATATCGTATTGATGGAAAATTGTTTAACCTTAGGAGGCTTCAAGCAAAAACCAAGGTCAAATCACACACCATCAGAGATCTTCTGTTTGCTGACGATTGTGCCCTCAATGCTGGCTCAGAGGCTGATCTGCAGTATAGCGTGGATAGATTCTCCGAAGCATGTTCCAACTTTGGGCTTACCATCAACACGGAGAAAACAGAAATCATGTACCAACTAGCTCCTGGCACAATTTATACTGAGCCAATCATTAAGGTAAATGGTGAGAAACTGAATGTTGTGAACAGATTCACGTACCTTGGTAGCACACTATTCCAGAACATTGTCATTGATGATGAGGTGAACACCAGGATCTCCAAAGCCAGCAGCACATTTGGCAGACTATTCATCAACGTTTGGCATCGAAGTGGCATTAGTCTACAGACAAAGCTGAAGGTGTACAGAGCTGCGGTGCTTCCAGTGCTGCTTTATGCATGTGAAACATGGACTGTATACAGGCGCCATGTAAAGAAGCTAAACCACTTCCATACAGTCTGTCTCAGGAAGGTAATGAACATCAAATGGCAAGACAAGATCCCGGATACTGCCGTTCTTGACAGAGCTGGTATCCCTAGCATCGATACTATTCTGATGCAGTCACAGATTTGCTGAGCAGGTCATGTAGTCCGCATGCCAGACCATCGACTGCCAAAGATACTCTTTTATGGTGAGGTGCAGAAGGGTAAATGCTCCCATGGTGGCCAAAAGAAGTGCTTCAAAGACACGCTTAAGACTTCATTGAAAACCTTTGACATAAACCCTGACACATGGGAAGCTGCTGCGCAAGACCGAACTGCTTGGCGCACATCTCTTCGTAAAGGTGCAGCGGCATGCGAATCATCCAGAAGAGCAGCAGCGGAACAGCGGAGATAAGCTAGAAAAGACCGCACAATAAAACCTTCACATGAAACAAACATTCCCTGCCCACACTGTCTGAGATCTTTCCAGGCCCGCATCGGGCTCATCAGTCACCTTCGTACCCACAGACTAGCCTAACATATTCTTAATAATTGGATGAACAGAGTGGTCTTCATCACCCGCGATGGACGAACAACAATTCCTACCAGATATTACTGTCGCAGTTTGTCCCCAAGAAAGGTTACTGAGTAGTGTCTCTTCTATCAATACCTATGTATTGATGTGGTATGATATGAAGGTATAAAATATTCAGACATTTTTAAGATGAAATGAAAGTAGAAAATTACTTAAGATATTCAGTAATTAAAATAAGAATAAAAAATATTAATAGACATTTTGTGTTTTATGGACGAAATGAAGGTAGACAATTATCAAATATGTCTTGAAATGGAATGAAAGTAGAAGATGTTGACAGATATTTACTGGGATGAAAAAAAGATAATGTCCTACATTTTGTGGATTAACTGAAGGGTAGAAAATGTTCAATTAGATATTGTATGAGCATACCTGCCAGACGGCCCAAAGCCTGTCTGTGTTAGAGTGGTGAAGATAAAAGAGAGGGTCATACGCTGTGAACGCCAGGGAAGCCAAAGAGTAAACCTCACCACCTCCAACCAGGGCATGGATGAAGTTGTGGGCAATTTCAAACTGAACTTCAAAGTCACAAAAGTTGTCTTGTTCTAGAGCAAGAAGTATCTGCATAACAAAACAGGGACAATTTATTATTCAAATTCATAACAAAACAGTGACAATTACTTCTAATTCATAACAGAGCATGGACAATTTCTTTAAATGTATTACAAAACAGGGACCATTTCTTTATATTTGTAACAAAACATGGAAACATTTTTCAAATGTACTATAACACATGGAAAAATTCTTCAAGTGTACTACAAAACATGGAAAAATTCTTCAAATGTACTACAAAACATGGAAAAGTTCTTCAAATGTCCTACAAAACAGGGACCATTTCTTCAAATTTCACATCTTCATCTTCTCATCCTCACTTTTGCTACTCATGAAGATTGAGGCCACCATTACAGTGTGATCCCATTGCAGACGCCTGCCCTAAATGCTCTTGTAGTGGTGGTTTCTGTAGCACATGAGGTTGCTAGCCTCAAGGTTCAAAGGTTATATATTAAATATTATTCTTGTGTAATCCAGACATTTTTGTCTAACATCATCAAGTCCTGTGCTGTACTAGTTGACACAGCAACCATTTCTTTCCACAACCCCCTTTCTCCATGAGCTCTGTTGGTGACTTCCTCCTATGCTACGCTGTAAGTCTGCCTCATATTTTTTCTCTTTGTCTTCTTTCTGTTCCTCCCTTCCTTAATCTTTTCTGCTGTTATCAAGTGTTTCAATTTTTGTCTTCTCAGAACTCGTCACATAAATTATGATTGTCTTCTCCTTATCTCTATAACAATTTGTTTCATTTCACCATTCTCAGTCTGGTTGTCGTCATGAGAGTTCTTAGCCATCCACATCACTGTCATCTTGAGAGTTCTTAGCCATCCATAGCACTGTCATAATGAGAGAGCTAAGCCATCCACAACACTGTCATCATGAGAGTTCTTAGCTATCCACAACACTGTCATCATGAGAGTTCTTAGCTATCCACAACACTGTCATCTTGAGAGATCATAGCCATCCACAACACTGTCATCTTGAGAGATCTTAGCCATCCACAACACTGTCATCATGAGAGTTCTTAGCCATCCACTACACTGTCATCTTGAGAGATCTTAGCCATCAATAACACTGTCATCATGAGGGTTCTTAGCTATCCACAACACTGTCATCATGAGAGTTCTTAGCTATCTACAACACTGTCATCATGAGAAATCTTAGCCATCCACAGCACTGTCATCATGAGAGTTCTTAGCTATCCACAACACTGTTATCATGAGAGTTCTTAGCCATCCACAGCATGTCATCATAAGAGTCTAGAAAACCACCTAATAGCTAAAAGACACATGCAGATTCTTCAACTTGGCACTGGCTGCGAAAAAGTGATGAGCTAAGCAGCTCTAGTTAAACAAAAACAACTCTAAAACATCACATGTCATTAGTTTCTAATAAACTTTACATTCATTTACTCCCTGGTCAAGCTTCATTACTATATCACAGAAGATTCCAACCAAATTTAATCCATAAAATAGAAGATTCCAACAAAAAGCAATGCAATGCTTCCTAAAATAAACAGTTTTTCTGAGTCGCAGACAGTAAAAAAATTGAAATGTTCTACACCATGTTGGAATTTGTCAGGCTAATCATTTTAGAGCCTTGCAATTAATAAATCATGTTAGACAGCATCAAGATGAATAGACCATACAAACATATTTTACCAACAGACAGTGGAGAAACAGAAGAAAGAGAGTTTGTCAAAAATAAGGATTTTATTTTTGTTATCATGTTTCTTTTGCATTCTCTAAGGAGCATGGGGAGATAACTTCTGCTGACCCCCTAGCAGCTAGCCTGCACCGAAGTTGTGCACATAGGCCATTAAAGTTTCGAGGGAGCCTTAGTTGCCAGCCCTATGTATAACCTCGCATTAGTTGCTAGCCCTATACATAACCTCACATTAGTTGCTAACCCTATACATAACCTCGCATTAGTTGTCAGCCCTATACATAACCTCACATTAGTTGCTAGCCCTATACATAACCTCACCTTAGTTGCCAGCCCTATGTATAACCTCACATTAGTTGCCAGCCCTATGTATAGCCTCACATTAGCATCACCAAAGAGACCTCTGAGAACTACACAGGGACTTGAAGCTCAAAAATTGATGAAGGAAGAAAGAAACAAATCAAGAAAAGAAATAGCAAACTACAATGAAGAGTTCAAAGTTAAACTCATCCTGAAATCCCATATTTTGAATTGTAACACTTCATTATCCTGGCAGGAAGCTTAAGTTCAAAGAGAATATAAATAGTTCTTGCTTATGAAAGATTTACACAGGTACCTGTTTGGCTAAAGTTGTGTATTCTCCAAAAGCTGGCTTTTGGAACAGGTCAGCTCTAACTGATCTCACTGTATCCTTGTTGGCATCATCGATATGGGCACTGGTAAACAAAACATGACAACGACGTTATAGAAATTCATAAAATCATCTTATTGTTCAGGTAATGTCTTGATTATGTGTCATGGCCAGAACATGTGACAGATATTCTCCCTTGATCAAGATCTGGATGTTATTTTCCCTTTATCAAGATCTAGATAAAAATGTGGAATATTCTCCCTTTATCAAGATCTAGATGAAAATGTGGAATATTCTCCCTTTATCCAGATTTAAATGATATTCTCTCCTTATGCAAATCTACATTATAATCTCTCTTTACCCAGGTCTAGGTTACATTCTTCATTTTTCAAGATCTAGATGATATTCTACCCTTATCAAATATAGATGATTTTCTCCCTTTATAAACACCCAGATATTTTCCTTTTATCCAGATCTAGATGATCATCTCACTTTATCCATATCTGGATGACAATCTCTTTTATCTAAATCTGGATGATATTCTTCATTTATCCACGTTAAGAAGTAAAGTGAGATATTCTCCTTTTGCCACGATCTGAATGATATTCTCTCTTTATAACGATCTTGAAAATATTCTCCCTTTACCAAGATCTAGATGTGGGATTTTCTTATGGCCAGTTCTATATGATATTCTCCCGTTATTCAAATCTAGACGTGGTTGTAACTATCCTTTTATTAGTGGCTAATCTTGAGACTACAGAGTTGTAACTAAATGTTAAAATACTAAAAGTTTACCTGTAGAATGGGTTTGTAACTTCTTTGCCATTGCTGGGATCAACATAGGTCTGTGTACTGACAATGTCAGGAAGGGCTGTCAATGGTTGAGTCCAGTCCCAGTAAGGTAAGCCGCCATGGTAGCCATGACTACGAAGAGCATTTTCAGCTTGGACAACAAGAAGCCTGTATTTGGTCACACATAATAATTTATTGTTTTAATGCAAGATCACCTACCAATGGATGCTATTGTGCATTAATTTTCATTGGGTTTAAACATAGCAAGAAGTTTGTTATTGACGTCAGAATTAACAAATATATATATATATATTTTAAATTACAAAATGAACACATGCCCACTGATCAGCACTCAAATGAAATTATTTTGCAGTATTAACAAGTTGAACTTGGCCTTTCAGCCCATTCTGTTCCCAGGGGTTTATGAGGAGACAAAGAAAGAATCTGACTGTTCCTTCCTCAGACATATCATAAAAGGCAACAAATGGGAGACTGTACATTGGGCTGGCATTCTCATTATGTAAAACTAGTCACTACTAAACCACTACTGCAAGAGTTTATGCCATGTCTCAGGCTTCCTCAAGAGGGCCATCGGCAGAAGTGACTCAATGCTCCATAAGGAGAGAAAAATGGAGATTATGATGACAGGACCTTCAGATTAGTTGGAGGGGAGGGGGCTAGGTGGCAGGCCAAGCTAACGAAATAAACTCTGTAAATTAGCTAACCCAGAAGCTAATGCTGCTGGCTTATGACTGAGTCTACAAGACAACTCTGACAGAGACTTGACACCGTCTGCTTAAATTTTCTAATAACAGTTAACACAAAAATTCTTTTCATTGCAGCATATCTTTGTGCCTGTAACAAAATCTTAAAATTCATCAACAATTCTAAATGATAATCTATAACAAGTGGCTCTAGATCAAAACCCAAGCATAATTTATTTTAATTAATTTAACAAGAACTGCCATAGACTGCTTGGATATAATTACAAACAAATGATAATTACTTAGTTGTTTTTCTACTCTGGGGTTTAGAGGTTTGCCAGAGAGCACCATACTATCCTATAGGCTGTCTTCATACTGGCCCGTAATTTGTGCCAGTTCATCGCCTTCAAGATCAGTCCAGTTTTCTCTCTGTCGTTACTTGTAATCAGTTTTTAAGGCAAACAGGTGATTGGCCTGTTGTGCTTTTGCAAGGTGGAGAGGCTGCCTCCTTGTGGCCTCCATGCATGCTGTTCCCCTCACTTTTTCCACTGAGTGGAACCATGGTAACGACCCAGAGTTTGGTAACCTCCAATAGATTTATCTTCCTCCAACAGGGTCAGAGCATGGCGAAGGTCAAGGATTTCTTCTGTGTTCAGTTGGTTTACGTTCTTACGTACCCGCACATCTGACTTTCTGGCTTCTCGTGATACTGAAAATTTGATTTTATGCTCTGTAATAGTGTTTACACATATACATATTTATAAACGTGCATCTGCGTGCGTGTAACTTTGTTATCAATGTTATAAAATGGGATGATGAACCAGTAATTCAAATTAAAGCGTAATTCTCTTGCAGTTGCCTTGTGGTATGGTTCTCAGGAAGGGGCAGGATAGAAGGTTGGTCTCCGAGGACACACAAATAAAAAGGAATATTTCTCTCACCAGTTATCTCTAAGGAATGACTACGGGGAAATTGTGCATGCATCTGGCAATCTCACCATGTAAGATAAAGTGCTACAGAAACTGCAACCACTAAAGTGTGTCAAGGTTATTGGCAAAGGTTTCCTGCATAGGGGCTCCAACTGCAGTGGTGGAACCAAGCTGCTCAAGGGTCACAAACAAAATGCTTACATACAGGATTGTTGCAGTTTGTTTATCACTGGGACCTGACTAGATGAGACAGATTTTTGCTAAAGGA
The DNA here is from genome assembly GCA_024509875.1 of Oreohelix idahoensis. NCBI lineage: Eukaryota > Metazoa > Mollusca > Gastropoda > Stylommatophora > Oreohelicidae > Oreohelix > Oreohelix idahoensis. The sequence goes on along the minus strand of JAMPIV010004580.1, from coordinate 137,815 downwards.
GCAAACAGTGAGTGTGTCTGCAGCCCATATATTATACGATTGCTCAACATCTGCTGAAAAAGTTGCCCACATATGATGAACTGAGAAAGCTAATAAGGCCATGATGTCAGTTCAGGAGAAGCCTATGGAGATGACCACAACTTTCTTCAAGTACATTCAAGTTGATGTCTGACAGTGTTTGAAGAAGACTGATTTTGCCTATGTGTACACAGTGTGCATGTATGTGTGTATATGTATGTATGTGCACAATAATTTGAAAATAATTTTGGCAACATAACAATGAGCAAGAAATGACAGTGATGATCAAAAACAAAATGTAGAATAGTTACCTGTAGCTGGCTGGTAAGAAACGCTTATAGCTGGAAATAGTTTGACATCAACTGGAGTTCCGTCATATTCTTTGATTTCGACTGTGACGTCATATGGCTGTGCCCAGTGAAGGCCAAGAGCTTCAAGTGCGTGGGTGATGTCATGTCTATGATGTTAGACAGAAACTTTTGGTGAACATGATAACAACATTCATTCACTCAGTCATTTATTATCCTTCAGCTGTCCTTGGAGCATAGGCTTTAACAATTTCATGTAAAGCCTAGTGATCCTGTGACATCCGTTCAAGGATCTTCTTTATCCTTTGTAAGTCTGTTCAGTTACCTTCCCCAAGTTTTATTTGGTCTCTCTTCATTTCTTCTACCCTGGGTGACTTCCAGAACAAGGGCTGCCTTGCAATACTATCAACTAGTTTCCTTAATGTAAATGCCTGCTCTGACAAATGGCAGCATCATTTCCTTGCCTCATGTGGCACTGGTACTTGACTGGTTCTTTCCATGAGTTCCACATTAGTGATCTTGTCATACCACTATAATCCTTCTGTCCTGTGTCAGCACCGATTTATGAAAATGTGTGACTTCCTGGTAGTTTTTGTGTGCGTGTGTGTTTAAATCTGTTTCAAAGCTGTGTGTGTTTAAATCTGTTTCAAAGCCATACAACACAACTGCCCTGTCATGTGAGTTGGAGATTCTTATTTTGTGTTGAGCTTGCTTTCTTTTGATTTCCATATATTTACTACTGCAGTGAATGCTCCCCTTGATTTGTTTATGTTGTTCTCACTGTTTGTCCCGTCAACTATGTCTATATTACTGTCAAAATATCAGGCTACAGTTTGTAGTGATCTTTCACCAAGTGGAATCTGGTTATCATTTATTACATTTATTCTCATAACCTTTGTCTTTTCTCTGTGTGGATAAAAAGAATGACGTCAGTATATAATTTGTTACTCTGATGGGTATTATTATGAATACAACATGGATTTTTACAAAAATAAGAAACAAAAAACAGAGAAAAGGTAGAGAAATGAAGAAATGTAAACATTGACTAACATGAAAAAGAGATGCTACAGAAATAAGCCTGAAAAACCCTCACAAATACAAATCATCACTTTATGATCATTTCTGTTTTTGTTTTTATAGAGCATGGAGCCACCACTACAGGAAGCTAAATGGCGGGGAATGCACAGTATGCCACACTTTTCTTTCTCCAAGCTTGGGACCAGATTTGATGACACTTTAAATACAAGCCAAGTTGGAGAAAGTGGAGCTCATGACTTCAACTCAACATGTTTTGGAAAAGCCTAGATCTACAGTGTAGATAATACCAAGGACTCTTCAACTTGGTATTGCTACAAAAAGAGCACAAAGCTCAGCAGGCCTAGTTCAATAACAACAATGCAGGATTCACACAAAAATAAAGTATAAAAAAGAAAGAAAAGTATCAAACCAATAAAACAACACAAGAATAAATAAAACAGAAATATAATACTACACAGGAAGGAATTAAAGCTCATAAAAAGATACTTATCACAGATTAAAAAAACCTGAGGAATGACTAGAAGCATGCAGTCTTAATTAATAATATCAGTCCGTCCGTGGTGCTGGTTTATTCATACATGTTGATTAGTCTTACTTGTACACACGATCGAAGCTCCATTCCATCTCTGATGGACCACCTAGAATGGCAAAGTGACCAGCAGTGTATTTCTCTCCCGCGGGCGGCGTCACATAGATGTATCCCAGAGCTATTGTTGTAATAGAGGGAAATAATATAATGAACTCTGAACCTCATTAGAAATAGTTAATTGTAAAAGTTTAAATAAAGTCACACATGTTTGTCATTAATAATAAAATATAACATGTAAAATTTGATAGATATTTAAGTTTGTGTGTATTAATATGGTCCCACACAGCCATCTGTTTAGATAAGGCAAAAGAATTATGCTTACACACGGAACTAATTTCTAACTCTTAGTGGGCACACAGTTTTCAGGGCTGATTTTCCCAGGTGTCTATGATGGGAGGCCACTTCTCAGGGCCGGTAATTTTGAACTAAGGTTTTGTTTTGTCCAAATTCTATGTTTTATTAATCTTCATTCAATTTCCTCTATAACTTTGTATAACACTAAAATAATTTTTTTATGAACCTGGACATATCTAACCCTTCAAGTTTTTAACAAAGAAAATTCCTTGAGTGAAACATGGGAAAATCACCCTGTGTTAAAAATGTATTTGAAAGTCTGTTTTATGAATGAACAATAAAATCATTTGTAAAACTAACTTCTATAGAATTTCTCATGTTTTTTATTTTTTTATTCTCTATATTCAGTTTTACTGCAGTCAAGTTTGTTTTGTTTTTTTAAATTACACATGTAATATTACTTAGAGTATAGAACAGTGATGTCACTTTGTAAGCAATATAAAAAATGTGTCCGACCAAGGAAAGATTTTGTCAAAATTTCCTTTGCTGACCACACCTTCCATATTGCTTATAGAGTGATGGTTTACATCACATATTTCATCATCTGCAACAGAAGCGCTTAACATATGAGGAAAGAGAAAACGTCCACGGCAATTGCCAGTACCATTTTTTAATGAAGAAAAATATCCTGTTTAAACTCTGATGGCTTATAATTAGGTTATATCTTCTCCTTCTTCTGTGGTCCTTGGTAGCTGACTGACAAAGCAATCAGTGACCATCATACCTGGTGGTGTCTTGTAGGGCAGTAACAAACTGTCTCCACTGTGCTTGGTTGACAGCCATCCTTTATGTGGTGCCCCAGCTCAGGTTTATGCCTCCACAATTCTCCGCCAGGTGACCTTTGGCCGACCTTGCTTTTGATTTCCTTCTGGAGTCCATAGCATGGCAGTTCTGGTGATGGTGTCTGGGTCTCTTCTGGTGATGGTGTCTGGGTCTTTTCTGGTGATGGTGTCTGGGTCTCTTCTGGTGATGGTGTCAGGGTCTCTTCTGGTGATGGTGTCTGGATCTCTTCTGGTGATGGTGTCTGGGTCTCTTCTGGTGATGGTGTCTGGGTCTCTTCTGGTGATGGCATCTGGGTCTCTTCTGGTGATGGCGTCTGGGTCTCTTCTGGTGATGGTGTCTGGGTCTCTTCTGGTGATGGTGTCTGGGTCTCTTCTGGTGATGGTGTCTGGGTCTCTTCTGGTGATGGTGTCTGGGTCTCTTCTGGTGATGGTGTCTGGGTCTCTTCTGGTGATGGTGTCTGGGTCTCTTCTGGTGATGGTGTCTGGGTCTCTTCTGGTGATGGTGTCTGGGTCTCTTCTGGTGATGGTGTCTGGGTCTCTTCTGGTGATGGTGTCTGGGTCTCTTCTAAGGATGTAGCCAACCCTATTCCAGCATCTACCCACTATGATGGTGTGAGGATCTCTTCTAAGGATGTGGCCAACCCTATTCCAGCATCTACCCACTATGATGGTGTGAGGATCTCTTCTAAGGATGTGGCCAACCCTATTACAGCATCTACCCACTATGATGGTGTCAGGGTCTCTTCTAAGGATGTGGCCAACCCTATTACAGCGTCTACCCACTATGATGGTGTGAGGATCTCTTCTAAGGATGTAGCCAACCCTATTCCAGCATCTACCCACTATGATGGTGTGAGGATCTCTTCTAAGGATGTGGCCAACCCTATTACAGCGTCTACCCACTATGATGGTGTCAGGGTCTCTTCTGAGGATGTGGCCAACCCTATTACAGCATCTACCCACTATGATGGTGTGAGGATCTCTTCTAAGGATGTGGCCAACCCTATTACAGCGTCTACCCACTATGATGGTGTCAGGGTCTCTTCTAAGGATGTGGCCAACCCTATTACAGCATCTACCCACTATGATGGTGTCAGGGTCTCTTCTGAGGATGTGGCCAACCCTATTACAGCGTCTACCCACTATGATGGTGTGAGGATCTCTTCTGAGGATGTGGCCAACCCTATTACAGCGTCTACCCACTATGATGGTGTGAGGATCTCTTCTGAGGATGTAGCCAACCCTATTACAGCATCTACCCACTATGATGGTGTGAGGATCTCTTCTAAGGATGTGGCCAACCCTATTACAGCGTCTACCCACTATGATGGTGTCAGGGTCTCTTCTGAGGATGTGGCCAACCCTATTACAGCATCTACCCACTATGATGGTGTCTGGGTCTCTTCTGAGGATGTGGCCAACCCTATTACAGCGTCTACCCACAATGATGGTGTGAGGATCTCTTCTAAGGATGTGGCCAACCCTATTACAGCGTCTACCCACTAAGATGGTGTGAGGATCTCTTCTAAGGATGTGGCCAACCCTATTCCAGCATCTACCCACTATGATGGTGTGAGGATCTCTTCTAAGGATGTGGCCAACCCTATTACAGCGTCTACCCACTATGATGGTGTGAGGATCTCTTCTAAGGATGTGGCCAACCCTATTACAGCGACTACCCACTATGATGGTGTGAGGATCTCTTCTAAGGATGTGGCCAACCCTATTACAGCATCTACTCATGATTGTGTTTGGCCAGAAAATTCAAAGAATTTTCCTTAAGCAGGTTGTGTTTAAAAAAAAAGGAGAATTTTGACATTTTTTTTTCTGTTACTCTCCAGCATACTGCACTGTACAGAAGTACAGAAATTATGCAGCTCTCATATATTTTTAATTTAGTGTTTGTACTGTACTAGGAGGATTTCCAGATGTTGTTTAGGTTGGCGAAGGTTATTCTGGTTTTATTCATTCACTACTGATGTCTTTGCTTGTTCCACCATCTGGTGTTATTATGCTTCCTAAGTATGTAAATGTGTTTGTATTTTCTAGCTCTTGGTCCCTTATTTGTATGGGTGCAGGATTTCTTACATTTAGTGTCATGAGTTCTGTCTTCTTGAGATTAATGTTTAGTCCCACCAATTGGTTATGTTTGTTCAGTCTGTCTGTTTTTTCTTGGATGTGTTGATGTGAGTGCGTGAACAGTGCAATGTCATCTGCGTATTCTAGATCCTTCAGTATAAAGAATGTTGTCCATCTTATTCCTCTAGGGTAATCTGCTGTCGTCGGATGCATCACCCAGTCTATGACAGTTAAAAACAGAGTGGTTGATAAGGGGCATCCCTGCTGCACTGCTGTTGTCACTTCAAAAGTTAGGTTGCTCTGCCCAACACTGCATGTGAAATTAGCATACAGGCTTTTAGTGATGGAGACCATGCATTTAGGGATTCCATAAGACCTCAATATTTTCCACAGGCTGCTCCTGTGTTTGCTGTCTAATGCCCTTTCAAAGTCAACAAAATTTACATACAGCTGCCTCTGCCAATCTGAACACTGCTCTATTATGTTTCTGAGGGTGAATATATCATCTGCACATTGTCTGTTTCTTCTGAATCCTGCTTGTTCCGTTCCTCAGTTTATGGTCTAAATTAGGTTATTTAGTGTTTGTAATTTTAGTTAGTATGTTTTTTGCTACTATATGTTTATGGCATTATCTCTCCTGGCTAACTACTGAACCTAAGGTAAAACAGCTGCTTCTTCATACATTTTATGTTGTAAAAAAAAAAAGAGGGGGGAGTTGAAAGCTTCGGGTTTATGTGCTAATAATTAACGCTTAAGTATTCATTAACAATATGAATTATTAGATCTTTTTTTTTAAAGACTTTTATATTCTTACTATACTTTTACTAACAACTATTTATTCACTTTTATTTTTATATATTAACTTTGGTTCTTTTTTTTAGACAAGCTTTGCTGATGAGATCATAACCTGACAGTGATGACTGCGTTCTTCAAGCACATTCGTTGATGTCTGAAGCTGTTTCGTGAAGAAATAAGGTATCAAATATTTGTGGGGGTCACAACAGAAGCTGTGGCCATCTTGATTGCTAAAATGTTATTTGTCTTCATGTTTAATGTTGCTCAAGTATAGCTTTAATGTTAATACTCCCATGCAACTAATTATGTATTGTTGTCATCTTGAACTCAATGGTATCTATTGTAAGCAGTCATATGAAAAAGGACTATGCAGTTTCTGTTCTCATAATAAATTTGTGACCCATTCTTAAAAGATCAGATTAACGTCCAGGTTTAGACAGAAAGTGGTATTTTTATATGACACACATTTAACAGATTTTAACCATTGAGAATTTTCAAGAACCACAACATGATGAAAAATGTGATAGAGTGCTTGGTGCAGGAATCATGATATTCTAACAAACTATTATTTCTATTCCAGACTTTACATTTTTGTGTATCATTTCTTTTTTCAATCCTTATGGTGGTGTCAAGCTCCAGTCTACCCAGCTGCAAATGGATAGCTAACTCTACTCTCGAGTTAGCAAAGGCAAAGGCATAAATGGTCACCCCACCTCATAAACACATTGTGAAGTCACTAACGCTTCAGTCGCCTACAGCAGTATCTGCTAAGGCACTACCTTGACCTTTGTGATGGCCACCACTGCTGCTGGTCCTCTTGTAGGTCAAATTCCTGTGACCTTGCGATGGTAGTTTCTACAGAATTTGTTTTACAAGATGAAGTTGCCAGCTCCCTACTGTCAGTTATGACTGGAGGTGTCAACTACTACTACAACATGCACAGGGATAAGAGGGGGAGGTGGGGGCAGTAGTCCTGTTCTTAATTTGTCTCCCCAGCTACCCCTGAGACGTACGCAACTTGCAAGGCTTTTTTCTGTGTCTGCTGCCTCATTAAAATGAAATTTACAATAATTTCTTTTCACTTTTCAAGAGATCTAACTGTATGAAATGATAACAGTTGAGAAACTACATTTTCAAAAATATCTACAGTCTGATAAATGTAAACTTGTTCCATATTTTCTATTTTATCACTTTGTTGGTTGCCAACAGATGACACTAACTATGTGAATTATACCCTTGCATCTTTCAAAGTATAAGTCATGAATATGGACTCGACATTAATATTGAGAAAACAAAAACTATGATAATTAGCAAAACAGACGATAAACCCACATTAAAGATAAGCGTAAATGGGAAAATCCTGGAACAAGTCAAGAGCTACGTATATCTTGGTCATATAATAACAGAAGATGGCAGATGTGAAACAGAAATCAAGAAGAGAATAGGAATGGCCAAAGCTACATTCAACAACATGAAACATATACCGACATCCAAACAGTTATCTCACAAATTAAAACTGAGAATCATAAAGTGTTATATATATTCTGCATTTCTGTATGGTGCAGAAACATGGACGATGAATAAGCATTTGGAAGAAAGAATTGAGGCTCTTGAAATGTGGATATATAGAAGAATGGGGCGTATCTCATGGAAAGAGATGAAAACAAATAAGGAGGTCCTAGAAAATCTAGGTATGAAAAGAGAACTAATGAGAGAGGTCAAAGTTCGGCAGCTAAAATACTTTGGCCACATAAAAAGGCATAACACCTTGCAGAAAGACCATAACAGAAGGGAGAGTTGAAGGCAAACGTGCAAGGGGAAGACAGCGCTATAAGTGGGAAGATAACATCAAGAGATGGACGGGAAAGAGTCTATCAGAGTGCACCACCAAGACAAGAGACAGAAGACGTTGGAGATCCATTACAGCCAACCTTCGTTGTGGAGATGGCAACTGATGATGATCTTTCAAAGTCAGTTTTCACTTATCTGAAAGTAGACACTAGCTTATCTGAAAGTTCACATGAACTTTTCTGAAAGATGATACTATCTTATCTGAAACTTGACACCACCTTGTCTCTACCATACAACAGAGATAACATGTAACACTCATGGATTAAAAAAGAAATGTGTACCAGATTTTTTAATGCCATGAAGCTGTATGCCAGCAAAGACTCTGTTTTTGCTCTTGAGGTTTTTGTTGATGTAGTCATCCAGTTCTGGGATTCTCAACCCTCCAAACTCAAGACTGTCATAGGCGTAACCTAGTTCTTCTTCATAGTCATAGACATTGGTGGGTGTGGAGTGTGAGAACGTCTTTTCATCATTATTGTAAGGAGATGAGAAGGCAAATGGCTTGAGCGGCGTATGGACGTATGACTGGGCACAGTGAGCTTTGTACGGTTTACCTCTGAGAAAGAGTAAAATTTAGTGAAACCTGAGAGATATAAAAGCTGTTGTCACATGTTACAATAACGACCAATGGGCAAGTTATATAAAAGCTGTTGTCACATGGTACAATAATGACCAATGGGCAAGTTGCAGGCACACATAAGAAATAAAGAAGTAAAAAATTAAACAACAGAAAAATGGCAAAGTTATAAGGTTAGTTGCTTATCCTTTACAGGACGTGGCAATCAACCCCAGCTTTTATTGGCTGTTTGTGATTTTTCTAGGCAATTTTTTTCATTCAGTAGTTTGCCATTGCTTTCTGAATGGTACGGCGCTTATACCATTGTTAAAAATCCACACAAAGCGATCTGCTACCAAACTGCCTGCAGCAGGTATCGAACCTGGTATATCTGGATTATGAAACTGCGTTCATATCCATTAGGCCGCAGACGCCAACAAAAAAAGATGCTGATGTGAATGAAATTTGTAGTAGGGACAGTCTTAGTTAGACACAAAAATAACGCAGTCTATGTTACCACCACAAGGTCTTTGTCAGAGGTGGGACACATTAAGATAAGATAGAACTGAAAGGGTAAACTAATCTAAATGCTTAAACTAGAATAGAAAATTTAAAAAAAAAAAATATGTGATATTAACATTCCAAATATGTTGTGACAACAGGAAATGTTGATGAAAAATATAGATGACGGATGACAGAGAGAAGATATTGCACAGTTAAAATTATAACATGGAAAGACATCAACAACAAAACTAATAAACAGTATCGGATCGGAGACAAGAGGTTGTGGAGAGACATGATCACTATGCCTGCCAGCAGGACACCTGAAGAAGAACATTCTTAAAAACAAGAACATACCTGTATTGTTGTAAAGCAGCCCAGATAGCCCAAATTCTATCGATGTTGCTGTGGTGGAGGTAGAATATGGGATCAAAGGCGCTGTATCCAAGGGTAGAGAGACTGTACTTGGCGCTCCCTCCAACAAGACCATGAATAAGGTTGTGTGCTATTTCAAACTGGACCTGTCAAGAAATGAACATTCTGTTACATGACAACACCTAACTACATACTTCTTCTGTTTTGGTTGTTAGTCATGCTAAATCTGCAGGCCTGTTGCCAGTTTTTTCCCCACAGTCCATGTTGCAGCCCCATAGCTTCTGCCTCACCTCTGCATTCACTGGCCAGGTCTGACATCATTGTTGGCTGGGCAGTTTTGAAGAATAAGTTCAGGGGTCTGGATTTGAGTTCCACATGGACATTCATTAGCACGAGATATCCTGAGGTGATACAGATGGCCTAGTAACCTGCAGTGGCCAGTTCTTAGGTGGAAAAGGATCATTCCTAATTAGATCCTTATACAGCAAAGCCTTCAATTAGCTCCCACTAAGTTCTCAGGTTGTGTGTCATCTGTTCAAGTTATTTTCAATGCCTTTACCCCTTTCATTCCTTTTGCCCATTCATTTTTCCACATCATTCCTCTGTTTACTTTACCCTGAGGATATCAGGAAAATGACTGCCTTCTAAGGCTAACAGTTGTTGCCTTCTAAGATATGCATAGTACGGTACCATGTTGTGAGGAGTTAATGTGATTGCATTTACAACAGGCCCCAAGTCTTTAAATTTTGCATTTATTTACGTTTTTCAGGGAAGGATTACGGTGGGATTTTTATCTTATTCGTTTTTTTATTTCTCTTTGTATAATAATCGAGTTTGGATTTTTTTGTGTAGATTAAGAATTACGGTTTCTAGAAGAGATGGTAGTTTTAACTTTTAGACTGGCACCAGCGCACTGTTTCATTAAGATAATTCGTTCATGGAGAGATTTTCTAGTGTAACAAAATGGCAGAGCATTTCTGGTCCTTTCTCAATGAGCGCGTGGAACAGAATTTTTCCGCTTGGAGTTCTAAATTTAGATCATGACCGCGGGCGATTCCTGGCACGTTGGTTGGTTCGTAGATCGACCCGCTTAAGAACAAAGCCAGGGAGTGACGCACGCGTAGCGTGGTCTCGGGTAATAAATAAGCGGGGTTCCCTGGCAGAAGTCTCAGATTTTTTGAACTTCTACGCCTGGGGAAAGAACTGCCTGTATGGTATATACAGAGCCGACTTGCTCTTTCGAGAGAAATTCGTGCTGCAGATATTTTCCAGGCGTGGCAGCTAGGGCTACAGTAGTCCTTCAGCTGGCTAGAAGTTCGCCGGTCTTCTCAGGAGAAGAAGAGTCGGCAGAGCCAGAACAGAAAGTGGAGTGGTGACAGGGTGGTCACTGGTGCAAAAGTCTTTGTACCCAAGAGAGAGCAGGGAGCTGGAAGCACAGACTTCTTCAGCAAGAACAGAGGTTCTTACCAAAATTCGGAGCTACTTACGTTCATATTAAGCACACACTGATCCTAGGCGCAGGGCCTAAAAAGTGTCGTGAATTTCGGGCATAATAATCCCGACAGCCTTGAGCCCAAGAGAGGGGTATCCGGGCTACTGCAAAGTAATAATTCGTCTATTTGGAAGCAGCAATAGACCACGTCTCGAGTTTAGTTTACCAAGCAAGTCAGCAGCTGCAGGCGGAGAAGAGGGGAAAGGGTTACCATCCCTCTTTACTGCACGAGATAGAAAGAGAGAAGGAGAGTAGTGGAGGAGTCGGTTTTCTGTAGGAACTAGGAGTGTCAGACAGACACTGAACATAACATTAGAACTCAGCCAGTCATCTGTAAGTTGTGTCGGAGATGATAGAAGGGTTCTGGTCGTGGACTTTGTGATAGTCAGAGAATATTTAGCCTATAGTGGAGCAGCGGTGGAGGCATGTCATTTGTGTAGAAACACGTCTGCAGACAGACGGACAGTAGGAGTTAGGGTGTGTTTACATGATATCAGGTTGATTAGGAGAAAGACGGATCTGGTGTTAGAGATCCTCCTTCACATGTTGTTGTATTACTTACCTTTCTTCCTTACAGGTTGAGGGGAGGGCGACTGTGGGGTTACCTTACCTAATCACTTGAAATTAATTGTTATGTTCTTTCCAGGTGTGTGAACACGCATGTTAAATTCTATTTTGTAGTATGTTATATGAATTTTCTGTGGTGTAAATAAAATCCATTGTAAATTTTTCCAGGCTGGATCAGTCACTTAATTCAACATACATGTTGTCTGTAAGTGGTGTCTGTGGTGTTAAGTAATTAAACCTTATCCCAGTCTTGGTAGCTAGAGGTAGTGAGGTTATCGCAAAACGTTACGTCACTTAGTGGCAAGGGAGAGTCAATTTCGGTTCTCGACCCTTGACGCCAATAGCCTCATCTCCCACAGTCACTGTTATTTTCTTCTGAAATCTATCTTCTTAGTCTTTCTTTCCACTAGGGTCTAGTCTATTTAGGTAGGCAGCCTCTAGTCTTAAATCCACTTCGTTACAAAGTGGCGGCGTTCGTCCGGTAGATCATCTTTGTTAGGATCAATTCTGTGATCGTGTCGAGATTCATAGATTGTTTCTATAGGAAAGTTCTGGAAAATAGATTCTTTATAATATCCCCTAGACTAGAGCTATATATAAACTGATCCAGCTATAGTTTTTTTCCCACAGGAAGTTTCTCCACAGGGTGCAGTCCGATTGTAGCTGTAGTTAGTTGAGGTAACTGATGGCTAACTGAATTTTTTCTTAACAGGAAGGTAAATTCAGGTTTTCAGGTAGCTGCCTAACCAAAAACTTTTTCAGGGAGTTCTTCAGATTGGTGCTAGTCTGAATTCGCGTTTTTGGGACATTGGTTATACAGGGAGTAGTGCTGAGTAGGTAACAGTAAATTTTTTGTTGTTTCTTTTTGTCATTTCCCCTCTCTGGGAGTTACTGCAGATTTGTCAAGTAAGATGGCGGAATTGGTCAAGCTACTTGCTGCATGGAGGGATGCAGCTAGAGACATGGGAATGGATGAGGCCGAGACTAAGGCTTACATTATGAGGGAACAGGACCGACAGGCAGAAGAGAGGGCCCGACTGGCAGAGATGGACCTGCGTAAATTGGAAGCGGAGAAAGAAGAGAAGGCTCGACAGGCAGAGGAGAGGGCAGCAGAGAGGCAGCATGAACTTGCCATGCGGTCTCTGGAACTGCAAAGTAGATCGTCGGAGGGCAGTTCAGCGAATGGGAATTCACCCAGAGCAGTGGCGTCAGACACCCCAGGACAGGGAGGCTCCCGGATGGCGGCTATGAATTTTCCAATGGACTCTTTCCCTAACGGGAATGAGAAAATTGACATATTCCTGGAAAAAATTTGAACGAATGGCAAAATCGTACGGGTTGGATGAGAGTTTGTGGTGCCTCAAATTATCTCAGTCACTGAAAAACCAGGCCTACGACATCTATAGCAAGATGCTCAGTGAGGAACAAAATAACTTTGAGGCCCTTCGTAACGCACTGTTACAACGCTTCCAGTGGACTCCCCGTAAGTGCCAAGCTATGTTCAGGGAGAGCAGGCTGGAGAAAGGAGAAAGTTTTCCCCATTTCGCAGAAAGGCTGAGGAATTATCTCACTCGTTGGAGAGAATTGTCGGGTCTGGCAAAAACTTTTGAAGGACTCGAAGAGCTTGTCATGTGCGAACAAGTGAAAGCAAACATGTCTCCCGACTTGAGGAGGTACCTGGCAGAGCAGGGCGCCCAGCAACTGGACCAGATCATTCTTTTTGCTGAACGGTTCCAGACAGCACAGGCTGAAATGCTGGGACAGAAACGGAAAAACCTTGACCCGCCCGCCCGAGAAAATAACACCTCTCCCAGCAAACCAACTAACGGGCCGAACACCAGAGAGCCACATTCACCTGCTTTTAACTCCGCGAGGCCACCAAATCAGCCCAATAAACGGGACGAGCCAAGACGGGACCATGCCTGGAAATACGCACCTGGCAGGCCGTGGGGTGGCAGAAGTAATTATAGCTCGCAGTGGAGACCCGGGGGAAGTCGGGAAACTCCCCCCCCCCCAAGAGAGTGGCGTGTTTACAATCTCCCATACAGGACTTGGAGCAAGAAACGGGCTCTCAACCTGGAAATGACCGACCTTCCACGAGGGGAATGGTAACGGTTAATGGGGTAGAAACTGAGTGCTTGTATGATACAGGATTAAGTTTCGAGTTTTGTATTCTCATGAGAAACTGAGTGCTTGTATGATACAGTGTGTCTCGTGGGCCATCATCTAGTGAAGCCTGAACAGATGACAGGAGAATTCGTGGAGATATGTGGGGTTTTGAGAGGAGACGCTCCGATGCGCCTCCCGGTAGCGCACATCGAGATAGTGTCCAAATATGTCAGGGGCACCATCAAGGCGGCAGTAATGGAGGGGCCCCTTTTTGAGGTCATTTTAGGATGTAGGTATGTGTACCTAGGGGACCCAAAGGAAACGGAAGTAGTAGCCGCAGTGGTTACTAGGGAGCAAGCCAAGAAGGAGCGGGAAAAGGAGGCCCCCACGAATCCGTTGCCCAAGGAATTGCAAGAGGCACAACAACAGGATCCGACACTGGAGGCCTGTTTTCAGAAATTACCCACGTCGAAGGACCCCAAACAAAAAGGGAAAATATTTCAGAAGGAGCGGTACGAGAACTAGAGACGGTATTACAACGATACACCGATGTTTTAACGGATAAGCCTGGGCTCACTCACCTCTTAGAATTTGAAATGAAACTGAAAAACGACACCCCGGTATGAACTAAAATATATCCAGTCCCCTACGCCAAAGCGGCTGCGTTACGGGAGGAAATAGGCAAACTGCTGGAAGCCAACGTCATTTCTGAAACCACGTCCCCATACAGTTTGAGCGTGGTCCTATTACAAAAACCAAACGGTGAGACCAGGCTGTGCATTGATTATCGCTTGCTCAACACCGTCACGGAATTTCAACCGGAAGCCCTCCCCAGTCCGGCAGAACTGTTTTCCAAATTAAGCCACGCGAAAATCTTCTCCAAAATAGACCTCAGTAAAGGCTATTATCAGATTCCGGTGAAAGAAGACGTCAGGCCGATGTTGGCTTTTAGCACTAGTGAAGGGCACTACACGTTCAACGTCATGCCATTTGGGTTACATAATGCCCCAGGTGCCTTCACACGAATGATGAGGAAACTATTAGGGCCATTGCAAAACCCCCACATTCATAATTTTATGGATGATATCCTAATAGCAACTGACACGGAGGAGGAACATGTAGCCACGGTCGCCTTGCTCCTCGGGAGGTTGAAGGAGGCGGGGCTTACCGCCCGCCCGAGCAAATGTTTACTTGGTTTTCACGCCCTAGACTTCCTAGGTCACACTATTGCTCATGGATGCATGTGGCCACTGAACAAAAATGTAGAGAAAATAAGGAACGCAGCTCGCCCCATCACGAAGAAAGACACGAGATCCTTTATCTCCCTGTGCGCATATTATCAAAAATTCATTCCGAATTTTAATAGCTTAACAGGGCCGTTGACTGACCTCACTCGGAAAGGTCAACCAGAAAAAATTCGATGGTCGGCTAAATGCGAGGGAGCATACACCACTCTTAAGGAGCTGTTAACTAGTTCGCCCATACTCCGGCTTCCAGATCTAACAAAACCCTTTGTATTACGAGTGGACGCCAGCGCCATCGGAATTGGATCCACTCTTTTACAAGCCGACGAAACACAGCAGGGACTGTTGTTTCCAGTCTCTTATGCAAGTAGGAAACTTAATGTGGCTGAGAAAAATTATTCAACAATAGAACGGGAGTGTCTTGCATTAGTTTCAGGCATTCGCAAACACCACGAATACCTATATGGGGTCCCGTTCGTTGTGCAAAGCGATCACGCCCCGTTGGCGTTTTTGGGTGCCAACAAGCACAACAATGCAAAAATTATGAGGTGGGCGTTACTGTTGGGCATGTACTCGTTCTCGGTACAATACATCCCGAGAAAGGATAATGTAGGAGCCGATTTCTTAAGCCGGCACCTAGCTCCGGAAGAGAATACGGAAGAGGGGGAAATCACCAGTCGTGACCCTGAGACTTCGGAACCGATAGACAGTCCTTTAGACCTGGATATGGGCCAGTCTGGAAATACAAGATCACATTAAATTAGATCGTGTACCACGAACTTGAAGAGGGGGGTAATGTGAGGAGTTAATGTGATTGCATTTACAACAGGCCCCAAGTCTTTAAATTTTGCATTTATTTACGTTTTTCAGGGAAGGATTACGGTGGGATTTTTATCTTATTCGTTTTTTTATTTCTCTTTGTATAATAATCGAGTCTGGATTTTTTTGTGTAGATTAAGAATTACGGTTTCTAGAAGAGATGGTAGTTTTAACTTTTAGACTGGCACCAGCGCACTGTTTCATTAAGATAATTCGTTCATGGAGAGATTTTCTAGTGTAACAAAATGGCAGAGCATTTCTGGTCCTTTCTCAATGAGCGCGTGGAACAGAATTTTTCCGCTTGGAGTTCTAAATTTAGATCATGACCGCGGGCGATTCCTGGCACGTTGGTTGGTTCGTAGATCGACCCGCTTAAGAACAAAGCCAGGGAGTGACGCACGCGTAGCGTGGTCTCGGGTAATAAATAAGCGGGGTTCCCTGGCAGAAGTCTCAGATTTTTTGAACTTCTACGCCTGGGGAAAGAACTGCCTGTATGGTATATACAGAGCCGACTTGCTCTTTCGAGAGAAATTCGTGCTGCAGATATTTTCCAGGCGTGGCAGCTAGGGCTACAGTAGTCCTTCAGCTGGCTAGAAGTTCGCCGGTCTTCTCAGGAGAAGAAGAGTCGGCAGAGCCAGAACAGAAAGTGGAGTGGTGACAGGGTGGTCACTGGTGCAAAAGTCTTTGTACCCAAGAGAGAGCAGGGAGCTGGAAGCACAGACTTCTTCAGCAAGAACAGAGGTTCTTACCAAAATTCGGAGCTACTTACGCTCATATTAAGCACACACTGATCCTAGGCGCAGGGCCTAAAAAGTGTCGTGAATTTCAGGCATAATAATCCCGACAGCCTTGAGCCCAAGAGAGGGGTATCCGGGCTACTGCAAAGTAATAATTCGTCTATTTGGAAGCAGCAATAGACCACGTCTCGAGTTTAGTTTACCAAGCAAGTCAGCAGCTGCAGGCGGAGAAGAGGGGAAAGGGTTACCATCCCTCTTTACTGCACGAGATAGAAAGAGAGAAGGAGAGTAGTGGAGGAGTCGGTTTTCTGTATGAACTAGGAGTGTCAGACAGACACTGAACATAACATTAGAACTCAGCCAGTCATCTGTAAGTTGTGTCAGAGAAGATAGAAGGGTTCTGGTCGTGGACTTTGTGATAGTCAGAGAATATTTAGCCTATAGTGGAGCAGCGGTGGAGGCATGTCATTTGTGTAGAAACACGTCTGCAGACAGACGGACAGTAGGAGTTAGGGTGTGTTTACATGATATCAGGTTGATTAGGAGAAAGACGGATCTGGTGTTAGAGATCCTCCTTCATACGTTGTTGTATTACTTACCTTTCTTCCTTACAGGTTGAGGGGAGGACAACTGTGGGGTTACCTTACCTAATCACTTGAAATTAATTGTTATGTTCTTTCCAGGTGTGTGAACACGCATGTTAAATTCTATTTTGTAGTATGTTATATGAATTTTCTGTGGTGTAAATAAAATCCATTGTAAATTTTTCCAGGCTGGATCAGTCACTTAATTCAACATACATGTTGTCTGTAAGTGGTGTCTGTGGTGTTAAGTAATTAAACCTTATCCCAGTCTTGGTAGCTAGAGGTAGTGAGGTTATCGCAAAACGTTACGTCACTTAGTGGCAAGGGAGAGTCAATTTCGGTTCTCGACCCTTGACGCCAATAGCCTCATCTCCCACAGTCACTGTTATTTTCTTCTGAAATCTATCTTCTTAGTCTTTCTTTCCACTAGGGTCTAGTCTATTTGGGTAGGCAGCCTCTAGTCTTAAATCCACTTCGTGACACATGTGACAGTTCTTTGCTCCCTCTTCTGGTCCTGGTAATATATGGCAAGCTACCACAGAACTGTATAAATGTTACAGTAAATGTTAACATAGCACAACACTAATAATATTGTAACAATTGCTGCTAAAGTTACAGAAGTTTTTTTGTTTAAATAGAAGTTTTGCCGTGTCTTGGTAAGAAGTGGGCCAGGGGTGCAAGTCGAAATATAAAAGACCTTGCAGTCTTGTACTTTTATTTTGTTACAGAATAAATTGTAATGTGGCATATGACTTTGTTTTATGCAGATTATAATAAGATAAGGCTAAGGTAGGATTGAAAGTTTCAGTTAACAACAAAATAACTGGCTATTTCTGTCATAAAGACAGGAATATTGAGCAACAACTCTGGATTTATAACCAATCTGAACAACAGCATAACCTTCATAAATGGGTGCCCGCATTGAATGGAAGGACTGACAACGTTTACGGCAAGGTTACAAAAGTGGAACTGATGACAAGAACCAGACAAGTCCCAGTGGAACAAGAGATGAGAAGACATTGGCGATGGATTTGCTTATATCCTTACAATGCAGTCTTTGTTCTGGAATCTCCAGGTAAGAGAAGTACAGGTAACCTACACAAACACACGGAGAAGAGAATTGGAGCCAGAAATGAAAATGATGAGGTAGACATGAAACGACCTTGAGCTGATGTCACATGACAGGTAGACATGAAAAGACCTTGAGCTGATGTCACATGACAGGTAGACATGAAAAGGCCTTGAGCTGATGTCACATGACAGGTAGACATGAAAAGACCTTGAGCTGATGTCACATGACAGGAGAACTTAGTATACATGTGTTAAAGGCCTATGCTCCTTACGGAACTGCCAGGTAATGATGATAATGAACAAAAGCCTCCAGTTTGTGATAAATATTGAGAGCCATTTACTTTACCTCAAAGTCACAGAAGTTGTCCTGCTCCAAGGCAAGCAGAAAAGCATCAAACAGTTCCGTGTGGTCACCCCACTCTGGTGTCTGACTAAGTCCTGCCTGTACGTCACGGGAAGTGCTAACATTCTGGCCTAGAAATGCGATCTCAGCGTCATGGAATGGATTGTGATGTTCCTCCCCACTGTAAGGAAGGTAGAGGTAACAGAATTTTGAGTATAAGTTATTCCTTCCAAACATTATCTGTGACCAAAGCATGGTGACTGAGATAATGTACAAATGCTTGCGTGCGATAACACTGGCTAACAAAAAAAAAATTTTTTTTTTCTTTCTCTAACATTTCTATGTTTTTCTGGTCAATTTTAATGCACTGTTTTTAAATCTGCAAACCGTTTTTCTCTATCAGGTCGGGATCTCTAGAAATACGCAATTGAAGTTTTTTAACAACGCATACAGTATTACAACATCATTTGTACAAGAAGTATAACAGTTATGTAGGCTTGAATTTCTTTGCAGTCGACTTTCGTCGGTGAATGGCATGTGGTACATCGCGATGAAGCATCCAACAATAATCGGCAAGCATGGTCACACTCCACCGTCCTTGATAACGTGACTCCATTATGGCGATATCTTGATGGAATCGTTCTCCATGTTCATCGCTGACTTCGCCAAGGTTGTCAGGGAAAAAGTCAAGATGCGAATCGAGCAAATGGATTTTGAGGGACATGTTACAGCCCATAATTCTGTATGCATCTATGCACTGCTTAACAATATGCACATAGTCGACAGATTTGTGATTTCCCAGAAAGTTATCGACGATCAATTTGAATACCATCCATGCGCGAAGTTCACTACCATGTAACAAGTTCTCGAATTGTTTGTCTGCAATAACTTTCCTAATCTGAGGTCTTACAAAGATACCTTCCTTTATCTTTGCATCGCTAATTTGCGGAAACTTTTCTCGAAGATAAGTGAAAGCTTTGCTCGTTTTATCTAACGCTTTTACGAAATTCTTCATGAGCCCCAACTTTATATGTAACGGTGGTAAAATGATGCTGTCTTTGTTAACTAATGGCTCGTGTATTACATTTTTATGCCCGAGCTGCATACGATCCCTGATAGGCCACACCTTTCTTGCATAATGTTCCTGTCTGTTCCGGCTGTCCCATTCACATATGAAGCAACAAAATTTAGTATACCCAGTCTGCATGCCCGTGAGAATTGCAATGACCTTTAGGTCTCCACAAATCTGCCATTGGTAGTCATTGTACTTTATTTTTGCCAAAAGTATAGCCATATTGTCATAAGTTTCTTTCATATGAACAGAGTAGGCGACTGGAATTGATGAAAATAAATTTCCATTATGCAATAACACGGCTTTTAGACTAGTCTTGGAAGAGTCGATGAAAAGTCGCCATTTGTTGACTATGTGCTCATGACCGAGGTGCACCATTAGACCTTTTACATCTTTGCAATAGCAAATGTCATCATCCATCTCAAAGTATTGAACAAGTTCTGTGTGTCTATGACGAAATTTAGATATCGGAGTATTGGGCGCTAAAAGATTCCATTCTTTGAGTCGCGAACCGAGTAATTCCGCTTGTCCTTTGGTGAGAGCGAGATCACGTATTAGATCTGAAAGTTCTGAATGGTTAATTAAGTGAACACCATCATTCACCGGTTTATAATCCGAGTCAGAATTAGTTTCTAAAGCAGGTAAACTATCACTTTCTGATGGTTCATTCATGTCCAACGGATATTGTTCTGGTGGAACTGGGATCGGACACGTGATTGGATCATGAGGCACTGGTTTCGAAACCGATTCAATATTTGGATAAACCACAGACTTTCTAGTTTTAAAAGTGAAACCATAGATATTTGTCAAGCAGAAGTAACAATCAGTAGCGTGATTTGTCGGTTCACGCCATATTACTGGCACTCCAAAAGGCATCGACTTATGCTTCGGCGATTTTCGTAACCAACCTGCCAATGTATTTGCACAAGTCGAACAAACTGCATTTGGCTTCCAAGATTTATTTGCATCATCAACTTTCGAATCAAAATAAAGTTCATATGCTTTCTTTAGCAATGGTGTAAAGTTTTTCTGGTGAACACGATCAGTAAAATATCCGCACACGTAACAGAACAGATCAGCCGAATTTCTACAACTTCTAGAAGCCATATTTCACTCAGAATTATTTCAAAATACAGTAACTATTTGAAATATAAACGTAACAAATGTCATGCATCTTTTAGCAGTATAAGAAGTAGAATTATTTTGCATTTTATTAATTTTTAAAAAGTTATATAGTAAAAATGAAACGGAGCAAATAACGGTTTCCCAAAAATATATTTATTCACAAATATCTTAAGAACCCGACGTGATAGAGATAAACGGATTTCAAATTTGAAATCAGCGCAAGAAACTGACCTAAGAACACTTATTCTTATATAAGAAAGAAAAATGTTGTTTGTCAGTGTAATCAGTGGTGTCATTAAGCCATTTCACACCAGTTTCAAGTCAACTGATAATTAAAAATTGCCATTTTAACAGAACCACTTGTTGAATTTATTTAGGTTGCAAAATTAGGCTGATATGATGAGGCAAAACATGAATTTATAATCTATTATATTGGTCAATTCTATCACATGTCTCAGTATGTATAATGAGAATGACCTTAAAAAAGTGGAAGTAGTGTCAACAGAACAATTGAAAATAATATTAAACCAAACAGTGAGTACAAAGGTCAGTCATGATCTCAGGAAAAATAGTTGAAACTGATGTCAGCACAAAAGGTAAGAGTAACAAAAGGTAAAAGAAACAAGGTAAAAGTGGCAAAAGCAAAAACCTGGCACAGTTGAACATATGTAACCATTGCTCTGATACACTGTCCTAGCAATTTTGTATGAGCATCTAAAGTGTGCACCTCCAAGCATGAGGCATATTAAATAGCTCTCTCTATTCCATGTTGTTGGTTTACTAAGAAAAATCTCAAGAAATTCTCAGAAAGATATATTTTTTTACAATAAACCTAAATAATTTGAGCGCTAAAAATAACTAGAACAAATGACAAATACACACCTTAAGATGCATCAGCAAACAGGGGAAGAAAAATAAACACAGAGACAGGGGGATAACTTCTTTTATTTTCCAGTCAGGCTTAACTTTGTTGTTGTTGTCGATATCCCATAGCTGCTGAGCTGTCTACTCTGGGTAGCCCAATGCCATTCTTAGAAAAGTGCAGGTTTTCTGCAGCTGGTCCAAGGTTCCATATAGTGAGTTGGTGATTGTCGGGGGGTATCTGTAGTAGGTTTTTTGTTTCATAAGGATGAGAGCAGCATCTACATATAAAGATATGGTTTAAATGGCTATTGACTCTGGCATGTCCTGTTCGAAACTGGTAGATGAGACTTTTGTTTTCCCAGTTGGGTCTGTTCATGTAGTTGTTGTCTTTTTGGTAGGTCACTTCATTAAAGTCATTTCAACAAGTTGGCCTGTTTGCTCATCTGTTCTGCCAAATTTCCCTTGTGTTGTTGCTGAAATCTGTTTGACTGTTCTCATGCTGCAGGGTATTGTCCTTTTGTTGTTTAGAGGCTCCTGTTTTAGCAAGTCTATCAGCTGTCGTTTTTGTTGTAAAGTGCTGGCCTTCAAGGCATGTATACACTACTTATACAGCACAGACTACGCTGGATTGGCCATGTCCGCTGCATGGAAGATGGTTGCATCTCAAAAGATATCTTCTACGGACAACTGGCAGATGGCAAAAGAACAATTGGGCGACCGTAGTTGAGGTTCAAAGGTGTGTGCAAGAGAGACATGAGGGCACTAGACATAAATCCAGCAACCTGGGAGGATGAAGCTGCCGATCGCACTAAGTGGCGATGCTATTTGCGGCACCACCTCAGCTTGGGCGAAAAGAAAAGAAGCTCACACAACAAGCAGAAGAGAGGAGAAAACATCGAAAGGAACACCAGGAAATTAAGCAGCTGAGGGCTGTCACCTCAGGGGCGCATTTCCATAGTCAGTTATGACTGAAAGGGCTTTTATTTATCAGCTGTCTTATTTCACTGTGATCAAGAATCCACTGTAGGGTTACACTGATCGAGTGAGCTGTGATTAAGTTGTGAATCGATCTTCATATAAGGAAGATGTCTTTGTTTTCATTTGGAGTCTGTTTAAGTGCTTGCAGAACAGACATGGAGTCAATGAAAGTCACTATGTCTGCTGACTTAAGGTCAAACTGTTGGTGTAGTAATTCAATGGCTGTTTTGAAGTCATCAGCCTCCGCTTTGTAATTTGAACAGTTTTCACCGCAGTGGTTACATAACTCATTAGAGGATCCATCCGGGTACCGCATGTAGACACCATATTCTGCAAAAGAGGTGGTTTTGAAAGCTGAGATATCTGTGTAGGCCTAGATTGATGATGCTGAGTAGCTGTTTATGGTACCAAAGGCACATGTCTTCAAGATTGTGCGTAGTGTTTCTTTGTTGACCGTTTTATTGATCAGTTGTTTTTTGACAGTTGGTTGGTGGAAGTTCTCCCAAGGGGGTGATCCAAAGTATTTGTTTTCCATTTCTCTCTCGTGTGGGAGATTACCATTTTCCTCTTTGGCTATGTCCAGGAGAGAAAGCTGTTTCAGTCTTTGTGTTTGTGTCCAAGTGTCAATAAGTACTTTGTTTGGGTGGTCTTTCTCTTGTCTCCTGTATCTCTCTACAGCTTCAGTCAGTTCTCTTTTGTGCCTGATGTCCAGCGGCTCTATATTGGCACCTATCTCACACGCTGCTGTGGGCGTTGATCTCATCCCCAACAAATTAACCTGAGAGCTTGGTTCTGCACACAGTCCAGAGATGAGATAGTGTTAGTACTCACAATGGTCTGGAGGGGGAGGTTATAACCTATCACTGATCTCACATAGCCGAGATATAGTTGACAAAGAATTTGTTTATCCACTCGCCTATTTGTACTAGCTAGACGTTTGATGAGGTTTAGGAGCTTACAAAGAAAGAGACAGGGGATAACTTCTTTTATTTTCCAGTCAGGCTTAACGTTATGTTGCACAAAATGTACAAGAAGCATAAAAGCTGAAGTGATTGATAGACCATTAATTATTGTTTGGATAGCACTAGTTAGAATTACAATTAATATTTCCATTTTTGCTCCCTAAGGAGCATCAATCTACCACTGCCACCAGCCTCTTTGTAGCCTGCAGTAAAGCATTTACGTGAAGCTGTAGCAGTGGTTTTTGTAGCAATCTGTTGGTGAGGTTGCTAACCATGTACACAAGTTCAAATTAGTCTCACCTTATATGATATGCCAGATAGAGCAGTAGGTCCATTCTTTCAATTTTTTCCTTGTCTCCTCAGAGAACTCTAGCAACTACTTGCAGCTTTTGATGGAATCAATGACTTCCAAATAACTGACAAACAAATTTGACCTACGTGTAAGGATCCACATATTTTTCGTCATCAGCCAATGCAGGGATGTGTGTGTTAGGTCTAGTCCAGTCCCAGTAGGGTACACCAATGGGTGACCCACGTCGTCTGAGAGAGTCTTCCACCTTTAAGGAGAAAGAAAATATCAGCCTTGATCCTATTATTTTTAACTTTGTTGCCACAAAAAAAAGTCACTCAAGAAAAAAGGGGAAGAAACATGGTACAAGTGAAGATGGCACCAGCTGCAATAATGGATCCATGCTTCACATTAAGCAAAAAATGAGAAATGATGATGAAAATAATAAAGATGAGGAGGCTGCAAAGTATTTATATATATATATAATAATAAAAATATTATTGATTAAAAACTTGATCAGAGACTAGGCAGGTAAGTAATAAACAGAAAGTGAAACAGACAGATATAAAGATAGTTGAGAAAGTGAAACAGACAGATATAAAGATAGTTGAGAAAGTGAAACAGACAGATATAAAGATAGTTGAGAAAGTGAAACAAATATAAAGATATTTGAGAAAGTGAAACACAGATATAAAGATAGTTGAGAAAGTGAAACAGACAGATATAAAGATAGTTGAGAAAGTGAAACAGACAGATATAAAGATAGTTGAGAAAGTGAAACAGACAGATATAAAGATAGTTAAGAAAGTGAAACAGGCAGATATAAAGATAGTTGAGAAAGTGAAACAGACAAATATAAAGATAGTTGAGAAAGTGAAACAGGCAGATATAAAGATAGTTAAGAAAGTGAAACAGGCAGATATAAAGATAGTTGAGAAAGTGAAACAGACAGATATAAAGATAGTTAAGAAAGTGAAACAGGCAGATATAAAGATAGTTGAGAAAGTGAAACAGACAAATATAAAGATAGTTGAGAAAGTGAAACAGACAGATATAAAGATAGTTGAGAAAGTGAAACAGACAAATATAAAGATAGTTGAGAAAGTGAAACAGACAGATATAAAGATATTTGAGAAAGTGAAACAGACAAATATAAAGATAGTTGAGAAAGTGAAACAGACAGATATAAAGATCGTTGAGAAAGTGAAGCAGACAGATAAAAAGATAGTTGAGAAAGTGAAACAGACAGATATAAAGATAGTTGAGAAAGTGAAACAGGCAGATATAAAGATAGTTGAGAAAGTGAAACAGACAGATATAAAGATAGTTAAGAAAGTGAAACAGGCAGATATAAAGATAGTTAAGAAAGTGAAACAGGCAGATATAAAGATAGTTGAGAAAGTGAAACAGACAAATATAAAGATAGTTGAGAAAGTGAAACAGGCAGATATAAAGATAGTTGAGAAAGTGAAACAGACAAATATAAAGATAGTTGAGAAAGTGAAACAGACAGATATAAAGATAGTTGAGAAAGTGAAACAGACAGATATAAAGATATTTGAGAAAGTGAAACAGACAGATATAAAGATAGTTGAGAAAGTGAAACAGACAGATATAAAGATAGTTGAGAAAGTGAAACAGACAGATATAAAGATAGTTGAGAAAGTGAAACAAATATAAAGATATTTGAGAAAGTGAAACACAGATATAAAGATAGTTGAGAAAGTGAAACAGACAGATATAAAGATAGTTAAGAAAGTGAAACAGACAGATATAAAGATAGTTGAGAAAGTGAAACAGACAGATATAAAGATAGCTGAGAAAGTGAAACAGACAGATATAAACATAGCTGAGAAAGTGAAACAGACAGATATATAGATAGTTGAGAAAGTGAAGCAGACAGATATAAAGATAGCTGAGAAAGTGAAACAGACAGATATAAAGATAGCTGAGAAAGTGAAACAGACAGATATAAAGATAGCTGAGAAAGTGAAACCGACAGATATAAAGATAGTTGAGAAAGTGAAACAGACAGATATAAAGATAGCTGAGAAAGTGAAACAGACAGATATAAAGATAGTTAAGAAAGTGCCCCCTGGGGGGATCTCTTAAGTGACAAAGAAAGAATAGAACTACTAATCCCTCAGGCATGTTGTAGAAGGTGAGTAATACTCGGTTGTGTATGGGGCAAGCAACTTTCATCATGTACAACAAATTGTCACAAAAATGACTGCTGCAAGATCATGTGACTGCTTGATGCAGGACTCCTGCAAGAGGACATGCTGCAGTGGTGACTCCATGCTTTGTAAGGAGCACAAAGGAAAATGGTGATGAATGTTGAGGTAGGAAAGTAGAAAGTGTAATGGTGATGAGTGGTGAGGTAGGAAAGTAGAAAGTGTAATGGTGATGAGTGGTGAGGTAGGAAAGTAGAAAATGTAATGGTGATGAGTGGTGAGTAGGTAGGAAAGTAGAAATTGTAATGGTGATGAGTGGTGAGGTAGGAAAGTAGAAAGTGTAATGGTGATGAGTGGTGAGGTAGGAAAGTAGAAAGTGTAATGGTGATGAGTGGTGAGGTAGGAAAGTAGAAAGTGTAATGGTGATGAATGAAAGTAGAAAGTGTCATGGTGATGAGTGATGAGGTAGGAAAGTAGAAAGTGTAACAGGCTTATCACATTCTAATTTCTATCGATTAACATTAACCTGGAAAACTTGTGCAATTATTTGTTTTGTCACAGCTTTTTTTAAGAAATACAATGACAGCCCTTTAAAGACATGAAGGCCTGACCTGAACAACCAGCAATCTATGCCAATGTGGGAAGGTTGGTGTGCCATGAACACAGCAGGCTAATCTGTCCTTGTTTGTGGGGAAGGGACATTTCCCAGGTTCTCCGTGAAACTCGGCAATAGCTTGGTAACCATCTACACTGCGGTCATTCTGGAGAAAGAAAAAGTAAGATATTGTTCACTTGATGAATTAGATCTTGGTATTACCACAAATTTTAATGTGTTAGATCTTCACTTCATAATCACTTGTTTTAATATCTTCCCACCACCATCACTTGATGTTTTAATATCTTCCCACCACCATCACTTGATGTATTCATATCTTTCCATCAACATTACTTGATGTTTTAATATCTTCCCACCACCATCACTTGATGTTTTAATATCTTCCCACCACCTTCACTTGATGTTTTAATTTCTTTCCACCACCATCACATGATGTTTTAATATCTTCCCACCACCATCACTTGATGTATTCATATCTTTCCATCAACATAACTTGATGTTTTAATATCTTCCAACCACCATCACTTGATGTTTTAATATCTTCTCACCACCATCACTTGATGTATTCATATCTTTCCATCAACATAATTTGATATTTTAATATCTTCCCACCACCATCACTTGATGTATTCATTTCTTTCCATCAACATAACTTGATGTTTTAGTATCTTGTCACCACCATCACTTGATGTATTCATATCTTTCCATCAACATAACTTGATGTTTTAATATCTTCTCACCACCATCACTTGATGTATTCATATCTTTCCATCAACATAACTTGATGTTTTAATATCTTCCCACCACCATCACTTGATGTACTCATTTCTTTCCATTACCATCAATGCCATGTGTGTGTCTCAGGCTTCTCTGAGAAGAGGTAGAACTAATAGGACTAGTGCTTCTTCAGGTGTATATTAATCATCATCATCATGCGACGTATTCTGTCCAGAACGTTGTCTCCATTACAGCTGCTCTGAACGCATCACAATTCTGGCCAAGTCGACCTGCATCAGCCAAAGACAAGTTCAGACTCTCTGTGATGTCCTGGGTCCACCATTAATAGGTGACTAATATGAGATTGTGTTTACGGCTGGCATTCTAATGTCATCTAAACCTTTTTAATATATGTTCTAACTAGCAATGTTTTACTTTAACTTTTTAATATATGTTCTAACTAGCAATGTTTTACTTTAACTTTTTAATATATGTTCTAACTAGCAATGTTTTACTTTAACTTTTTAATATATGTTCTAACTAGCAATATCTTCATCTAAAATTAAAGTCTTTATAGCTTGTCTTCTAATGAGTAATTCTTCATCGGCTGCACCCTAACATCTTGCCTCCTTTGTATCTTTTTGTTCTCACTCTTCCAATCTTTTTTTGTCTTTTTTTTTAAACATATATATATATGTTATAGAAGAATTTTGCGCATTTGCTATAAAGAGCACAAAAAAAATGTCTATGTTAGAGAGAAGATAAACACCTATGCAGGCCACCAAGAACCACTTTTGTCAATAGTGAAACGTCGAAAGCTTGCCTGGTTTGGGCATGTAACTCGTCATGACTCCCTTTCGAAAACGATCCTTCAGGGAACAGTCGAAGGTAAACGGAGAAGAGGAAGGCAGAGAAAATCCTGGGCTGATAACATCAAAGAATGGGCAGGACACGGTTTTTCCACACTTGTACGCATTGCTGAGAATAGAGAGCAGTGGAGGACTGTTACGGTATATGATATTAACGCCGTCTGCTAAAGGTTATCAGACGTGCAATTGTAAGAGGTTAAGGCATTTAATATATTGCGATAGAGGTTTCAATTTTGAACGCTCCACACACGATCGATTATGACGTGTATAGCGTTGTTTAGGACACAGTCGGTAACTAAGAAACGCTACCCTTTGTTACTTGACCGCCAAGCTGAATAGCTGCGTTGTTCTAACCTTCCAATGCAATGGCATGATATAGCCATTTACATGTGTATTTTTTGATGGACCAGGGTCAGTCCTAGAACTCTTTATGAGAGGGAAATTTATGGAGGTTAGTATTTTAACTAGAATTCTCAGAAGGAGAAGAATAATCGTCAAATTCGTATGAATATATTCAGACTCGCAGTCTCACTGTCGGCAGGTAGCCATGTCTAGCTGCGCGTGCATATAGCTGTGATGTTCTGACGACAATTACTGCTCTGTATCCTTAAACGGACATTGACACGTAAAACAGCAGTCTACGCCATTGATTAATTTATGCATGACTCATGTTCTGTCCCTATTTGAAATGTGTACATGTGAATTAAATGTACGGACTCAATGAAATGACTTATCAAATCAATCGTATTCCAAAGTTCAAGTATTGTTTGGAATCTTCCACCCCAGCATTCGCTTAATCTTCCATCAAAGGCACGATGCACTAAAACTAACATATCAAGGAAGAAAACAATGGCCAGAATTTTATAATTGTTTTATTCATAACACATGGAACATTGTTCAGAGCAAACCACCGCGCAACAGTGGTGTCCGGTGTCTGGGGACGACAAAAAAATTTCTTCATGACTTTCGAATGAAATGTTTACGATCAAGTTTCGATCACATGACCAGTACGAGGCTGACGTGACGCAGTACTCATTATAATACCTAACAACGTGACGTCACTGAAAATCGTGTAGGTGATCTGTCGAAGAAACCAGCCGTTTCTAAGTCTAACCAAAGGAAACATGAGCCATTTGAAGCCAACACATGATATGGACTATAGGAGCAGACAGTCAGGGGCTTTAGCCTAGCTGTTGACGACCGCTAGCACTGATCGAAGCAACGGTAAAGATAAATCTAGGTGTTTAACTGTTGGTATTGCAAACAGTGCTAACTAAGTCCATTGTCCTCTGCCTACATCGGCATGTTTTTTATCTATGTTTAATGTAATTTTTGTTGTCTTAATGTGTTGTTAATTCGTGGGAGGTAGGGAGGATGAACCGAAATTAGATTCTGTGGCTCTCACGATGCCTGAATTGATTTCGGTCGTTTCTTAGGGCAGTTAAACGATTGCACCTTTGGAAACCCCATTGAGGTTTGACATTGGACTTGTTGTCCAAATCTGCTATCGTTTGACGATTTGCGTTAGCTGTACTGTCCCGTAGATAATTGGTGTATTTTTTATTCGTACTCAGTTAATAATTTTTATTCAGTTCTGTACCATGTTCGTTACTATTCGTCCAGTCTCCTCTGACTATCATTTATTTTATGATTGTTAAATTTTCGTCCGTTATGAGTCCTGTGACGTCATCATTTTTCGCAGTCATTTTTTTTTGGTGTGTACCTTGAATATTCAGTTGACCTCCGGTCAGACCTTGCCCTTCATTTGGTCTGTGACATTTCCGCTTATTTTATTTAGTTCATAAATTCATTTTAATTGTGAAAATGTCTTGTTTTGCGTCTTGACATTGTTTGTAAACCCTTTTTTGCATTCGGGGTTTTGTTGTCCTCACAATTTCTAGTTACGATTGTTTGTGCACCCCGTAGATGCATATATTACCTGTATTAATTATTAAATAATTTTTCAAAGTGTTAATGATTTTCTTAATCAAGATTTTACACCTTACCCATAACGTCTCACGCTTTAGTCAAAATTGCATTCCAGTCATTTAAGATTTGCATTTAAAATAATTATAATACTACGTTTCAAATAAATGATTTTTAATTTCATTCACCGTAGTAGATAAATAACTTGTATGAATCATTGTTTCCATTTCGCCTTATTTTATTTTCTAGTTACAAAGTCGCACCATTTTGTGAATTAATTGTTGTTTAATTGCGGTAATGGTACAATTTGTGATAAGGTGGCTCAGATTTTGAAATTAGTGACATTTTCCTCTTTACCCCTAATTTAGATTATAGGTATATATACACATATTATTGCTCACCCCATGAATTATTTTTTTAATTTATAAATAGGAACAATATATCTCCCCTTGGTTGACATGTTTTTACATAATTTTATTGAATAAAAATGATTTGTTATTGTTGGGAGGTTAATTTGGATATGCTGATTAATTTTCACGCCATAGCATTAAGATAAGTACATTCATTTGCAATTGACTTACACGATGGGTACGTTAAATAATGGGGAAATACCATATAATTAATAAATGCAGTCATAAAACTAGAAATAACCCACAACAAAATCATAACATAATTTATGCCAGTATTTTTACTATACCTATTGTAAATAAGAAAGTTAATTAGTATCATTGAACTAATTATTTTTGTAATTAACATTGCCTTATGATCCTGTGAACATTATAAAATGGATGGAGATACCATGACGGCAATTTAACCGATTCATAACTATAAATTGGATATAATTTTATTTGTGAAAATTAATACTTAATTAATTTACTAATTGTGTCCCATTTGAAGGTTAATTTTAATTTAAATAATAATAGAATATGAATAATTAGAACCCATTTGTATCACATTCGGTACCTCCATGTTAATATAACTTAATTCAGTAATCATTAAGATAGTACTGAATAGTTGATTAATTATAACTATTTTAATTATAATTCTAATTACATAATTAGGATTAATTGGTGGAGCATAATATATTACAGTGAAATACACAAAATATTGTTACAGATCCCTGAAACTATTATATCTTATGAATTTATCAAACTAATAGTATGATATAGTATTATTTAGATACAATATTGTTACAAAATATTGTCTATTAGTTGAAGTTAGACATTAAGTTCAGTACTATTGTGATTACTTATATTGAATATTTCTAAGTTGAGTAAGTATAATAATTACTCTGAAGCTACTATTGACTATTTTAATCAGTAATTATCAATAATTACTTACAGATAAAAGTCAAAATGCTTACTATAGACCATTTCGTTAAGATTGGTCGTGAATATGGTTATAAATCTCAAGAACTTCGTCAGTTTGCTGAATCAGAACTGGAAAAATATGAAAGAAAAGAAGAAGAGAAAAAAGCTGCATTAAAGAAAGAGGAAGAAGAGAAAAAAGCTGCATTAAAGAAAGAGGAAGAAGAGAAAAAAGCTGCATTAAAGAAAGAGGAAGAGGAACAAAAGGCAGCATTAAAGAAAGAGGAAGCAGAACTTGAGATGAAGCAAATTGCCAAGGAAAATAGGTTGAGAGAGATTGCTCAACGTGAAAGAGAAGAGCAAAGAACAATCGCCAGACAGGAAGAAGAGAATAAATTGAAACGAGAGGAAATTATTTTACAACAAGAGATGGAATTGGCGCGTATTAAATTGGAGACAGCAAGATTACAAGCACAAAATGCTGATGCAAACCAGAATAATAACGCACAAAATGGATCATCATCCAGCCAACCTAAACATTTCTACAACTTTAAATTACCCATTTTCAACTTGAACGTCGACGACCTTTCATCGTTCCTGGCACGTTTTGAACAGACTTGCAAATCTAACCATTTGCCTGAAGAGTCATGGGTACTCAAATTAAATGAATTCTTGGTTGGAGAACCACTGACAGCTTCTCAAAATGCTGACCCATCAATAGCTAATAACTACGGTGCTATTAAGTCCTTGCTTTTACGAAGGTTTCACCTGGACGAGGAACACTGTAGGTTGAAATTTAAGGGAATTTTACCAGAATCTCCAAAGGATTTTGCAGGATTCATTGCGAATATACGCAATACATTTAATAGATGGGTTGAACTGGCAGAAGTCAACAAATCATACGACAAATTAGTTGATTTACTACTGCGGGATAAGGTATTATCTTCGGTTAGCCAGCCATTTTTTGCATATTTGCAGGAGCGTAAACCAGGTACTATGGATGAGTTAGAAAAAATTTCTTTAAACTACTGTTCGGCACATCCGAATGCAACCATTTCTAACTCCTCATTAAGAGAACCTCTACCTGTGGCGTCTAATATGACCTACAATCACAATAACAAACAAAGACATCACAGTGTAGACAGAAGCAGGTTCCAAAGAAATCACAATGTTAACTTTCAGAAGGGACATAATAATGATTTCAACAATAAAAATGAGTTCAACAGAGGTAGATCACGAGATAGAAATTATTCACCTCAAACAAACTACCACAATGGTCAACATAACACTCATTATAATCGATCACATACTCCCAATAATAATAATAACTGGAATGGTAATAATCATGGCTCGAGACATCGAGATAATAGTTGCTATAGAGGACGACGAGATAATTCTAACAATTATACTCGGAATCGATCTCATTCTCGGGGATCATCTCATTACAACCATAATACAGGGGCGGCAGTTACAAATAATACTACCCCTATAGCTCAGGTCCCACTTGACAATAATACAACACAGTCTTCTGCTGCATGTTTTGCTATTAATTATAATGTGGCAAATAGTTGCCAGCAATGCAATCTTATTTTTCAGAAGGCGAAAGAAACAGTGCTTAACTGCGGACATATTATACCACAGGTAGGTCTTGCAGTCAACGATGGAACAGGCCTACTAATTTTTAACAGAGGATTAGTTAATGGATCCGTCGTCTCAGTGTTGAGGGATTCAGGATCCACAACGATTGGTGTACGACAGTCGCTGGTACATCCCAGCTGTGCAACGGGGGAATATGTCCGTTGCATGACTTTTGGTGGAACAATAGAGTTTTACCCCACAGCTATTATTCATGTTAACACTCCTTTCTTCACAGGGAACGTAAAAGTATGTATGCTAAAAAAGCCTATAGCTGATTTGATGGTCGGTCGTATACACGGCAGTAAAGATTGTACTCCAGATGAGATTATAGAATGGGAGAAACATAACCTATGCACTGGAAACGCCGTGACGACTAGAGCGCAGACTCAACTCATGGAGAAAGTTGATGATAATAAAATGGATGCAGACAACCAAGAGGAATTTGTAGTCAATTCACCTATTGACAGGGAAACATTTGCAACCAAACAAAAAGAGGATAAATCTTTAAAAAAATTTTTTAAGCTGGTTGATAAAGTTGACAATCTATCCTCAGGTAATAATAACAAACATTGTTTTGTTATTAAAAATGACATATTGATTAGATGTTTTCATGACAAATCACAAATGAAACAACAAGTTATGGTCCCATATACTTTTAGACGGTACATTCTTCAACATGCACATGACTCACATTGTGCTGGACATATGGGATATACTCGAACACGATCTCGAGTACTGTCTTCATTCTTTTGGCCAGGGTGTCAAGAGATATTTCGCAGTATGTACGTTCCTGTACTACATGCCAAGAAGTGAAAGCACGTGGAGCTTTTCACACGGCGCCTATTCAGGCTTGCGATATCTCAGTGAGACCTTTTGACAAGATGGCAATAGACATTATTGGTCCATTGCTACCATCGGCCAGAGGACATAGATTCGTCCTTACGTGCATTGATTTGTGCACACGATGGCCAGAAGCTATCCCATTAAAGACCACCACTACCACAGATGTAGCTGATGCACTACATCTCATCTTTTCTAGAATAGGGTTTCCTAGAAAAACTTTTATCAGACCATGGGTCACAGTTTATATCTGACACCATGAAGGAAGTCATGAAAACTTGGGACATTGATAGGAATTTAAGTAGTATTTATCATCCGATGAGTAATGGTGTGGTTGAAAGACTTAACCGTACACTTAAACAACTACTACATAAGGTTACTGCTAAGCACCCTCATGACTGGGACAGAGCACTCCCAGCTGTTCTATTTGCTTATCGGGAGGTACCGCATGAACAAACTGGCTTCTCTCCCTTTGAATTAGTTTTTGGTGCTCCCCCAAGAGGTCCTATGGGACTAATAAAAAACTTATTAATTGACGAGGAGATGACTCAGGACACTCAGTCATCTTACGAATATGTGATTAATCTTCGGAAGAACATTATTGAGTCTTGCCAGTTGGCAACAGCTTCTTCTGAGGCTGCAAAAGCTAAGGCTCGATCTCTACAAAATAGGTCTCGACGATTACGCCAATTATTCCCAGGGGACGAGGCTTATGTGTTACTTCCTCACAATAACAATAAATTATTGATATCTTGGAATGGTCCTTACAAAGTCATTGATAAAATTTCCGACGTTGATTACGTCTTAGATATCAAGGGACACAAAAAGATATTTCATATTAACATGCTCAAGCAATTTCATACACGTCCTGAACACTTACAGTCAATTTTTCATGAACTAGATGACAACACAGTATCCACTTGTCATTATTCTAACTTATCTGTCATCCAGGAAGAAGAATCTTCTTTTCCTGAGGTACAGTTACCGTTACCTGTACCAGTAGTTCAACCTACTGAATCTTGGCGGGATGTAACCATCTCTTCAACGGTTACACCGCAACAGCATCTACAGATTGCTAATCTATTACAATCTTATCCAGATGTATTGACCGACGTCCCGGGTCGCACATCGGCTATCAGTCATGACATTACTCTCAATGATGATACACCTATTCGTGTACATCCCTATTCTGTTCCTTTACATTTCCTTGCTAAAACTACTAAGGAACTTGAACAGATGTTGTCTCTGGGAATCATTGAGACTAGTAATTCGCCATTCTCTTCTCCATTAGTGATTGTCCGGAAGAAGGACAATAACATTAGACTATGTGTTGATTATAGAAAATTAAATGCTAAGACTATAGTTGACAGCGAACCACATCCACTTATCGACGACTTACTGCCACGTCTATCCAACGCAACTATATTTAGTAAGATAGACTTAACTAAAGGTTATTGGCAGATACCACTGACCGAAAAGGCTAAGTACTACACCGCATTTTCCACTCCACAAGGTCTATACCAGTGGAATGTGATGCCTTTTGGGCTTGTTAATGCGCCAGCTACCTTCATTCGCCTGATGCGACAAATTTTATCAGGTAGACCAGACGTTATTACATATATTGACGACATATGCTTGTTTAGTTCGTCGTTTGAGGAACATGTTTCGGGACTTAGATATGTTTTTGACACTCTAAGGAATTATCATCTAACTGCTAAACCTACAA
>JAMPIV010004580.1:0-97500 GCA_024509875.1 Oreohelix idahoensis | reverse complement strand
ACTCCCAAAGGAGAATAGGCCTTCAACAAACACAGGCCAAGTCCTCCTGTCACGTGCCATCATCTCAAGTTCTTTCCACGTTCTCCTCATCATTTTCACCTCTCTTTCCAGCTCTCTTCTCCATGTGCTTCTTGGTCTACCTTTGCCTCTCTTGCCCTGGGGGGTTCCAGAACAAGGACTGCCTTGTAAAGCTATCAACAGGTTTTCTCAGTACGTGTCCTACCCAAAAAGCGTGGGGCGCTGATTCTGCATGAAATTAACATCTGCTTTATACTTCATTAGACACTTATGGATAAAATATATGATTAGCGCTTAAGCGCCCACAAGCTTTTTTGTCAATTTGATGTTACATTTTTTTCCTGCAAGCTATAAACTCCTTGAAAAATTATTTTTGGGTTTTTAGTGCATTAAAAGCGTGTGTTTAAAATATTTTTTATTTTCTTCTTTTTAGTGTTAGAAAAATTATGACATACTAAAACATAAACAATATTTTTACTTATTGTAAATCTAGTCTAAAATTTCTTAAGCGATCCATTTCTTTTAGAGCGTCAATATTACATGGTTTTGTGCCTGTTAATTTGGTGCAAGTAATTTCTTCAATTTGAAGGCCATCTAGAGATCGAACTCGACTTTCCCTTGATTCATAATTTTATAATTTGGATTGTTTCCCTTGATTTAGCTAGACAATTGTTTGAGTACTGCCCTGTTTTACGCAGATAAAAAAATAAAGCACACCACGTACTCTTGAATTTTTAATTAACTTGATTATGGCCCCTGATTTGTTTACATTTCTTTACAAAAAAACTTTAACTACTCATAATGTCATAATTACAATATTAAATTATTAAATAATTGACTGATTATTGTCATTGGGGATACACAACTATGCCAAGTTTCAGAGCTATTGCTCATCTGGAAGTGATTGAAAAATCGATTGCAAGATTTGAAAGTGACATACAAGTGAAGTTAAATAAAAGCGTGTAATTAAAGCGTGTAAAAATATACAGTGCCTTATGAGACGAAGCTTACTTGAAATTTTTGCAAAGCCTCCCTGAGTTGGAACACCTCTTCTCTTGTCAGACGATCAGCATTTTTACGAACAGACACACCCTCGTGAAACTCATGCTCATGGTCCTCTTCGTTGTGGGCAATGGGAGCTGTTAAGACAAACAATTTGTGTTAGAATAGACAGTTTCTGTTTAGACAGACAGTTTTTGTTTAGACAGTTTCTGTTTGGACAGATTCTATTAGGACAGACTTTTTCTGTTTGGACATATTCTGGTAGGACAGTTAGTTTCTATTTGGACAGACATATTCTGTTAGGAAAGTTTGTTTGGACAGACATATTCTGTTAGGACAGTTAGTTTCTGTTTGGACAAACATATTCTGTTAGGACAGATAGTTTCTGTTTGGACAGACATATTCTGTTAGGACAGTTCGTTTAGGTTTGGACTGACATATTCTGTTAGGACAGTTAGTTTCTGTTTGGACAGACATATTCTGTTAGGACACTTCATTTAGGTTTGGAAAGACATATTCTGTTAGGACAGTTAGTTTCTGTTTGGACAGACATATTCTGTTGACAGATAGTTTCTGTTTGGACAGACATATTCTGTTAGGACAGATAGTTTCTGTTTGGACAGACATATTCTGTTAGGACAGTTAGTTTCTGTTTGGACAGACATATTCTGTTTGGACAGACATATTCTGTTAGGACAGTTAGTTTCTGTTTGGACAAACATATTCTGTTAGGACAGATAGTTTCTGTTTGGACAGACACATTCTGTTAGGACAGTTAGTTTCTGTTTGGACAGACATATTTTATTTGGACAGACATATTCTGTTTGGACAGACATATTCTGTTAGGACAGTTAGTTTCTGTTTGGACAAACATATTCTGTTAGGACAGATAGTTTCTGTTTGGACAGACATATTCTGTTAGAACAGTTAGTTTCTGTTTGGACAGACATATTCTGTTAGGACAGTTAGTTTCTGTTTGGACAGACATATTCTGTTTGGAAAGACATATTCTGTTAGGACAGACATATTCTGTTAGGACAGTTAGTTTCTGTTTGGACAGACATATTCTGTTTGGACAGTTAGTTTCTGTTTGGACAGACATATTCTGTTAGGACAGATAGTTTCTGTTTGCACAGACATATTCTGTTAGGACAGTTAGTTTCTGTTTGGACAGACATATTCTGTTAAGACAGTTTCTGTTTGGACAGACATATTCTGTTAAGACTGATAGTTTCTGTTTGGACAGACATATTCTGTTAAGACAGATAGTTTCTGTTTGGACAGATTCTGTTAGGAGATAAATTCTGTTAGCCATGATAGATTCTGTTAGGACCGATATATTATGTTAGGACTGACAGATTATGTTAGACAGTTTCAGTTAGGAGACATATTCTTGTACATACAGAAGAAAATAATTTTGTTTGTTTGAACATGTAATCTAATCCACTGAGTCCTGTTGACTGTGACAAAACTACACCATCATCATTGTGTTTGTTTGAACATGTGATCTAATCCACTGAGTCCTGTTGACTGTGACAAAACTACACCATCATCATTGTGTTTGTTTGAACATGTGATCTAATCCACTGAGTCCTGTTGACTGTGACAAAACTACACCATCATCATTGTGTTTGTTTGAACATGTGATCTAATCCACTGAGTCCTGTTGACTGTGACAAACTACACCATCATCATTTTGTTTGTTTGAACATGTGATCTAATCCACTGAGTCCTGTTGACTGTGACAAACTACACCATCATCATTGTGTTTGTTTGAACATGTGATCTAATCCACTGAGTCCTGTTGACTGTGACAAACTACACCATCATCATTTTGTTTGTTTGAACATGTGATCTAATCCACTGAGTCCTGTTGACTGTGACAAACTACACCATCATCATTTTGTTTGTTTGAACATGTGATCTAATCCACTGAGTCCTGTTGACTGTGACAAAGTACACCATCATCATTTTCCGTTTTTGCTTGCCATTAAAATTGTTATTGTTGATCAGAATCAACGTCATTGCACTCCAAGGGGCTCAGTCTCCCTCAGCAAACGTCAAAGGGTATGAATTCTAGTTGTTCCTGTTGCACGCTGGTTGTATATCCTCTCATATGTTCATCCCTGCCAGTTTTACACCTAATGCCAAACTCCAGCAATCTTAGCCTTGATGAATCATTGATTGCAGTGTCATTCTCTATTAGGCGATCATTAATTGCTCATAGTATCTCTCCCTTGTCTATATCCAATGCACCTACTATAGGTGCTATTGAAGCTAGTCTATCAGCTCTTTCATTGACACGTGCCCCTGCATGACTAGGACAGTAGATCCACACCAGTTCTTGAAAATTTGAGGCTTCTTTGGAGGTTTTCCATTCATGCCGTAGCCATCCATTTTTGGATTTTCCAAAGCATGGATGAGAGTCTGACACAATAACTGCCCTTGTTAATGAAGTTTCAGACAGCCACCTTAATGCGGCAGTAGCTGCCTCTACCTCCATTCTCATGTTGGAGGTTGTTGTCATGTAAGCCCCACTATGTTCAATGACAATCCTGCCCTTAACTCTAGTCGAGAAGCCCCATCCTGATTTCTCACTACGGACTACAGACTCATCAGTGTACACAATGGCATTGTTATCCCCGGCATTATCATTTATCAGTTGATCAATTCCACCTCTGTTTTCTTGTTGCTCCAATCTCTGCACTCTCTGTCAAGGCTGATGATAACATGTTGGTAGGTTGTCAAGTTCTCACCTGACTTCCCATACAGTATGGAACCACTACTGCAGCCAGCACCACAACATTCAGCACCACAACATTCAGCACCACAACATTCATGTCCTCCTGTAGCAGTGGTTTCTACAACAATGTGTTTTCTATGAGACTGCCAGCTCCATTAGTCACCTCTTATGAAATGCCATTTTGACTCTTTGTCATTGGAAGTAAGCAAAAGAGTTCTCTTCAATGTCATGAAGAACCAATCCTGACATACGGAAGTGAGCCATGGACAATTAGTGAGCAAGTAGGAAAAGCACTAGTGGCCCAGAGATTTTACAGAGGAATGTAAAAATACCATGGACAGCTAAAAAAAAAGTAATGAGGATGCCCTGAAAGAGGCAAAAATACACAAAACAGCTTATCCCTAGGTCAGAAGGAAGTAGTCCACTTTCTTTGGACATGTTATGAGAAGATGAAACCCGGAATATTTCAATACAACATGAAAGATTGAAGGACAAGGAGGCAGAGCATGATGAAGGGAGAAGATGAAACCCGGAATATTTCAATACAACATGAAAGATTGAAGGACAAGGAGGCAGAGCATGATGATGGGAGAAGATGAAACCCGGAATATTTCAATACAACATGAAAGATTGAAGGACAAGGAGACAGAGCATGATGAAGGGAGAAAATGCTAAACAGTTTGACATCATGGCATGGAAAGAAATCACAAGAACAGCTATGCTATGGACCCCTGAAGGAAAGCAAAAGAGAGGCCAACCAAAAACAACTTGGCAGAAAACTGTGGAGGCCAAGATGCAAAGAATAAACCAGAGCTGGGCCACTGCACGAAGGATGGCCACCAACTGAGTAAGGTGGAAGCAGCTTGTTGCTGCCCTACAAGACACCACCAGGCATAATGGACACTGACTGCTTTGATAGTCGGCGGCTAAGGATCAAAGAAGAAGCATGGAAAGAAGTCAACAACAGAATTGATAACTAGTAATGGAAACAGTTGTGAAGAGACATGATAGCCTATGCCATAAGGCATGGTACTTGAAGAAGAAGAAGCAGCAGCATTCCAATTATATCTTCTGTCCCCTCAGAAACTCCAGGGAAAAAACAGGTTAACAGAGCTATAGAAAGTGAAATTAAGCATAAAAATGTCTACATGACTTTGGCAGTTTGTTTTGATCAACAGACCTCAGTTGCTCTTACAATTTCATCCATATGGCACACAAGAAAGTTTAGTTCTTCCAAGTAGATAAAATGGCCCCTCTCCAGGAAGAGAACTTATAACCAAATGACAGTGGACAATCAGTGAAAAAACTGATAGGCTGATCAAACTAATCTTCCTGTTTAGATAACAAAATGTGATACAGAAACTTACGGTCAGTTTTCCCAGCAGCAGGCCTAAAGTTGACAGAAGGATGTGGCAGAATATCAGAAGGCAGCTGAGTACCATTAATGTTGAAAATGTCTGCCTCCACATGGTAGTTCCCCTCTAAAGGAAGACCCAGTTTCTCAACGGTCTTTGTGATCTCAAAGTGGTAAGGTCGGCTAAATGACCAGTCCATCTCAATAGGTCCACCCAGAATGAAGAAGTCACCAGCATGTTCACACAGTTCCTCAATGTCATGCTCATCATCAGCATCCACACAAACCTGGCAACAGTCATATAGTTTTCTCATTTTATGTGCAATGTACAAGTAATCACAGTTTTCTAATTTTATGTGCTATATCCAAGTAATCATGTAGTTTTCTCATTTTATGTGCTATATGCAAGTAATTCACGTAGTTTTCTCATTTTATGTGCTATATGCAAGTAATTCACGTAGTTTTCTCATTTTATGTGCTATATGCAAGTAATTCACATAGTTTTCTCATTTTATGTGCTATATACACGTAAGAAAACTGTTTACCCAGGGTTGTAAAGTTGGAGTCAGTAGTTTTGTGTGGAGTAGGTTACAAGCTCCCCAATTCCTTCTCCTCTAATATTTATCAAATTTCCTAATATGGGAGAGAAAAATAAGCGTATTTCTTTTCTGTAAACCCATCCTCACAGGAGCCAGAGTTGGAGTCATAATTATTACTTAAGTGGGAGTCAAAGTCAGAGTTGAACAAATTCCTTTTTTGACACTCAGCCATGGCTTTAGCTTCCCCGCTTCATAAAATCGTGTGTATAGTGTGTACATTTTGAGATAGTAACATGGTTGTGCAAAAATAAGAATCTTCAACTCAGATGTCACAACTGCTTGACTGTATGGCTCATAAGAATCTTCAACTCAGATGTCACAACTGCTTGACTGTATGGTTCATAAGAATCTTCAACTCTGATGTCACAACTGCTTGACTGTATGGCTCTGAAATATCTTCATCAGCACCTTTAAGCTCCCCAAGAAGCATAAGCCTTTATTATATGTGTGCCAAGTCTTCCTATAACATACCATCAGCTCCAAGTCTTCCTATAACACACCATCAGCTCCAAGTCTTCCTATAACACACCATCAGCTCCAAGTCTTCCTATAACACACCATCAGCTCCAAGTCTTCCTATAACACACCATCAGCTCCAAGTCTTCCTATAACACACCATCAGCTCCAAGTCTTCCTATAACACACCATCAGCTCCAAGTCTTCCATGTCTTATCTCATCATTTACATTTCTGTCTCCAGCTCTCTTCTCTATGTTTTTTCCAGTCTATCTCTGCTTCTTTCACCATGGTGATTCCAGAACAAAGACTGCCTTGTATTGTTATCAACAGATTTTGTCAATGTGTGTCCTACCATATGCCAGTGTCTTCTTCTCATCTCTTGTTCCACTGGCACTAGTCTGGTTCTTGTCATCAGTTCCACATTGGTGACTTTGTCATACCAAATAAATCCTATTCTACACAAGCATCCATTTAGAAAGATTAAAGTGTATGACTAGATCACTAATGTGGAACTGACAGAAAAATTAAAGTGTTAGACTAGATCACTAATATGGAACTGACAGAAAGATTAAAGTGTATGAATAGATCACTAATGTGGAGTTGACACAAAGATTAAAGTGTTATACTAGATTACTAATGTGGAACTGACAGAAAGATTAAAGCGTATGACTAGATCACTAATGTGGAACTGACACAAAGATTGAAGTGTTAGACTAGATCCCTAATGTGGAACTGACACAAAGATTAAAGTGTATGACAAGATCATTAATGTGGAACTGACAAAAAGATTAAAGTGTTAGACTAGATCATTAATGTGGAGCTGAGACAAAGATTAACGTGTTAAGACTAGATCACTAATGTGGAACTGACACAAAGATTAAAGTGTATGACTAGATCACTAATGTGGAACTGACAGAAAGATTAAAGTGAATGACTAGATCACTAATGTGGAGTTGACACAAAGATTAAAGTGTATGACTAGATCACTAATGTGGAACTGACACAAAGATTAAAGTGTATGGCTAGATCACTAATATGGAGTTGACAGAAAGATTAAAGTGTATGACTAGGTCCCTAATGTGGAGCTGGCAGAAAGAACCAAATATCAGTGGAACAGCAGGTGAGAAAAAGACAATGACCTTGGATTGTTTAACATTGAGAGTTTAACACAATAATTGCCTTCGTTAATGAAGTTTCAGACAGCCACATAAAGGCTGCAGTTGCTGCCTCTACCTCCATTCTCAGGCTGGAGGTTTTTAAAGTGTTTGACTAGATCACTAATATGGAACTGACACAAAGAATAATGTGTATGACTAGATCACTAATGTGGAACTGACACAAAGATTAAAGTGAATTAATAGATCACTAACATGGAACTGGCAGAAAGATTAAAGTGTATGACTAGATTACAAATGTGAAACTGACACAAAGATTAAAGTGTTAGACTAGATCACTAATGTGGAACTGACACAAAGATTAAAGTGTATGACAAGATCATTAATGTGGAACTGACAAAAAGATTAAAGTGTTAGACTAGATCACTAATGCGGAGCTGACACAAAGATTAACGTGTTAAGACTAGATCACTAATGTGGAACTGACACAAATATTAAAGTGTATGACTAGATCACTAATGTGGAACTGACAGAAAGATTAAAGTGTTTGACTAGATCACTAATGTGGAACTGGCAGAAAGATTAAAGTGAATGACTAGATCACTAATGTGGAACTGGCAGAAAGATTAAAGTGTATGAA
Organism: Oreohelix idahoensis; assembly: GCA_024509875.1. NCBI lineage: Eukaryota > Metazoa > Mollusca > Gastropoda > Stylommatophora > Oreohelicidae > Oreohelix > Oreohelix idahoensis. Next base: position 89,571 of record JAMPIV010004580.1, on the reverse strand, counting down.
TAGATCATTAATGTGGAACTGAGACAAAGATTAATGTGGAACTGACACAAGATTAAAGTGTATGGCTATATCACTAATGTGGAACTGACAGAAAGATTAAAGTGAATGACTAGATCACTAATGTGGAACTGACAGGAAGATTAAAGTGTATGACTAGATCACTAATGTGGAACTGGCAGAAAGATTAAAGTGTATGACTAGATCACTAATGTGGAACTGACACAAAGATTAAAGTGTATGAATAGATCATTAATGTGGAACTGAGACAAAGATTAATGTGGAACTGACACAAAGATTAAAGTGAATGACTAGATCACTAATGTGGAGCTGACACAAAGATTAAAGTGTATGACTAGATCACTAATGTGGAACTGACACAAAGATTAAAGTGTATGCCTAGATCACTAATGTGGAGTTGACACAAAGATTAAAATGTATGACTAGATCACTAATGTGGAACTGACACAAAGATTAAAGTGTATGACTAGATCACTAATGTGGAGTTGACAGAAAGATTAAAGTGTATGACTAGATCACTAATGTGAAGCTGGCAGAAAGAACCAAATATCAGTGGAACAGTAGGTGAGAAAAAGACAATGACCTTGGATAGGACACACATTGAGAGTTTAACACAATAATTGCCTTCGTTAATGAAGTTTCAGACAGCCACATGAAGGCTGCAGTTGCTGCCTCTACCTCCATTCTCAGGCTGGAGGTTTTTATTATGCAAGCCCCGCTATGTTCAGCGATGATTCTGCCCTTTACTCTAACAGAGATGGACCTCCTGATATCTCACCACAGATTACAGACCCATCAGTGTACTCAATGGTATCATTACCCCTAGCATGATCATTTATCATTTGATCAATTTCCAGCTCTGCCTTCCCACTGGCCCAAGCTCTGCACTCTCTAGCAAGGCTGATGATGACTTGCCGGTCGTTTGTCCAGTTCTCATCTGACTTACTCCACTCTTCTCCCTTGAATATATTTTCAACTGTGGTCACCTGTCTAATAGTTGCCTCTGCCATCCAAGACATCCCCCTCTTTATTCTTGCTTCTTTGATGTCAGCAACGTTCCCATGCAGGGGATGCCTTTTGTCTGTGGTAACTCGCATACAGGCATACCTCGATAATACGGCGGGTTAGGTTTCAGACCACTGCCGTAAAGCGAATAACGCCTCAAAGCAAATCACAGCCTTTGTTTTTTAACTTGCCAGTGCATATAAAAGCCTAAAAACATGTTTACACTATTATTTATTAATTTAAGTGCTCAATAGCGCTAGGCCTAAAAAAACGAGGCAAACATAAAAATAATAATTTTTAAAAAATGCTGCTTCACTGTATTGCTAACCTTAAAATATTTTCGTCCTTTGCTTATGGTGACTGATGAATTAACATTTTAGAAGAAGTAATTATTGAAGGAAGGCTGAAGGAGATAGTGGAGCTTCATCATCTGAGCCTTCAGTGAATCTTATTCTCTTTGCTGGTGAACAGTCTTGCCTTGATGGCTGTTGAATGGTAATGATACTTGCTGTTCAAGGTTGGCATGGCTGTGGCAATTTCTTAAAATAGGACAACAATCAAGTTTGCATCACTGACTGACGCTTCCTTTCACATAGGATTTCTCTGTTGCAAGCTACACCATTTGATAGTATTTTATCCACTGTAGGACTTCTTTCAAAATTGGCATCAATCCTCACAAAGCCTGCCACTACTGTATCAAGCCAACGTAGTGTTCTAAATCCTCCGTTGTCATTTCAACAATGCTCACTGGATCTTCGTCAGGAGTAGATTCCATCTCAAGTAAAAAGTCTGAAAATTTCTGAAAAATGCCAGAATACGGCACTGAGACACGAGATGCACAAATGCTGTAAACACACTGAGCACGGGTAACAAAATAGAGCTGGTCGACTCGCTCAATTCAGACTGGAGTCAACTGATGTGTGTGTCACCGCCGAAAACCCTCTTAAGAGTTGTCACAGGAATAGTGACATATTGTTTACGAATGATGTAAAAAGGGGGTTAATTAGATTGTAAAATAAAAGTTACTCTCAGCACTACATACCAAGAGAAAATAGTAAAAGTTCTTTGTCATGGAGACAGTGGCGTAACAGATTTTCAACAGACTAGGCAACAAGAGAATCTAGAGGCAAGATGGGCAGAGGAATGACAATAAAACCCAATAACATGGGATGAATTAATCTACATAGGATTTTTTACTATAAATTCATGTACAATTTGTAGAACATCTTCGTGATAATGGATTCGTGTAGAAATTTTCGGGTTGGCATTATCGACAACCAGGCTTACTTCCACTGTAGAAGGATGGTTGCAAGGAAGGTCAAACTAGCATATACACCGTTCTAACATGAACTGTATCACTCACAGACGTGTCCATTCTACCAAGATAAAAGGTTGGTAATCAAAGCTCGATTTGATGAGTTAATCCTACGTAGAAATAAATATCCTATGGAATTCCTCAAGAAAGTTATGAATAGTAAAAAGAAATGTTATCCCGGGGAATCCCCAGTATAGGCTACTTTACTTAACCAAAAAAATAAATCATAGGTCCATGAAAGAGAGAGAAGGGAAGGAATAATCACCACAAACAATGTTGTAGGAGATGAATACCTACCTGGTAATGCGCCACATCAGAACTTAAACAATAGTATATGTTGCAAGCTTTATCCATGAATTTTTGATGTATGAACTTGTTTTCCCAAGTTACATCTTCTTATGTGTTAACGAATGAAATGACAATATATGGAGAAACAGAAAGATAAAAATAGGTCTGGATATGAAGAAAGGAATAAAATGACAGTCAAAATCAGATTACTTGATCTTTTCGTGCACTGTAATTGAACTAAGAAATTTGTCATCGTTCAAGTTACTATTTTATATTCTACGTATTGCTTCACTTGATTTTGTTGTTGAGAAACAATAACAACTAAACAAATAATGCTGAAGAATGAAGAGTATTAAAGATCAGATTCATAATAAATAAATAATCAACTGAGAAGTCACAGAGAAGTATTACTCTATACATCACGAACATTATTGAGGATTATAGATAACCATAATCTTATCTCGCATGGCCTTAAAAGTCAACAAGAAAAATAATACATTAAGAACCTGTGGTACCAACTAAAAGCAACATTGGTTCACGATCACAACCTAATTAAGATCAACTGTGACAGAGTAAGGCAAGCACCAAATATAATAAACATGAATATATTTTAAAAGTGCCATATTAGCCAAGCCTCTTAAAGCAACGTACGCATGTATAAGCTTTTGCTTGGGCCATCGCACATCTGGATCTAACTGACAGCAATGCAAGCATGTGCTGTATCATCACAATGGGAATATGTTGCGTACAGCCTAAGCCTATACGTGTAACTTCATTTTGAAGTCATTCACATTGTGTTACTGACAGTGTGAGTATTCCCAGCCCATACTCGATATGACTAGATGATGATAAGGAGAAATAATAATCTCTGGTCTAGGTGTGCTGCGGCTATTGTTTTTATGACTGCCAGATCTCTCCTGCACTTCTGCATGATGTGATCAAAATGGTACTTATATGATAGCCTGCAATCAAATGTTACTCCAAGGTACTTCAGCTTTTCTTGCCTTTCAATTTTCTGCCCATTGAGAGTAATAACTGGAAGGTCTGCTTTCACTCTGGAGTTGTTCAAGGAGCACCATATCATGCAGGCCTTGTTAGGACTGACTTTAGAGCCAGTTTCCTCACACCATTTAAACAACTCACGTAGTGTCCCAAGTATGCTATTGGCTATTTATGTCAGTCTGAGCCAGTCCTGTAAACGAGTATGTCATCTGCAAAAATCAATGTTCGTCCTAGCCCAGTTGGCTGAATGGTGGCTACTTTTGCTGTGTAGATGTTAAACAGCATCAGTGATAGTGGAGAACCCTAGGGTAGTCCCAGGCAAATGCGTATTGGTTCTGATGTCCATGTTCCCAAGTGAAATGCAACTGATCTCTCAGTTAAGGCAGCTGCTATCCATCTTGTTGGCCAAGGGTTAACACCGCAAGCCATTATACAGTTCATTAATGTTTCAAAGTATATACTGTTATAATCATCCTCTAGGTCAATTGCTACAGCAACTGTTTCTCAATTACCCTGGAACCCCTCGTACACATCATATGCAAATGTTCCAGCGTTACCCCATGTTACTTTTATGGGCTTATAGCTTCCCAGGGTATCAGGGAGGATTTGGACTTGAAAACACCATATCCTAATTATAACACTTCAGGGGCTGAACGAGATATGTTTCATTAGCAATTTAAAAAAAGAAAAGTTATAACAGATAATTCATTACAGTCATCTAAGACAGAAGAAGGTTCTCTGTTAGGGCAGTGTAAGAGACAGCCCAGAAAAAGCCAAAAACATTAAAATGACATGCATGACAAGATCATCAGTGTGGAAGCAACTGAAAGAATCAGAAAATTACCAGTGAAACAAGACATGCTGAGAAGATGCTGGCATTAAATAGGACACACATTGAGAAAACCAACTAGAGTATACGTACCAGTGCGCGGCCATGCCCAGAGCGCGGCCGATTACTGAAAGTGACTGTTCCACGTGCTTTTGACTACGTTTAAATTGAGAGTAACCTCCCTTGGGGTTATCGCGCTAAGTTAAGCTTGCTACCGAGTTAAATTTCCCGCCGTTTACAAAGTTTTTCACAACGTTGAAACATTTGGTGAGGAAAAGATCACCTTGGAAGTTTCAAGGTTAGGTACTTTGAACACATGTTTCTCATTGTTTTATGAAAATATTTAAGTACTTATTTGATTAATATATCCAAATTAATCTCATTTATCTGTATTCATTGTGAAACGACTGTTTCACCCTATAGTGGCCTAAATATCGGGGTGGCCGCGGTCAGGGAGGGCTATTTTTTATATCTGCCCAGTGGCGGCCAAACTGGCCGCGGTGAGGACATACATAAAAAACAACAATGAACCTATGTATGACATTAGATTCTAGGTCTCTATCTTCTAAATAAATCGTAGTTCTAGACTAGCTTTAGTCCTTATATTATATATATATATATATATATATATATATATATATATATATATATATATATATATATATATATATATATATATATATATATATATATATATATATTTATCTATATATATATATATATATATATATATATATATATATATAGATATATATATATATATATAGACTAATGTCGAGGTGTTGTCACGTGCTGGCCTTCAAAGTATGTATACACTGCTTAGACAGTGCAGACTTCGCTGGCTTGGCCATGTTCGTCGCATGGAAGATGGTCGCATCCCAAAAGATATCTTCTACGGACAATTAGCAGATGGCAAGAGAACAGTTGGGCGACCACAGCTGAGGTTCAAAGATGTGTGCAAGAGAGATATGAGGGCACTGGACATGGATCCAGCAACATGGGAGGATGAAGCTGCCGATCGCACTAAGTGGCGATGCTATTTACGGCGCCACCTCAGATTGGGCGAAGAGAGGCTCACGCAAGAAGCAGAGGTGAGGAGAAAACGTCGAAAGGAGCACCAGGAAAATAAGCATCTGAGGGCTGTCACCAAGAAGAAAGCTGAAGAAAAGAAGCGAAGGAAAGAGGAGAGAATAAAACAACAAGAAGAACGCAAGAAACAAAAAGAAGAGTACACCCTTATGCGCAAAGAAACAAGAAAGAGGAAGGCAGAAGAAAAAAGAAAAGAACAAGAGCAGAAGTCGAAAGAGAAAAGATGTAAAAAAAAAGAAAGGAGACAAGAACAGGCGATGAAACCAGCGTGGATGACGCAGAAATGATTCTGGACGATGATGATACATATGACTTTCAAGATATTCTTGAGTGTGAGCACAGTGACAGTGTGTTTGAAAGTGAGCGTTTGACAGAAGTGAATGAAACGGGAGCATTTGTGTCTGAAGCGGGTGAAAATGTGAGTGAAAGTAGGTCATTGTGGGGGGGGAGGGGGGGGGGGGGGTTTTCATCGATGTCAGAAAACATAGAATAAAGACTTAAGAATGAAAACAAACTCACTGTATTGCAGTTTTTATAAAGAATTCTAGGCTTCTATGAGAGAGAGAGAGAGAGAGAGAGAGAGAGAGAGAGAGAGAGAGAGAGAGAGAGAGAGAGAGAGAGAGAGAGAGAGAGAGAGAGAGAGAGAGCCAGCCAGTGTAATATATGTGGTGTTTGAGTTACTGAATTAAAAATGTTTGATTGTTTCTTTAAGGTATTGTCGTATTCTTGTTGCTACCACTTTTCTCGCAAATGAATTTAGATCCAGACTAGACCTAGAGTAGTCTAGACTTATAATAACCTGGTACAAAGGCCGCGGTGAGGGCACACTGGCCGCGCCTTGTCACGATGTTGGCCGCGGTTAGGGCACATGGCCGCGCCGTGGTACTTCGAGGATAAGAGCAAACTACTACATTTTCACTCTATAATAATAGCTATCGTGCCCACACAGTTACAAGACTAGAGCGCGGCCACTCGTGGCTGTTTCTACCGATCGCAGTTGTTATAACGTTACGCGATGAGTCAGGAGACAGGAAAGTTCACTCGTGGCCGCAACTGGTACGCGTACGCTAATAGCATTACAAGGCAGTCTGTGTTCTGGAATCTCAGCAAAAGAGAAATAGGAGACCAAAAAACACAAGAGGAAGGAAATTAGACATAGCTATGAAGGGGTTAAAGAGGACATGGAAAAACCTTGATTGGATGGCACAGGAAAGGAAGGTTTGGCTTACAGTTGTTGAAGGCCCATGCTCCATAGTGAGTTGAAATGTATTGAGTTAATGAATAGTTGTAATGTGAATGAATATGTGGACAATAAGTCAATGTCAAACTCTCTAATAAATCATGAACATTTAAATAAAATGAAAATAACCTGTGACGTTACACCTTTTGGTGTTGTATAAAGATCATTCACAAATAAATGTCCTAGAAATGATCTACAATTTTTACCATGAAAATTTCAGAAATAACAAAAAATGTCTTCACTGGTTACTGACAACATTCCATGTCTACTGTAATGGACTATGTTAATTAAGTGTGACCTCATCTTAGTTACCTCCCTCAGGTAGCAGTTGTCTGATTCTTTCTGCTTTGGTTGCTGAGACAACCCTATGACCTACATTGGGCACTGCTTCAAGATAATCATGGCTATAGGCTAACTTACTGGACTGACAGCCAAGAACTCATTTAGTTGATATTTGGATGAACTTTTCCTAAATAATCACTGCTTGAATTTGGTGACTTATCCAGACTGAACTTGATTTCTTTATGACCTCTTACCTTGACCCTGATATCAGCAGACGATCCAATATTATGAAGACTGAAGTCAGCAAAGACACGATCATGTGACTGTCTCTCCCTTAATAAGTTAACAATAGCTGCAGCATTCAGGCCATTCAGTGTCAGAGAATCATAACTATGGAGTGTCAATAGAACTGGGTTTATTTAAATCATTTTATAATCTTTAATGTAAAAAACAGTGATCTGATTACAAGTGAATGAAATACCATTTTAATATGGAATGGAAATAATTCATCAACCTTGGTACAGATTTACTTGGTGCATTCTGTTATAAACTTAAAACTTTAATAAATAGACATTTTTTTGTTTTCTTCGTTGTTCACTTTCAAATAACCACATCTCTCTTATGGAGGCTGGCAGTCTGTCTCAAGCTTCTCTTGTCACCAGACAGTTTCTCCCTCAATTGGGTTGGAGAAGGCCATAATAATAATAATAATAAATTCTTTAAGCACCAAACACGGCGCATAAGGCAGAAACCAGTGCTCTCCAGGTTGTTCGTTGTGACGCCACTCCTCTTAGCTCTTGCACATTATTTAGGCCCAACGTTCTTCCTTCTCTTATTATTGTTCTTCTGAGTGTTTCTTTTGGTCTTCCTTTTTTCCTCTTACCCTCAGGAACACAAGTGAGCGCCTGTAGTGGTATTCTGTTGTTTTGCATTCGTAGGACATGACCGATATATGACCATCGTCTTTTCCTTATATAGTCGGAGACATATTTCTGCCTAGAAAGAAGGCCATGCTGCCACCATTCTCCTCTCATACAGCCAACAGTTTTGAAGTACATATTCTACTGTCTGTTCGTCCTCCCCACATGGACACACATCTGTCTGTCCTCCCCACATGGACACACATCTGTTCATCCTCCCCACATGGACACACATCTGTCTGTCCTCCCCACATGGACACATATCTGTTCATCCTCCCCACATGGACACACATTTTTTTATCCGATTTTCTGTTTGTTGAACAGACATCTGCAATGGCTGGTTCTTAGTCTGAAAATGATCACATGATCACTTCTTAGTACTGTATAGTATTGTTCTACATTACTGGACTCTGGGTGTTCCTTCTGCCATTTTTCTCTATAGTTATTTCTGATTATTGCTTTTATTGTTTCATATGTAACCCTATTTTCTGTTTGGGTTTTCCTTCTTCTTCCTTGTTCATTCTTTAATTTTGTGTAAACACCTCCACTTCTATTTATTTTAGCATGTGTTGCTGATACATCTGTATATATGTGGGTCCATTCTGTGGAAGTATATATTTCTGATATATTCCATAGCTAGGTGTTTCCTCTCTGCATCTAATTAATTGCCTTTCTTCATCACTTCTGGTATGCTCTTGATCAGGGAACCTTGTTCTCTTCCATGGTGGGAAAGTACTGCTAGTCTTTGTCTTTACAAGGTCTTGTACAGTGGGGGGCAAGCTCTTTTGCTTTTTAAGCAAAACAACTTCTTTGGAGTCTGCCTCGACCATATCCTTTCAGTCTGTCTTTCATTGGGTGGTCTGGGAGTTTTAAACTATTCTGCCTCTTGTACTACTCTGTAATTGCTTCTGTCCATTATGGACTGTAGTTTTGAAATATTGTTCATTTCATTTACTGGTGTTGATTTCATTGCTCCAGTAATGCTTCTCTGAGCCTGGTTTTGTATTTTGATTGTTCTATCAAAACAGAAGTGAATATGTCTGAGCATGATGGCTGCAAGACAGCTAGCTAATTTATCCTGTAACAGAGAAAAACATCATTGTTAACATCTTGTGTTTTTACGTCTGTTAGTGCAATCATTTCTTCATTTTTATTTCTCCTTTTAATCTCCTTACAAAGCAAGTAGCCAACACTCCAGTTGGTTCCTTTGTAAAAAGATTGTATCAGATTAGTACCTTTGCTTTTGCAATAGTGGTTTCTGTAACAATTTGTTTTGACTGACGCAGAAAGGTAGAAAGCTACCTCATCCTGTTACAAGCATACTTCTGAAGAGACAAAGCATTTTGTCAGAAGTAGATACAGGAATAAATGGGAAGCAGAGCATCCAGACCACACAAAAAATGATGAATGTTACCAATTCAGCAGAGGAGAACAAGTGGTAATCTTCAGATTCTGCATGGGCCACAACAGATTGGTATACCATCTAGTCAACAAGCTAAAAATATGACCTATCAATAAGTGTAACTGTGGCACTGACAAAATGACTGCTGAACATCTGCTTCAAAGATGCCCAACATACGAGGAACAGAGAAAGCACATATGATCTTCACCAGTACCTTTTCTTGGAAAAACTCTATGGAGATACAAACAGCCTCAAGCTGACAACTGCTTTCTTTAAACACATGCACATTGAAGTCTGAGTGTGGATGAAGAAGTATCCCTTTGTTTTACACGTTCAGGTTGCAACTAGAAATGCATGTTAAATATGTATTTGTTTTGTGAGACATGATTCCATTCTTGCAACTGTATTTTAGTTAACACAACAAATCATGTTTCTATTATTTATTTTATTGATGCTATGTTTGATTTCATGGCATTCTATTATTTTTTGCTTGTAATTAATGTATTCCTTCTCTTTGTCAATGTTTTTACTAACTGATTAACACATGCACTGTCATCATATTTGACTTTTCTGTGCTGATATCATACAAAAATCTCATTTGTTTTGAATGCATGTTTAATACTATACTATAATATCAAATTTTTAGAATTACTGTTTATTTTTTTATATATAATTTATTTGTAATTACAACATAAATCAAGAATCTTCAACTCAAATGTGAAAGTAGTTCTACTGTATGGCTCCGCAACATTTCACACTAAAACATATGACAGCCAGAATGTTATACTTTCATAAATGTGCTCTCCAGAAGTCTTTGACATGGAATGATACATGGCATATGGCACCTCTTTGACCCAGCTACATTATCTGATCAATGTATCATCTATCATCATTCACTTTGTGAATTAGGGTAATTCTAAATGATGTGCATTGCCCACCCCCAACCAGGTCAAGAGAACAAACACTAAAACAGAAACTTTCAACTTGCAAGGTGTCACTAGGACAAGTATGATATACACGCCATAACAGAGAACTAGATGAGTTGGCTGCTACTACAGACTTGGCAAGGTTGAAGGTGAACAGCAAAATCAGACTGGGCACTATAAATACATACTTTCTGAGAGCAGCCCACCCCAAACCTAATATTAGCTTACCAACTATTCTTGGCTGCGCTAATGACTGGATGATGTCAGTAGATCTACCTGGGCAAGCGACATACCCATAATCACTATGAAGTCTCAAAGATAGCCAGATAGAGTGTTGCACTCTGTGAGAAAATGTCATTTGCTCATTCATTTTTTTCTTTGAATCCTTCTACTATCTTCCTTTTCACCTGCATCTAGCAGTAATTATCTTTTCGTTTTTTCATAACAATGGATGTGGACTTCAGTCCAAGATATATGGGTAATATAGGGTAGTATCGCTCACATCATGGGTCGTTCTCTATAGATTAGCACAGGTCTGACTGGTACACCGAAATCTCTATGAATAAACTGTGGACATAAATGGTCATCCCTGGCAAAGTTAATACACAATTTGTCTGTCGCGCAACTTTAAGCCGCTTATTTGTTTCCATTCCAGGTAGTAAAACTAGGACAGGGACAGATCACCAAACTAAGCAGAAATTTGTGACACAATGAGTTCCGGCAATCCAGGGAATATAGATTATGATAGAGATTAGCAAACCCATCCCACCCCTTTTAATAATCAACCCCCTGAAAATAAAACATGTAGGACTGAGTGATACAATTAGGACATCCCTATAGTAGTAATTAGTATAATAAATAAACTAACCCGATAAATAATATTTGTATGGGCTAGTTCTGAGTATAGAACAAAGCATATTAAAGTACCTGCATTTGGGTTTCATGTACACAGAGTGAGAAGATGTCAGACAGGAGATAGGAAAGATTTCTAGTATAGGAAGTAATTAATACCAGAAGACTTTCAAAGTGAAGTGCTCAACTTTAGAGAGAGTATTCAAAATCACTGTTCTAGGAAATCTTCAACAGGTAACACAGCTAAAATTTTGTAGCTTAACAATTATCAATAGCTCCACCTTGGAAAGACTGCATCTCAACTGTTGCAATAATCATCTTCTCCTTCTTCATACACTCTCAGATGTCTGCTTGAATGTTCTCAAAGAAAGCAGTAGTCAGTTTGAGGCTATTTGAATCTCCGTAGAGCTTTTCCACGAAAGGAACTGGCGTTGGCCATATGCGCTTTCTCTGTACCGCAGTAATCACTTTCGACCATTCTGTGCAAAGAGTCTGGCAATCCTTTAAGGAGGGGTAAGTCTTAAAGAGAGGATACATTCGTCGTATGTACAACCAGCATGCTACAGGTACAATTAGCATTCATACTTTTTGACATTTGCTAAGGGAGACTGGGCACCTTATGGGTTTGCCCTGAGTGCAGTGAGGTCAATTCTGATTAACAATAACAACAAATGTGCTTGTATACAACAGAAGGATTGAAATGTTAGGACAAGATCAGTAATGTGGGACTGGTGACAAGAAGCTGACAGGTGTCTGTAGAACTGGTGAAAAGAAGCTGATAGGTGCCTGTAGAACTGGTGACAAGTAGCTTACAGGTGTCTGTAGAACTGGTGACAAGAAGCTGACAGGTGTCTGTAGAACTGGTGACAAGAAGCTGACAGGCTTCTGTAGAACTGGTGACAAAAAGCTGACTGGTGTCTGTGGGACTGGTGACAAGAAGCTGACTGGTGTCTGTGGGACTGGTGACAAGAAGCAGACAGGTGTCTGTGGGACTGGTGACAAGAAGCTGACTGGTGTCTGTGGGACTGGTGACAAGAAGCTGACAGGTGCTTGTAGAACTGGTGACAAGAAGCTGACAGGTGTCTGTGGGACTGGTGACAAGAAGCTGACAGGTGCCTGTAGAACTGGTGACAAGAAGCAGACAGGTGTCTGTAGAACTGGTGACAAGAAGCTGACAGGTGTCTGTGGAACTGGTGACAAGAAGCTGACTGGTGTCTGTAGAACTGGTGACAAGAAGCAGACAGGTGTCTGTGGGACTGGTGACAAGAAGCAGACAGGTGTCTGTGGGACTGGTGACAAGAAGCTGACAGGTGTCTGTGGGACTGGTGACAAGAAGCTGACAGGTGCCTGTAGAACTGGTGACAAGAAGCAGACAGGTGTCTGTGGGACTGGTGACAAGAAGCAGACAGGTGTCTGTGGGACTGGTGACAAGAAGCTGACAGGTGCCTGTAGAACTGGTGACAAGAAGCAGACAGGTGTCTGTGGGACTGGTGACAAGAAGCTGACAGGTGCCTGTAGAACTGGTGACAAGAAGCAGACAGGTGTCTGTGGGACTGGTGACAAGAAGCTGACAGGTGCCTGTAGAACTGGTGACAAGAAGCAGACAGGTGTCTGTAGAACTGGTGACAAGAAGCTGACAGGTGTCTGTGGGACTGGTGACAAGAAGCAGACAGGTGTCTGTAGAACTGGTGACAAGAAGTAGAAGGGTGTCTGTGGGACTAATGACAAGAAGCTGATAGGTGCCTGTAGAACTGGTGACAAGAAGCAGAAGCAGACAGGTGTTTGTGGGACTGGTGACAAGAAGCTGACTGGTGTCTGTAGAACTGGTGACAAGAAGCTGACAGGTGTCTGTGGGACTGGTGACAAGAAGCAGACAGGTGTCTGTGGGACTGGTGACAAGAAGCAGACAGGTGTCTGTGGGACTGGTGACAAGAAGCTGACAGGTGCCTGTAGAACTGGTGACAAGAAGCAGACAGGTGTCTGTGGGACTGGTGACAAGAAGCTGACAGGTGTCTGTGGGACTGGTGACAAGAAGCAGACAGGTGTCTGTAGAACTGGTGACAAGAAGCAGACAGGTGTCTGTGGGACTGGTGACAAGAAGCAGACAGGTGTCTGTGGGACTGGTGACAAGAAGCTGACAGGTGCCTGTAGAACTGGTGACAAGAAGCAGACAGGTGTCTGTGGGACTGGTGACAAGAAGCTGACAGGTGCCTGTAGAACTGGTGACAAGAAGCAGACAGGTGTCTGTGGGACTGGTGACAAGAAGCTGACAGGTGTCTGTGGGACTGGTGACAAGAAGCTGTCTGGTGTCTGTAGAACTGGTGACAAGAAGCAGACAGGTGTCTGTGGGACTGGTGACAAGAAGCTGACTGGTGTCTGTGGGACTGGTGACAAGAAGAAAACAGGTGTCTGTAGAACTGGTGACAAGAAGCAGACTGGTGTCTGTAGAACTGGTGACAAGAAGCAGACAGGTGTCTGTAGAACTGGTGACAAGAAGCTGACTGGTGTCTGTAGAACTGGTGACAAGAAGCAGACAGGTGTCTGTAGAACTGGTGACAAGAAGCAGACAGGTGTCTGTGGAACTGGTGACAAGAAGCTGACTGGTGTCTGTAGAACTGGTGACAAGAAGCTGAAAGGTGTCTGTGGAACTGGTGACAAGAAGCTGAATGGTGTCTGTAGAACTGGTGACAAGAATCAGACAGGTGTCTATGGGACTGGTGACAAGAAGCTGGCAGGCTTCTGTAGAACTGGTGAGAAGAAGCTGACTGGTGTCTGTAGAACTGGTGACAAGAAGCAGACAGGTGTCTGTGGGACTGGTGACAAGAAGCTGACAGGTGCCTGTAGAACTGGTGACAAGAAGCAGACAGGTGTCTGTAGAACTGGTGACAAGAAGCTGACTGGTGTCTGTGGGACTGGTGACAAGAAGCAGACAGGTGTCTGTAGAACTGGTGACAAGAAGCTGACAGGTGTCTGTGGGACTGGTGACAAGAAGCAGACAGGTGTCTGTGGGACTGGTGACAAGAAGCTGACAGGTGCCTGTAGAACTGGTGACAAGAAGCAGACAGGTGTCTGTAGAACTGGTGACAAGAAGCAGACTGGTGTCTGTAGAACTGGTGACAAGAAGCAGACAGGTGTCTGTGGGACTGGTGACAAGAAGCAGACTGGTGTCTGTTGAACTGGTGACAAGGTAGAACTGGTGACAAGAAGCAGACAGGTGTCTGTAGAACTGGTGACAAGAAGCTGACTGGTGTCTGTAGAACTGGTGACAAGAAGCAGACAGGTGTCTGTGGGACTGGAACAAGACGCAGACAGGTGTCTGTAGAAGCAAGAAGCAGGTGTCTGTAGACAAGAAGCTGGTGACAAGAAGCAGACAGGTGTCTGTGACAAGAAGCTGACAGGTTTCTGTAGAACTGGTGACAAGAAGCAGACTGGTGTCTGTAGAACTGGTGACAAGAAGCAGACAGGTGTCTGTGGGACTGGTGACAAGAAGCAGACTGGTGTCTGTAGAACTGGTGACAAGAAGCAGACAGGTGTCTGTGGGACTGGTGACAAGAAGCAGACAGGTGTCTGTGGGACTGGTGACAAGAAGCAGACAGGTGTCTGTGGGACTGGTGACAAGAAGCAGACAGGTGTCTGTAGAACTGGTGACAAGAAGCAGACAGGTGTCTGTGGGACTGGTGAATGTTCTGGAACCTACAGAATAATAGAAATATAGGGAGAAAAACGCACATGCAGAATGGAATTAGACATAGATATGAAGAGGATAAAGTATACTTAGAAAGACCTTGAATAGATGGCATAAGATAGAAGGACTTATCATGTAGTTGTTGAAGAATTGTGCTCCACAGGAGCTAAAATGTAATAACATCAACCACAATAACAACATCAAACACAATAACTACATCAACCACAATAACAACATCAACCACAATGTGTCCTACCTGTATCCAAACACACTGTAATCTATGGCCTTACGAGGACTGCTGTTCCCTTGAGTTAGAGGGAAAGGGTTCGTGTCTCTGCTGAAGGGCTCTAGTGGTGATAGATATCCTTTGACATTACAGAGTTCCTTGCCATCATCACCAGGGGCTGTATAGATTATGAGAGACCATCATCAAATGCTGGTGCATAATTTATTTACTTTCTTTCATGTAGCTGATAATTCTTGCTATAATAATCACGAAAACTGACAATTGCTAACAAAGGACAGGAAAGTAGTAGTATTAATAATGAATACTGACAATAGTAAACAAAGCAATAAAGTAGTGATACTAATAATAAATACTCACAACAGTTACAAATGTACAGGAAAGTAGCAGTATTAATAATAAATACTGAGAACAGTAAAATAAATAAAAAAAGCAAAAAAGTATTATTAATGAATACTGACAACAGTAAACAAAGCAAGACAACTTAGTAGTATTAATAATGAATATTTGCAATAGTAAATAAAACAAAAATTAGCAGTATTGATAATGATTATGCCTACTGACAATAGTAAACTCCGACCTGCAAACGGCAACCAGACTATAATCAGCAGTTCAGATTAAGGAGAGAAGACGGAGATGGAAACAATTAATCAGTACAATGAGACCAGGGTGGTCCAACTTATTCATCCCCGAGGGCCACAAAAAAACCCAAAAATTTAAAGTTCACAGGCCATTCATAATAAAAAATTACTGAAATTAAAAGTGAGCGAACAAGCATTGCCAAAAGTGCCAAAACAGCTCTTTATTGTGAAAACCAAGAACAACTGATATCTCACGAGATTACTTGTGTTGAAACTAAGGATGCTACCTCAAATTGAACGATTTCATAAGCTAACTGCAAGCAGTAAAGACATTGCTTTCCACCGTACATTTTGAGTCTAATCTCAAAAGTATTAATTATACCATATAATGAAAGAAATATTTTTTGTATGAGCGTGGGCCACAAACACTTTTACGCGGGATTGCAGTTGGACCATGTTGAATTAGAAACATCGTCGTTTGGAACCCACAGTGGAAGAGAAGACCAAGGGCAACAAAGAGAACATGGGGAGAATGGTAGATGAAGATGCCAAGACAAGCAGTACGTTATGGGTGGGGCTGAAGAAGGTGGCCAAAAATAGAAGTTGGCAGACAGCATCAACCGCAACCCCTATACTCCATGAGAAATGAAACAAAAAAGATGATGGACAATTGTAATTGATAAAGAAGTAACATAAATAGTAGCATTAGAACTTATCATATTTGTTGCTTAAGACTGCAGTACACAGAGGTACATCTTTAACCACATGTGTATAACACACAATAACCATATTTTCATGATAAAAACACTTCTTACGAAGAATTCCTCTTTGCTTCTGAACCTCATTGTAAATTATATACAGTCGATCAATGTTAGAGTGATGTAGGAAGAAGATTGGATCATGAACTGAGTAGTCCAGGCTTGATAAAGAAAACTGGCTACGACCTCCCACCAGGGAATGGATGAAGTTGTGAGCGACCTCAAACTGAACCTCGAACTGGCAGTAGTTGGTGTACTCAAATGAATGCAGCACTTGTTCAAACAGATCTGTGTGTTCTCCTGGAGCTACCTGTTCAGACAAATCATAAACATGACCATGGACTGTGGATATATTTCCTCCAATTGTTTTATATGCAGTAAAGCCATACAATATCCATGTAACATTTGTGTTCACTTTGTTGTAGATATAAAATAGGAAAATGTTAACAGAACTTCTAAAGGTGACAATACTTGTCAAGTTAGCTCAAGAAATATTGTTTCTAGAGATTTTAACAAGAACAATTTTTGATAATCATGCATTAACAGCTTTAATCAAGACTAGAATTATACTAAGGCTGTTCTGACTCTGATCTATAATTTTGAAAATGTTAGTAATTTGAGCTTTAACTAGAGCAATAATTTTAGGAATCACAGCTATAACAGGAGTAATGATATTTGAAAGAGCTGTGACTGTAATTATGAAAATAGGAAGAGTTGATTCTACAATAATAATGTTGGAAATCAGAGCTATAACTGCAGTAATGAAAAAGCTATAAATGCAGTAATGATAATTGAAACCAGAGCTGTAACTGCATTACCAATGTTAGAAATCAGAGCTATCACTGCAGTAATGATGTTAGAAATCAGAGCTATAACTGCAGTAATGATGTTAGAAATCAGAGCTATAAATGCAGTAATGATAATTGAAATCACAGCTGTAGCTGCATTACCAATTTTAGAAATCAGAACTATCACTGCAGTAATGATGTTAGAAATCAGAGCTATAACTGCAGTAATGATGTTAGAAATCAGAGCTATACATGCAGTAATGATAATTGAAATCACAGCTGTAACTGCATTACCAATGTTAGAAATCAGAGCTATCACTGCAGTAATGATGTTAGAAATCAGAGCTATCACTGCAGTAATGATAATTGAAATCACAGCTGTAACTGCATTACCAATGTTAGAAATCAGAACTATCACTGCAGTAATGACATTAGAAAAAGCTATAACTACAGTAATTATGTTAGAAACCAGATAAATCAGAGCTGTAACAAAAGAAATGATGTTGTGAATGTGAGTTATAAATTTAGGAAGGATGTTAATAATCAGAACTTTTATTTGCAGTAAGGATGTTGTGAATCCGAGCTATAACAGCAGTAAGGGTGTTGTTTATCATATTTATAAATGTAGTAAGAGTATGAAGAACTGAAGTTTTAAATGCATTCAGAATGTTATGAATCATAGATATAAATTCAATAAGGATGTTGTTAATCAGAGCAACAAGTGCAGTAAGGATGTTAACAACCGAAGTTATAACTGCAGTAAGGATATCATGAATCAAAGCTATAAAGGCAGTAAGGATGTTAACAACTGAAGCTCTAAGTGTAGTTGGGATGTTATGATTCAAATCTATAACTATGATAGCATCTGTATGGCAGAGTGGTTAGAACGCTGGCCTCTCATGACAAAGGTGCAGGGTTCAAATATGGTGGCATCAGCCTATCCAGCTGTAAATGGGTACCTGCTGTTGAGTTAGGGAAGGAAAAAAGGCAATGAGAAAGGGAACAGTCACCAGAAGAGTTCATTAACAGTATTTAGGCTGCTTAGAAAATGGATGACTTCTGCTACTTTTGACGTACAGAAGATGACACTGATGGCGTGATAAGAAACAGCAAGAGCTGATCAATCTTATTGTTGTTTGTACAGGTCAGAGGTCAGCTGGAGGAAGTTTAGGATGCTGGATCTAATTTTTGTCAAAACCTTTTTGATTAGATGCATTACTCAGAGTGTCCAGCAATTCAGTGCGCACCAACATGCATTGCTTACAAAGGAAACACTTATATTTTTGACATGTAACTAAAACCAGTTAGAAATATAATAAATGTTTGTAGTATCTGTAAGTAAGAGAGTGTCATATGTTAAAAAGTGGTTGCTAGTCAATCATTTAAAAAAAAATTCAGTCATCAGTTTATTTTGCATGCTATGCAGCAGACGGCTAAAACTATTGTCGGCCATCACTTCCTCTTCTGAACTGTCTTCTTTACTTCTGTTCAGGAGGTTTTCTTTGCTCTTACTTCCTCTTCTACCACTCTTCTCCAGACTCTTTGGCTTTGGTCTCCCCAGTCTTCTCTTCTTCTGAGGGTATGCCTGATTATAGTGTCTGACTGGCAGAGTGGTTACATCGCTGGCTTCAAGCCGAAAAGTTTCCGGGTTCTGAGATCAAAACCTGGTAGAGTCACGTTCATCTACTCAGATGTAAATAGATATCTGAAATGCTTTTGAATTAGGGAAGGCAAAGGCAGTAAGGAAGACAACCGGTCATCCCACCTCATAAAGTTGAACTTAGTGAAGCCACTAACACTTCACTTCCCTATGCAGTATTTACGATGGTACTATGTTTACGGGGGCTGTGGGGGGGGGGGGGGGGATAAATGGATAGACAACATCACAAACATCAAACAACACAGGCTGACAGCAGCAAAGATGACATTTGGCACGGGTACGCAAACATCAACTCCACACTATGCTTCACTGCAATAGTGGAAGGAAAAAGTAAAGTAGGTAATAATAATAATAATAAATTCTTTAAGCACCAAACACGGCACATAAGGCAGAAACCAGTGCTCTCCAGGTTGTACGTTGTGACGCCACTCCTCTTAACTCTTGCACATTATTTAGGCCCAACGTTCTTCCTTCTCTTATTATTGTTCTTCTGAGTGTTTCTTTTGGTCTTCCTTTTTTCCTCTTACCCTCAGGAACCCAAGTGAGCGCCTGCAGTGGTATTCTGTAAGTACTACCTTTAAGTTTGATTATACAGTACTGGTAGGTTATCCTATTTACCCCAAGTTATCTTTTAAATCTCCAGCAAAAATGTGTGCCTAAATAATGATAAGTTCATATAACTTTAATCTTGAATGTGCCTTAATTTCATTGAGTACAGATATCCTGGAGGATGAGAATTTATGTTGTTGTTGCCAACATTAATGACAGAAACATTGAGGTCAACTTATGCTTACGTGCTGGAACAACCTGTCATCTATGGCTCTTGAGGTAAGATAGGTTTTATCACCAACATGGATCTCACCCTGGTACCAAGGGTTCTTCAAGGTCTTTCCTCCAGCACTGACAGGAATGACACTAGCTCGAACCAGCTCTGGCAGGTGATCTAACTCTTGAGTCCAGTCCCAGTAAGGAACACCAATTGAAAGACCTTTAACAAGCAAACATTTAGTTGGTTATAAACCCATAACAGGCAATAATTAAGGTTCACTTCAGTTAGTTGACAATTAAAATCTTTAAAAAAAAAAAAAAAAAAGTGATAACACCATTATTTTCATTATGTTTCTATAATTGTTAAAACTATTTTCATCATCATCATCATGTGACGTATTCTCTCCAGAACGTTGTTTCCATTACAGCTGCTCTGAACGCATCACGATTCTGGCCAAGTCGACCTGCATCATCCAAAGACAAGTTCAAACTCTCTGTGATGTCTTGAATCCACCGTCGTCTAGGTCGTCCTCTTCCCCTTTTTCCAGGGACCATGCCTTCCATTACTAATTTTTCCAGACTATTATGTCTTTTTATATGTCCAAAAAATTTCAGCTTCCTTATTGCGATGGTATTTCGGAGCCAATTTTCCTCTACATTTAGTGAGTGCAGTACTTCTCTGTTGGTCTTTTTTTCTATCCAGGGTATTCTCAACATCATTCTGTAGCCTTTAATTTCGAATGATGTAATCATTTTTGCAACTGTTTTATTGAGTGTCCATGTCTCGCAGCCATATTTTTCTACTGGGAATATACATGCTCTGATCAGTTGTAACTTTGTTTCTTTGCTTGTGCCCTGCCATAGGTTTTTCATCTGTATTAGACTATTAAAACTATTTTAGACAGAAAAATTAGAGGATATGTGAGTGTTACAAAATAAGATAAGAACACGAAGGAAAAATATCCTGTACAACATGTACTGGATTAAAATTATGGTATATGGTGTTACTAATTCAAGATAATAATTTTGTTGTCTCATATGTACCCCTATGAACCTAACAGATGCTTATATAGCCTGAAAGAATGCCTTTCAAATTAGACCAAGGATCTGCCATAACAGTACAACACAAATAACTTTTTTGTGTGTTCATAAATTTAAAAAATAAAAAAAGCTGTGGGTAATTCTTCTTCTTCGTACACTCTCAGACGTCCACTTGAATGTTCTCAAAGAAAGCAGTAGTCAGTTTAAGGCTATTTGAATCCCCGTAAAGCTTTTCCACGAAAGGAGCTGGCGTCGGCCATATGCACTTTCTCTGTACCACATATAAGGGGCAACATTGAAGCAGGTGTTCAGCAGTCATTTTATCAGTGCCACAGTTACACTGATCGGTAGTTCCTATCTTTAGCTTGTTGAATAGATGGTATGTCAATCTGTTGTGGCCAGTGCGGAGTCTGAAGATTACCACTTGTTCTCTTCTGTGGAGCTGGTAGTAAGCATCATTCTGTGTGTGCCCCGGATGTTCTACATTCCTGTATCTGATTCTGATAAAACTCTTTGCCTCCTCAAAAGTTATGCTTGCATCAGGCTGAGGTAGATGTGAACCTTCTTTTGTCATTCTGTCAGCCTCTTCATTGCCGGTGATGTTACAATGAGATGAGATCCTTTGGATCACAACACTTTTGAATCGTTGACAAAGTTTGTGGAGCACTACTCTGAGATCATCCAGGTCTGTATTATTTTGGCTTTTCAATGTTGCAATTACTGACTGTGCATCAGTAAAGAAAGCAACTTGTCTCTCTGCCCTTTCTTCTGTCAATACAACCTCTGCTGCAGTTTTCAAGGCCTCTGCCTCTGCTCTAAGTTGCTGGAGAATCGTCCTGTCGCCACTGACAGCCTTTTTTCTGCACCAGTGCTTAAGGTCAGAAAGACACCCCCACCTCCATTTTCTGTTGCATTTGTTGCTGATCCATCTGTGTATGCATGGGTCCAGGTGTTGCGTGGATAATGTTTCTCTATGTATTTTGTCGCTATGGATTTTCTATCTGTTGCAGTTTGGCTCTTTTTACTTTCAATTCCAGGAATGTTAAGTTACAATTTCAGGACAGGAAATGAGAGCAATAGCATCAAAGTTACCAGTCAATGAGAAATCATCTTGATGTTGACAGTTCTACAAAACAGGGATATAAGGCCAAATATCCCCATGTTAGGACAAATATAAAGAAATAGTTACAAAGACAAACATCTTGCAGTCTCTAGTACTAATGGTTAAATTCGCTGCTGTCTTGTTGTTTCCATATCATCATGTCAAAATGTTCAGAATCTTCTCTATTTGTTATACTCTGTTTCTGTTTCCTTCAATCTTTCAGGTTTTCATAATATATCCCAGCTTTCTTTTTCTCACAATATGCAAGAAGAAAATGGATGACTTCCAGCTAACATGAGGAATATGCTTTAATTGCTCACTGTCCTCTTTCATGACATCTTTTTAGCTGCCCATGGTATTTTTTACATTCTTCTGTAAATCCACGTCTCTGTGGCCTTTTGGGCTTTTTCTATTTGTTTACCAATTGTTCATGACTCACTTCCGCATTCCAGGATTGGTTCTATATAATGCTGAAGAACTCTCTTACTTCCTTTGATAAAGAACTGTTACACAAAATATTTTTCATTTTATAGAATAAATAAATAAATAATTTCAATATTCATACCATACAAACCTACCAACTATTCTGTACTGTTCTCATCCTTCTATAATTTACTAGACACAGTATTGCGCTGTCCTATACTGGTGAGTAGGAAAGCTATAGAAGTGATTGCATCTACTTTTAGGCTGGGTCGTTCCTCTGTCCGAAATTCCGTAGTTGGGTGAATGGGCCAATGTCCACGGTAGTACCTAGTTGGTAGTGAGGTTAGTCATGATTCACTTTCATAACGAGACGGCGGTGCAGCTCGGAAGTTCGAGTCCCCTGTAAACGTCTGGTGTTTTTCTTTTGTTTTCTACCTCTTAATTTCTAATGAGAGCCTGCAAGTACCCGTTTATGTCAATTGTTTATTTTATAGAATGCTGCTTTTGCCTGGGCTATTCTACTTGTCTATTTTGACATATTTTTTCTTACTTACTTAGTCGTTCCTCTTCTACCATGATGTGTAGATGTTTGGAAGAGAGAGCGCCATACTTTCATATCGGCTGTCTTCCTCCTGGCCTGGTTCCATTCTAGTCCTCGGTTCTTCAGAGATTGTCTGATGTTGTCCTCCCAGTGGACTCTGGGTCTTCCTGGAGGTGTGAATCCCTGGCTCAGACACTTTTTCTTTCCGGTGTTATTAACGTGTCTAGGTATCTGGAGCTAATGGCTTTTTAAACTGTTCCATTTATTCCTTTTATTAGTGCATTCTGAAGAAGTCACTTTCTTCTATGAAAAATAAAAATGTCCTATTGTTGAGAAGGTACAGGGAAGCAACTCCGCTGTTTGAATCCTACACAGACCATGCCGTCACTGAAACTAGACAAAGTCAGAAGAATTTTGTAAATTTGTAATTTAATAATAACTGCTAGGTTCTAATACTTTAACTTGTCTATGCTCATATGTCAGCACAGCGTGGTAGGTCAAGTTTATTCTTTATTTAAGAGCTTCCTCAATCTGGACAACTTTGAGTTGATGTCATTTTTTTTTTTAAATCTGAAAATGAAAAATATCTAGTTCAACCTCTGATGGGTTATCAATCAAAAACTTCAAACCAAAAAAATTAATAATTATTGTGCCGGAAATGTTGGCTCTTCCCGGACACAACTAACGACATTCTTGTCTCAATGCCAACATTAGTTTGACAAGGAGGCTTAACTATTTATGTTAACATTTACTAAAATTCGGTATTTTAACAAACTGGTTGGTCAAGATTACCCTTGTCTTTCAGAGCCTGCTCAATCTGGACAACCAGAAGTCGGTGCCAGATAATGAATTCCGGAGCTCCATGGACACAACAAGCAACATCCCTGTCTCCGTCCTTACATTGAGGTGGGTAACCATGATAAGCAGCAATAGCGTCAAATCCTTTCGGAGAATGGTCCGCAACGACGTCTGTGAGAGCTTTCTGGAGGTTGAAAATTTCCTCACTGCTCAATTGCTCCACGTTTTTTCTCACCAGCGCAGCACTGCCAAAACAGACCTGTCAAGAGATGAAGTACGTGGATCTAGAAGTTTGATGTCAGTGATAGATATGTACTGTTTTGTTTGCATGTAAAAAATTGATTAATGGAAAATTGTTATTTATTGAAGAAAATCACATAGAATATAATTTCATTTTAATTAGATTTATTTCACGATTCGCATCAGGTGATCTGATTTATATTTTTTTAAAAGGGTTTTATCCTTTAGAAGTTTAACAAATGAAGTTGCAACATGTGTGCAATGTGATGGGCAGAACCATACAAACACCAGCGGAAAGATGAGACGCCGGCGACGGATAGGAAAAATCGGCTGATAGCATCGCAAGATAGTGCCTGTTCTAGAATTCCCAAGGCGTACAAGAAATAGAGAGGGAACAAAAGGCGAAAAAAAACACACATATACATATGGAGAAGATTTTTGTTTTGTTTTTAAATTAATGAAGAAAAAATATATTGTTCAACCTCTGATGGGTTATAATTAGGATATATATTGTTTTCGATTCCAAATAATATGAACAACTGCCGATATGAGAAAGTGTCATCACATTTGTCAAATCATTGTAAACAGGAAAAATCACAACTACCAATTATGCCTATATATGTAAAAAAAAAAAAAATGAAAAAAATCAAGCAGAAACTCTGAACAAGAATAATATTAAAGTGGAGAGGTGTAAAGGCCTGGTGGTTCCAGTTATATAACTGACTTTAACAGATGTTTAATTGACTTTCATCTGTAAAAGTCATATGCATTGTAAGAACAGCATCAGACCTTCACATTCCCAGCCCGTATTAACATTTGTTCGTGTTAAATTTGTTTGACTATATTATGCAGTTCCCTATGTCTGTCTATTCTTAACACTTCTATATTTATAGTTAAATTTGATGCCTGCAAATAATCTAATATTGGGATTCTCATTTGTTCATACTTCTTACATTTTAACAAGAAATGCTCTATATTATTGTCTTGAAGACATCACACAGTAAGGTTCTTCTATTCTGAAATAGCCTTTTCCCAGCTGTAGTCTGAGAAGTTTCTTATTACTGGGAATTTTCAATTCCCTAAATATCTGACATTTTCTTGTTGGAGCCTTGAACATCTTATATGCATGTCTTCCTTTCAGATTATTATCCCACTCTGCTTTCCATTCATCTGTTATTAATTCTTTAATTAAGCTCTTAATCTCTGATTTACTCATCCCTACATTTATTAGATTTTTATCAGATCTACCTTTCTTGGCTTCTTTATCTGGTTTTTCTTTTCCCTCTATGCCAACATGTGAAGGTATCCAAGCAATTAAGACTGAACATCCTCTGGAATATAAGTATGTAGTAGCCAGAAATATCTCCTCTGCTATATCAGGTCTACTACATTCTCATAAGTTTCTTAGTGCTTGAATTGTTGAAAGAGAGTCTCAGTTAAAATTGTTAGTTTCTTGGGAGGGTTATTAGAGAATATTTCAAGTGCTTTTAGTATTGCCACCATCTCTGCAGTGAAAAATATGGAGAAGAGAACTTGAGACAGGTATGGCACTGATAATGGGAACATGGAAAGACCTTGAACGAATGGCACAGGACAAGAGGGTATGGCATGTTTTTGTTAGGGATCAGTGCTCCACAAGGAAGTGGAAGGCATTGGTGATGATGATGATGATGATGTTCACATTGTTGCTTTTACTCTCCTAGGTTAGACCAGGCTAATAAGAATTGATTTGACCTTGTTGTTCTCTGAACTATTACTAAGTAAGGAATTAATGTATTTGTCTGCATTTGCATGTCATACATGCCACATGCTATGGTTTACCCGTAATCTGTACAAGGTGTTTGCTTTTTTTCAGATGTGTACACCCTGTACATAATCCCTGTACAGGTTTTCTAACCCGTTCCCCTTATTACTGTGTCTCAAAGTTCTTTTATAAGGTCCTATGAGAATTTCCCAGTCTGTTAGTGATAATTAAGCACAGAAATAGACTAAATGATGACACCATCACATTATTTTTACAGTGTTAAAAAAAACTCAGACATTTATTGTTTGGGTTTTAAAATAAGTGAAGACCTGCTTTAAAAGGTAAAGTCCCCGTGCCTCATTTATAATGCAGCCCACTGTAATTGAAAATATTTTTACACGAATTAACTCTTTTGATATGTTTTTTTCAGTCTTTGTACAGGTTTTGCAGGTCTTTGTACAGGGTTTTGGATTTTTTTACAGGTTTTTCATCTCCGAGGTGTGGCATGTATGGCATGTTAATAATTATTAACTTACAACCAAAAACACACGTATTCCTACTGTCATATTCAAAACGTTTAGTCACTTATTTTGTGTAGATTCTGTTAGAATATGATCACTGCTCCATCAGATTTGTCTCTCATAGATGCGACTAATGGGAAGTTCTGCATGGGGTTGGCAACTTTATCATGTGAAAAAAGTTGCTACAGAAACCACTACTACAAAAGTACCTGAAGTGATGTGCCACAAGTTTGCTGTTAAGGGATCAACTGTAATAGTGGTCTCACACTCTTTAAGGAGTGAGAAAGAAGAATGCTGCTGTTGCTGCTACTACAGCTGGTGTTGTTGTTGGTGCGACTACTACTACTCATGTTGCTGCTACTACTACTACTGCTTCCTCTACTAATTCTGCTGTTGCAACTCAAACAACTATTACTACAACTGTTGCTACTACTACAGCTGACGTTGTTGTTGGGGCAATTACTATTATTTTTATTGTTACTACTACTTCTTCTATTACTACTACTATTACATCTGTTATTGTTACTACTATTACATCTGTTATTGTTACTACTATTACATTTGTTATTACTACTACTATTACTTCTGCTATTATTACTACAATTACTTCAGCTATTGCTACTACTATTACTACTACTATTACTTCTGCTATTGCTATTCCTATTACTTCTTCTATTGTTACTACTATTACTTCTGCTATTACTACACTATTACTTCTGCTATTACTACTACTATTACTTCTGTTATTGCAACTACTATTACTTCTGCTATTACTACTATTATTACTTCTGCTATTGCTACTAAAATTACTTCTGCTATTGTTACTACAGTTACTTCTTCTATTGCTACTACTATTACTTCTGCTATTGTTACTACATTTACCTTCTATTGCTACTACTATTACTTCTGCTATTGTTAGTTCTACAGTACTATTATTACTTCTGCTATTGCTACTACTATTACTTCTGTTATTGCTACTACAACTGCTACTGTTGCTGTTACTACTATTACCGTTGTTGTTGCTGCCACTACTGCTGTTGCGACTACTGTTGCCGCCGCTGGAACTGCAGGCGTGTTTTCTATCACTTTATCGGTTCTTCATTCGCCGTGAAAAAAATTCAGAAAGAAATCTAGTGTTACCAGTGAGAGACGATAGTCAGTAAATTAGGCTTGTCACGTGTCTCATTATTAATTGAGGACGCAAAAAAAACAAAAAAAAACCCAGTAAGATCACGCGTGATTCTGTCACAAATGGAATAACCTTTTTTTTTTTTTTTTTTTTTCTATAACCAGCGGCACTCGAGCTTTCTAGCCCTTTTGGCCCAATGACATGTCATTGCGAGGCTGGGGGGTCAGTGGACTTTCCTTCCAACCCGGTCAGGAGCTTCGCTCCTTCCCATCCACACGGGATTTATGTGCAGGAGCCGTTCAGATTATTCAGTCAAATTTCTGGTCGTAAACATTTCTTCAAACGCCGACGCCCGGGTTTGAACGATGAACACCTGGTCGCCAGTACAACGTTGTAGCCATTACACCAGCGCGGCTCCCCACGGAATAACCTTATACCGGGCATATTTGATTATACTGGGACATCGATATCGTTTGATGAGAATTACGGCAAGAGGAGATTTGAATAGAAAGTGCCAAGATTAAAGCACACAGACACACACCCCCACACACTTAAAATAAAGGATCTTTTGAAACAATTTAAAAAGACATGGATAAATATAAGAATTTTAAAAAGTTTTTAATTGTTACATAGTATCTATCTCAATGCACGGAAGTGAGCAAACAAATACAGTAACTGAAATCTTCTACGTGTGAGTGATACAAAACTATTTAGGAGAGTACACCTGGCAGCAGCGTGATTGTCTCCCGTCATGTATGTTTTCGGCTATTAATTAAAATACATTTATTAAATCCCAAAACCAATTATGGGATTAAAGGCAGGTCCTAAATATGTTACCTAATGTGTTTGAAAATACACAGAGAAAAGACAAAGATTGTGAATATAAATCTGGCATATGCACTTTGAGAAATAAGATACGGATTAATTCATACACATACCTTAGCAGCAACATAGACACACTTGGTGGAGCAGATGGGGAGATGCAGAATAGAAGCATTCAAATGATATGACCAGATCACTAATGTGGAACTGACAATAAGATCACTAATGTGGAACTGACGATAAGATCACTAATGTGGAACTGATGGACAGAACGAAACCAACACCAGGGGAACAAAATCTGAGAAAAAGACGTTGTCACTGGATAGGACACACATCAGTTCAAATGAGTGATCTTATCATCAGTTCCACATTAGTGATTTGGTCATCTATTTGAATGCTTCTATTCTGCAGAAGCATCTATTTATGAATATTGATAACATTACAAGGCAGTCTTTGTTCTGGTAAACCCGGGCTAAGAGAATCAGAATAAGAGCGAACAACGCATGAAGTGTGAAAGAATGACTTGTAAAAGCATAAAGAAGACCATCATCGGATGCCAGAGAATAAGGTTTGACGTGAACTTGGTGAAGGCCAATAATCTGTAGGGAGTTGAAGTCTACGGGCTAATGGACGGTAATGTTTCTCATTAGCCTTTTTTTTTATTATTATGGCGGCCACATAAATGATTGTCAGTTACCTCCCTTGGAGTTACAACCGTCTAAGCATTCCAAGGGAAGTAACTAATATTCATTTCTGTGGCCGCCATAATTAAAAAGGCTAATGAGAAACGTGACCTAATGTAATACGAGGGACGGTCAAAAAGTAATGCCTCGTAATTTTTAATATCATTCAATAGGCAAGAAAACAGATAAAATTCACATTGAAATGTAGCCCCAAGTCTGAACTTCAAAAATTTATTTCTCAATGTAGTCTCCGTTATTTGTTACAGTTTTTGTCCACCTTCGCACAAGGGCATGTATCCCCGCACGGTAAAAATTTGTGTCCTTTTTCCTAAACCACTGGCGTACGGCGCGTTTAAGGGTCTCGGTGTCCTCAAAGTGATGTCCGCGAAGATCTTCTTTCAGTGGTCCAAACAGATGGAAGTCAGAAGGTGCAAGATCGGGACTGTAATGGGGATGTGGTAATAATGTCCAGCCAAATTCTGCAATCGCATCAATGGTGCGTTTAGTGGTGTGTGGCGTGGCATTATCGTGCAACAGTAGTGCAGTTCTCTGATCTTTTAATGGGTAAAGTCGCCGAAGACGACCTCTAAGCTTCTTTAAAGTTTCAATTTAACGGTCTGCATTCACCGTATTTCCCTGTTCCAAGAAGTCGAGAAGAATCACACCCTTCTCATCCCAAAACACGGAGGCCATAATTTTCCCTACAGATGGTGATCTTTTGAACTTCTGTCTTGTCTACGATGTTGTGTGATGCCATTCCATTGACTGCCTCTTGGATTCTGGTTAAAAAAAAATGAACCCAAGTCTCATCACCTGTCACAATATTCGATAAAAACTCTTCTCCTTCAGTTTTGTAACGGTGCAGGAGGTTGATGGCTATGGTTTTCCTTGTTTCTTTATGTCTGTCTGTCAGCATTCTGGGTACCCACCGTGCATAAACTTTTGAATACCCCAGATCTTTCATGATGTTCTGGACACTGCCTTTACTAATGGACAACATAGAAGAAAGTTCATCCAGTGTTACTCGACGGTCACCACGAATGATACCATCAACTCGATGAATGTTGTGTGGAGTCACTGCGGTAGACGGGCGGCCAGTCCGCTTTGCGTCAGCCATTGAGGATTGACCTACTTCAGCTTCATCACAACGATGTACCCAACGTCGGACAGTGCTAACATCCACTGTTGAATCTCCATAAACATTCTTCAAACGTTCGTGGATGCGAATTGGGGTCTCGCCTTCAGCATTGAGGAATTCTATGACATAACGTTGTTTTAACCGAACGTCTTTGGCAGCCATTTTTAAACTGTTACAGTGGTGCTACCTGTTACTGAAACAGGTTGGTAGTGCTATACAGTGCAGAAGAGTGTTTGAGGAATCCTGCTAAATTTACAAATTGCACACGGATGCAGTATTTACATACATAAAAAATAGGAGGCATTACTTTTTGACCTTCCCTCGTATTTGTTGCATACTGCTAATAGAATATGGAGACAAGCTGATGAGAGTTATGGCAGTTTTGCTGATATAGTTGGGTATATGAAAATTAACTAAGCAGCACAATTTCACGTAATACTCGAATGAAACTTACCAAGAAGGCAGATGATATGATGAGCCATATCTGTGCCATTCTGAGCCGGCAGTTTTGACCTGAGGTTCGTCCAAAAAGTGGACGAATGTAAAATTTGTCCGTTGAACGACCGGAATTTATAGCTTTTGATGTAGGTCACTAGGACAGCGTGATTTTATAAGTTGTCAAGGATAGGTTCAAAAGTTAGTTTAGATAGGGCACGGGGAAGGTCAGCATGAGCCATTTCTTTTTTTGTTGGCTGCAAAACTTAGCTAAAGATCTATGTCATCTCACATTATTTTGCCAGTGGCCAAGCTGCAGAAACTTGCAGTACACTTTCGCATATGAATGCATGAATGAATATGTCACCCTCGCTCCTTAACTGTCACCGTCATGAAAGGCTGAACATAAGCAGATCACAGCTCGTGCAATGCCGATTTCTGTAGCAGCATGTTTTGTATGATGAGACTGCTAGTCCCATGCTCGTTCTTATATTCTTTGCCTCTTACGGCATGCATGGTGGCAGATGTGGTTATGTTCTTCCTTTGTTTCCACAGAGACCTCTGTGTATTTTAACTTTTCAGCATCATCATCAGCATTGTCATAATCATCATTCCTTTTCTTTAGTTGACGAGCATATGAATGTAGTAGTTGCTAACCATAGATATCTATTTTGATTGGCTTTTCTCCAACTCTACCCACAAGATTCCGGCTGCCTTGGCTTCCTCTTCCACCATTCTTCCCTATGCCATATTTCGGTTATACGCTTAAAAAACTCGATCTTACACTGAGGGCTAAACTCCATAGGAGCTAGGAATATAACTTTCACATGCTCACGAAGTTCATTCATGATGGTAGGATAGCCAAGAAGCATTGTCATTGCTAGCATAATGAAGTATGACCCCAAAATGGAATGCAGATTCACGTTTATTCGTAACATAGAACACAATTTAATTGCTACAAGGTATTTCTTGAAGAGAAAAATAACGTGGCAAAGGAAGATCGATTTATTTAAAAGTCACCTGAATATCTTCTGCTCCCATTGACCAAAGAGTCAGACAAACGTTTTCGGGTCATATAATACCTTCTGCTAACCAGTCGTCTGCTGGTGAAGCCAACTCTGCCGTGACAACTGTAGCCGCAAGCGACGGAAGTAGCAGTGAATAAAGTCATATAATACTTTATTAAAGTACATGGCATACATAATTGTTCGTTTGTGTTCAGTATGTCAGTTAACGATGTGTAGTTAATAAATATTGTTAACTAGTTTTTAAACTCACTTTTTACTTAATTTTGGTACAGCTGTCTGGGCCTTGGGAACGAATTAATTTGATTTCTATTCTGATGGGAAATCAATTTTCATTTAACGCTTTTTCAGATAGCGCACCAGTTATCAAAACGAATTAACAGTGCTAAGCGGGGGATTGCTGTATCATATTTGTATTTTGCAGTTTCTTTTTTTAATTGAGAAAAGTTAAGAACCAACTGATTGAAAACATTCTTAAAGAAATCTGTTTAGGCAGCTAACAAATCTTCTGAAATGTTTGAAATGGGAGAGATTTATGAACCTCGTGTAATTTATAATTAGTAATTCACAAGAAGTCAGCTTAATGAATTAGCAGCAATAATAAAAGATCTTTTTTTCGGAAAAAAGAAGGAGTCCTATTATTTATTTACGTTATGCGTTGTTTTACTATAAACAAAAGTATAACAGAGAAAGATTAAAATAAATCAAAGTATTTTAGAAAACCTGTTGATAAAATTATTAATAGCAACGTTTTTATAAAGGCTGTTGAAAAATGACGCCAGTGAAAAATATAAAATTTTAACACGAAATGAAAAGCTTTGGTTCAAATTATGAATATAAAATACTAAACCCCATTTCTCTCTCCCCCCCCCCCCCCCCCCCCTTTTTCCCCCAAAAAATAAGAAATAAGCCTATTTTACTCTCAATGAGACTTGTTTCTGCACCAAAATTGACAGAACGAACGAAATTT
Organism: Oreohelix idahoensis; assembly: GCA_024509875.1. NCBI lineage: Eukaryota > Metazoa > Mollusca > Gastropoda > Stylommatophora > Oreohelicidae > Oreohelix > Oreohelix idahoensis. The sequence continues at coordinate 57,307 of JAMPIV010004580.1, read as the reverse complement.
ATTTTCAAAGGGTTGAGAATTGGGCATGCAGGCAGTCTGCCCTTCCTCTCTCTCTTCCATCATGCATAATGTATCATCTCATCTTCACATTTACTTTTAGCATTATTTAAGCGGTATCGTTATAAAAGTAATATAGCAGCATACATTTGAAATTTCCAATCATAATCAAATTTAAATATGTTTAAAAAAATAACAGAAAGTAATGCGAGAAAAGCTTTTGTGGTTGCTGTAAAGAGACGGTATCGGACTGTCAATAGCCAGGAAAAAGACAGCGACTGATGACGTTGACCAAAAATTCAACACTATTTCAACAATATGTAAGGAAAATAGCAAATCATGCTTGTGATTCCAGGAAAGGGAGAAACAAGATTAGATAACACCAGAAACATTAAACACCATAGAGGTGAGAAAAGAAATGAAAATAAAGAAAATAGAAGCAAAGTCCCCCAGGTTAAAGGAACTATATAACGAACAGAACAGTCAGCTGGACAAGAAAGTAAAACGTCAAACACGAGCCAACAAAAGGAAATTCCTAGATGATCTTGCAAGACAGGCAGAAGAAGCAACACCGAGAAATGAACAATGCACAGCATCAGTGGAAAACGGGGTGCAAACAATATTGCATTAATAAGAGACAAGCAAGGACATCTCATCACCACAGCACAGGCGCAGAAAACAAGGTGGGCAGAGCACTTCAGAGAAACCTGAATAAGGAACTACCAGAGACGCAGCTGAATGTTCCTGAGGCTGAAAAAGATCTAGACGTAAATACAGACATTCCAGGAAGGGAATAAATCATCATAGCTATCAAAAGGTTAAAGAATGGAAAAGCTCCAGTTTACGGCAATTTAAACGCAGAGTTATTTAAGACAGATCCTTAGAACTATTAGAAATACTATTTACGCAAGTCTGGAAAACAAATATTAATGGAGTGGAATAAAGGAATAATTGTTCAAGAAGGGCGACCTTGCAGACTGCAACAACTGGAGATGAATTACTCTCCTCTCAGTTCCCAGTAAGATACTTCTTCTTCTTCTTCTTCCATCCTTAGCCATCAACCGACAAAGCAGTATGTGGCCAGTACGCCTAGTGGCGTCTTAGGGCAACAACAAATTGATCAATCTATCGCTGTTTCCACCACGCCTAGTGGCGTCTTTGTGGAACAAAAACAGACCAAACAATCTATCATTGTTTCCGTAATCAGATTGGTTGGCAAGCAGGTGATCAGCCCACTGTGCGAAGTTTTTACGGGATGGGGTAAACAGCCCCATGCCCATACCCTCCTTAGTCGCTTTTTACGACATGCGTGGTAGGGTGCAGTGTTACTATTCTTTGCTCCCCTTTCGGGCCCCGGTAACACACGGGTGAGTAAGATACTAGGCAGAATAATTATGCAGCGAATTTTAAAAGCAGTTGACCATTCAGATAGAACAGAAGTTGTGCAGATCACATATTCACCCTCATGAACATTATAAAGCAGTTCTCAGAATGGCAGAGGCATCAATACATTAACTTTTTTGAGTTTGAAATGGTTTTTCACAGCATACACAGTGAAAATACTGAGGGCTTATGGAATTCCCAGCTGCATTGTTTCCATCATAAAAAGCTTCTATGCTAACTTTACATGTAGTAATGGGAAAAGCAACCTAACTTTTGAGGCGAATTCAGGAGATCGTCAGGAAAGCCGCTTATCAGCCACTTTATTTTTAACAGTGATAGACTGGGTGATGCTCCAGACAACAGAGGGCAGCCCAAAAGGAATAAGATGGACAACGTTTTCTATATTGGAAGATCTGGAGTATACAGATGACATTGCAGTATTCGCACATTTACATCAATACATCCAAGAGAAAAAAAAACAGATATACTGAATAAGTATAGCCAGCAGGTGGATCTGAACATCAGTCTAAAGAAGACCGAGGTGATGACACTCATTGTGTGCAGTCCTGAGCCCATAACATTACGGAACCAGAAGCTGGAACAGACAGACACATTCACATACCTAGGATGCATAGTAACACCAGACGACGGAACAAGAAAAGACATCAAGAACAGAATGAATAAAGCGAGAACAGTCGTTGCTAGTCTAAACAACATCTGGAAGTCTTTCCAGTACAGCACAAACACCAGATTAAGATTATATGAGAGCTGTGTACGTTCTGTGCTTCTCTATGGTGTGGAATACCGGACAGTATCAGAGAAGAAAATGTGTAAATTGTCCTCTTTCCCCAGAATTTGCTTAAGGAAAATTCTCCGAATCTTTTGGCCGAATACTATAATCAACCAAGAACTGCTTGCTCAGAGCAACCAAGAGGACATGCACGCCATCATAGCTGGTAGACGATGGAACTGGGTTGGCCACATCCTCAAAAGATACCCAGATGCCATCATGAGAACTGTTATGCTATGGATCCCTGAAGGAAAGCGAAAGAGAGGCCGACCAAAAACAACTTGGCGGAGAACTGTGGAGGCCGAGATGCAAAGAATGAATCAGAGCTGTGGCACTGTACGAAGTATGGCCGGCGAACGAGCAAAGTGGAAGCAGTTTGTTGCTGCCCTACAAGACAGCACCAGGCGTAATGGTCACTGATTGCTTTGACAGTCGGTGGCTAAGGATCAAAGAACAAAAACAAAGTTATCCATGGAGGCATAATCTTCGACTTTGACACGATTTATACGCACATGAGCATGTTTGTTAAGAACGGAAGTGAATGCTTTCAGCCATATTTCTAGAGCTTTAGTTGGGTCAGATACTCCATGGATATTATCAAAAGGTGTTGCCAATAGATCTGATAGGAACTTGAAGCTATACAAATTCTTGAATGATCGAGTTTGTATAATCTTGTGACGGAGTTTAGGAATTCTAACTCCCTTTTTGGTCCATGTGCAACAAATGGGGTAGTGATCACTTAGGCCACAGACTAGAACACAAGCTTCTGTGACGTGAGCAGTATCCGTGACATATTTATATCTATACAAGCTAATGACACGTGTTATGATTAAAATTCATAATGATTATGTCAGTATAATAGTTGGCTCGACTGGGCTCCTTTTCTGATAATTTTATAAGGACTTACTTATTAATAAAGGAAGTGACGTCATACCGACATGGTGTAGAGGCAGACGCAAACATTTTGAAGCAGAAGTGAGGTCATCGTCTGAAAAAGAGATGCGGCTTGTGTTTGAATGTGAGTGGGCATATATGTATTGAGCTCCTGCAGTATACTGTGTTTTTCCTGCATCATTCCATCACCAGGACATCAATATACTTAGTTGAGGTGTCCCTGGTTTATTTTATTCAGGAAATGTATGCCTATTCATGAAGATGTCCAGTGGACTGAATAATAAAGTTTGTATGATTGCCATTGACCAGCGTTTGATAGTGAACGGACTGGACAACTACTTATTATTGCATTTGCCTTTGGGCGAGAACTGATTTCATGGAGCTTTGTGTCAAGTATAATAAACTACGTAATTGTGAATTGTATAGGAGGTGTTTGTCAGCTCACTGCAGTTATGCTGATTCGTGTTGTTTGACTATCCCCTAATGTATACTTTGGCCACGGAGACCTTCTCCGGAACTTTAAATAATACGACACACATCACATGTCAGTGACTCGGGTTGGCATCTGCTAATGTGCGCATGACAAACATTCAGATGTCCTAAATTACGTCTCTGACACTTTGAGTAATCCGTTCTAATTGTTGAAGTCCCTACTTGTGAAAATGATGGTCATTAATAATTTAATAATGACAGGGCTGTTGAAAATGTAAACTTAGAGGATTATGCCGTGAAGGTGGATACAGTGTGGTTGCGGGATAGTGAAGTATTATTGTTGCGGGACAGTGAGGTATTCCTGTTACGGGATGCAGGTATTCTTATCAGTATGAAATTGTATGGCAGAATCGGAAAGAAAGAATAAAGCAACTATTTTAACCTTTTATTTACAACTGTTCTTTTATTTAACTATCATATTTGCATGTTTTCGATTTTTAAAATAAATTTAAAAGTATATATCTCATAATGCAACACTTCACATGTATTTGATTCACAGCACCTTCATTTACTTTACTTCAGATCTTTGCAAGTAGTTTTTAAAACGTTAAGCACAAATATTAAAACAAAAAAGCAGTTGTCAGTGCCACGATTATACATAATTACAATTTTTTTATGATTAATGTGTATAACGTAATGCTGAATTCGTGAAAATTTAAAAAAAACAAGAGAAATATTAGTGAAATAAACAAGAAATAACATTTACAGGGCACTGTAGGCAGACATGAAAGTGATAAAAAGACATAATAAGTCCTTGAACGGATGTCACAACCTCCAGTTAACATAAATTGACGCAACTAGATGGCACAACCTCCAGTTAACATAAATCGATGCAACCATTTTTTTTTTTTTTTAACATGCGGCCAGGACCTGCAGAATTGCATCGGGTTTAAGCAAAATTGGGATTAAGCGAGTTCTGCTTAAGTAGACTGTACAGTGTGTATATATATATATATATATATATATATATATATATATATATATATATATATATATATATATATATATATATATATATATATATATATATATATATATATATATATATATATATATATATATATATATATATATATATATATATATATATATATATATATATATATATATATATATATATATATATATATATATATATATATATATATATATATATATATATATATATATATATATATATATATATATATATATATATATATATATATATATATATATATATATATATATATATATATATATACCGTATATATATATATATATATATATATATATATATATATATACCGTATATATATATATATACCGTATATATATATATATATATATATATATATATATATATATATATATATATATATATATATATATATATATATATATATATATATATATATATATATATATATATATATATATATATATATATATATATATATATGCCCCGTATCTTCTTCGTTGACCCTCAGATGTCAACTTGAATAAGTTCAAAGAAAGCAGTGGTCAGCCTGAGGCTGTTGATATCTCCGTAGATTTTCTCCAGGAATGGTACTGGTGATGGCCATATGCGTTTTCTCTGTTCCTCATATGTTGGGCACCTTTGAAGCAGATGTTCGGCAGTCATTTTATCGGTTCCACAGTCACACTCATCAGTAGTTCTTATCTTTAATTTGTTGAATAGATGGTATCTCAATCTGTAATGACCCGTGCCAAGTCTGAAGATTACCACTTGTTCACTTCTGCTGAGCTGGTAATATGGATCTTTTTTTTTCATGGTCTGGATGCTCTGCTTCCCACTTGTGCCTGTATCTGCGCTTGATGAAACTCTTGGCCTATTCATAAGTTATGTTTGCGTCAAGCTGAGGAAGCTTTCCCACTTCCTTTGCCAATCTGTCAGCCTCTTCATTTCCAGGGATGTTGCAGTGAGAAGGGATCCACTGTATCACGACTCTTTTGTTTTGCTGACATAGTCTGTGAAGTATTTCTCTTAGGTCATCCAGTCCTTTCTGTTTCATTTTGGCTGTTCTTTCTCTCAATACCAGGAACGTTTTCTATCATTTCAGGGAAACACTGCTGTTTCCAAATTGGTAGCTTATGTACGGTACATATTGGCGTAGCTGTTGATATTGCATTTATGGGGGTCTGATCTCATCTTTGTTTTGACTGTCTCTACAAAGTTGCTTCGCTTCAGTCTTCCCTTTCCAAGTTCATTTATTCTCTGGTACATTAAGTATAATTTCAGGGGTCTCTGAAGAAGATACAAAGAAAGGATAGGATTCTGCACCCTCAGGCATGTCGTACATGGCAATGTCTATGAGGTTGTGAATGGGCTGGCAATGTCAATATATAAAGCACATTGCCACCGCTGCAAGAGCTTGATGTAGGCTTCCTGCAAGGTGACCAGCGGCAGTGTTGACTCCCTGCTCTGTAAGGATCGCAAAGAAACATATTGATTATATATAGTGTTCATTTTTTTAACCCTTGTATGCATATTGTAAATTTTCTCTGTACACAATGATTTTTCAAAATTCATGAATGGGCTGACAAAAGTCCTCTCGGGCGACGTAATAGATTTGTCCTTATATCTGATTCTTTTTAACATGTTCAAGAGATAAAAAAGAGCAAGTACATTGTCATCCCTGTTGACCGTTATACGAGTCGACAAAACAAATGTCCTATCAGCGACGCAAATGTATCAATTTTTGCTTTGTCATCGTCTAAGCTAACTTATTAATGTAGGTTAAAAACAGCGTTAGCAAAAGATGTGACATCCCTTTACGTAATATGGAACATTCTATAACTGCACTGGACGGAAATCATTGTCGACATAGATTACGTCTGCTCAAGTTGCACGATGTTAGTAATTGTCTTCTATGTCCGCCATCCACCTTCTTACTTTTACTCTTGATGTGCCAGACAGACAGAGAGACGGAAGGGACGAACGGGCAAGTGGAAATTCAAACAAACAGAGAGTACAAGCTCATGTGAACACTGGTATATTCTGACAATGAAAATTAGTCTGGCTGTATTTTAATGTCTTAAGAAAAAGCTAAACAAATAAGAATTAATACTTACTTAGTCGTTCCCCTTCTACCGTGAGGTGTAGAGGTTTGGAAGATAGAGAACGCCAGACTATCCTATCGGCTGTCTTCCTCCCGGCCTGGTTCCATTCTAGTCCTCAATCCTTCAAAGATTGTCCAATGTTGTCCTCCCAGCGGACTCTGGGTCGTTTTAGGGGTCTGGATCCCTGGCTCTTTGTTTCCCATGCTTGTCGTGGTAGTCGATCTTCTGCCATTCTGCAGACATGGCCAAACCATCTTAGTTGGGACTGTTTTACTTGGGTCTGCAGGTTGGTGGGATTTTAGGCCTTGACGTTGTGATAAATTTAACCGTGATACAACGTTAAAATATCTCCAAAGATAAAATGTAGGGATAAAAATAATGCGTAAGCTACTAGAAGACATGATCGCCCATGCCGCGGTTCACTACCCGCCATGGAAACTAACTTGTTAGACGTGAAGACAAAACGTTTACCCTTGGAGACGGGAGGGAACGGAGATCAAAAAGAAAAAATATGACTGAACACGTGCTTGAAACTAACAAGGCTAAAAAGACGCAATTGGTGGGGAAAGGAAAAAAATTCACTTCCCCAAGTTGACACAATGTAAAGAAGTGGACAAAAGGGACCTTAGCTATTATACGCAACAGTCATTTCTTGGATGCTTTTACGATACTGAGTCCTTTTATTTGAATTCAGCGGCAAACGCATTACAGAAGATGCTCGAACATATTTAAAAAAAACAACTAACCTTGAAAAAGTAACTTTTTCTTAATAATAATGTTAAGAATATAAAACCTAGCTAGTCTGATAGCCCATCTTGAGCAGAGAAATAATATGCTTTCATTTATACAGACGGATAGATAATAATGAAGATATTGACAAAAGACTGTGTTGTTCATAACAGACGAGCGACTGCACTGTTAAAAAAATGTCACTAATTTTCAAAAATTGCGGCCTTGAGACTCAAGTGCTAAAATCTAGTTGGAATGAAAGAGAGGGGGAAATAGTGGAAAATTGTGGCTAAAAATAACTCTAGAGACCGATTCGTGTAGAAAGGCATGTAGAACCAAGCGTGTTTTTTAAAATAAAAAGCAAGTAGAGACAGACGGACCAACAGACAATAATACATACTTGACTGAGGTATGACTGAATTGACTTTTGGTAGGAGGTTTGAAATTTGAAAGGGGGAAAGTCGGTGATTGGCCACAGATAATCATATTATCGGCGCACAGACGCGCATTTTGCCATTCAACATAAATTGTCCAGTAGTAGACACAGTAATTCTTCAGTGGTGTAGTTCCCAGAAGCTAATTGCCATATTTAGAGGGACGCCATACTAGAGCCAGCAGCTCAGCTGAGTTTTGCTAGAATATAACTGTGTTCTCTATTCATAATTCTGGTAAGAATGAAAGTATTTCTTTGTATATTTTAATATTGTTTAATGTTTCGAGTGATTTGATACTGCCATATCAAAATCTATCCCTTACAACAAGTAAGGATTCGCTCTAGATCCCCAGCCCAGGTTCAGGGTCTAGAGACAAACAAAATACATAAACGCCAGCAAGGATTATGAAGGGCGGATCAAGTGTTGAGATCAGTGGAACATATCACCTATCTTATTCAATAGCAGGAAGCTAATGAACATATTTCAGAATATGTAGTCTTGGGGAACTAGTACTATGTGAAACCAACTTGGTAAGATGTGCTGTATGGTCAGAGAGATCTGACCCCGTCTATGTGGTGTTGTTGTGTAGTGTTGTGTGTAGAAGTGGCTCAGGAGGTAGAGTTCTGACACATGACCCAATACTTTTGTTGCAGAAGTGTGAGTTTCTGTTTGGCACCAAAGTGGTGTCAAATGCTGTGTTGATATATACAAGTGTGGACCAGTGCAGTCTAGTATTTTGTCAGCGCAGCCTTATATTGCCCCCAAGCACGGAGAGGTGGGGCCACCAGATTCCAGCACCAGAACTACTCAGTCAAGATACGTGAGCGTCTGGCCTGCTGGACCTTCACCAACTTATTTACTAACTAACACACCAACTATATTACCATCACTAGAACCCACAAAATTTTTGGGAAATAAAACTTGTATTACTCCCATCAGTGAAGGGACAATGTTTGGTAGTCATAGACAGGGAGTGATGATATCACCCCAACAGCCTATCTAGAAATAAGTTCTCCTGGGACTATCTTAAGATAATTACTATTAACCAGTCATTTGAAATACACATGTACACATTTTCTAATTTATTATGACATATATTCATGCATCTCATTCATAATTTCAAAACCTTTCATATGTTCTGACCAAAATAAAACCTTGGTTCAGAACATATAAACTTAAAGAAAATTTAATATCAAAAATTTAAACAGCTTGAGTTAGTTCAGTGTATTATAAATTTTATTAATATTATTAGACTTATTGAATATCTGTGTGTGTGTGTGTGTATGTAATCTACCACAACACATTACATATCAGTACCCTAGATTTTAACGTAGCCACATTCATTAGTAAAAAAGATATGTGTGAGGTCGTAAGTGGTAGCAAGAAGGGCCTTCTGTAAATTCACAGCTACATTTATCTCAGGAGCCTTCACAGCTGACCTCATGCATCACACTAGGTAATATCACAACCACACAGTACCATCAAATCCACTACAGACGTATCGTTTGGTTGCGGACCATGTCTCTTCTTGTTACTTCACCCACCTTCCTCAGATACCTCATTTCTGAGGTTTGGATCTGGCTTTTGTGTGTTGTAATCATCGCCCATGAATTGCATCCTAATGTCAAAACTGGGACATAGGTGGAGCGGTATACAGCCATCTTCGTTTTCTTGCCAACCTCTCTCTTGCTGAGGAATCCTCGATTTATGGCCTGAAAAAGTCTTCCAGCTGCTGCTTTTCCAGTGGCCAACTCTTCTTTGATGCCTCCCTTTCGGTCTATAATAGCTTAATCTGATTTCTTCTTTCTTCTCGTGATATCACCTTGGATTTTGTTTTAGAGCTGCTTATGACCATCCCTCTCTTCTCCAGCTCTTCCTTCCAGACTTGCTGGTTGGATTGGAGATGTGCCTCTGATTTAGCAATCAGGGCAACATCATCAGCAAATGCCAGCTCTGAAATACAGACCTGTATCATCTTCCAGTACCCCACTGAATACTTTCTTGTTCTCTCCTTACATGCCTTGATGACATCGTCCATGAGGAGTATGAAAGGGTAAGGTGACTAGATATCACCTTGACTTACACCAGGGTTGGTCCTGAACTCTTCTGACTTATGATTTGCTGTCCTCACATAATTTCTGCAAGACTTGTAGAAGCTCTGTATAGCATTGATCAGAGGTGCTGGAATGTTCTTCCTTGCCAAACAGTCCCAAAGTTTGCTCCAGGGGACCCTGTCAAACGCCTTTTCCAGATCTATGAAACAAAGATGGATCTCACTCTTATACTCAAGGGTCTTTTCACTCAGCTGTCTGAGTGTGAATATTAGGTCTTGAGTACTTCGGTTTGCTCGGAATCCGCACTGGACCTCATCCTATTGTGGCTCAGCCAGGCGTCGGAGTCTCTGCTCTATGATTCTAGAGTAGATTTTACCAGGGACACTGAGAAGGGACATGCCTGTATGGTTTCCACATTGTCGATTTTCACCCTTTTTGAAAATTGGTGTTATGATGGCAATTTCCCAATCCTTTGGAATGGTCTTGTTGCACCACGCTGCCTGTAAAACCCTTAAGAGTAATAGGTCGCCTGATGCTCCCATGTACTTAACCATTTCTGGTGTTATACCATCATGCCCTGCTGCTTTGCCCATCTTGATTTTCTTCAGTGCTGCCTTCAGTTCTTCCATCTTTTATGCCATCTTCACCACCATTGGTTTTCTCTTCTGTGGTAGTGGTTATCATTTCTGATGCTTGACCTTGCTCACCATCCAGGAGTTCTGAGAAATATTCTTTCCATCTTTCTATTACTTCCTTCGGGGCAGTAAGCTATTTGCCTTGCTTGCCTGTTATAAATTTGAGAGGACATTGTTTTTCCTTCCTCATGTTCTTTAGGGTCTTATAGAACAATTTCTGGTTTTCTTGCGCATCTTTTTCTAGCTTTTCTCCAAATTCTTCCCAGGACTTCTGTTTTGCTGCTAGCACTTTGTTCTTTGCTTCTGTTCTGAGTATCACATATTCTCTATATTTCTCTATTTGTCCCGCTGTGTTTTTAGCTCCAAAGTATCGTTTCCATGCCATTTTCTTCTCTCTTATTTTCTCTATGACTTCCTCTGTCCACCAAGGTGTCCTCTTTCTCTTGTTCCCAAGTCAGACTTCACTACATGCTTCTGCAGCAGCTGTTTTTATGATGTCCTTGAATTTAAGATAGGGTTTCCAAGTCATCAGGTTGTTGTTCTGTGTTGCTTACCGCTGCAGCAATAAGCCCCTGATATCTGGTCTTAATTTCTTGCTCTCTGAGGTTGTAGGTCTTAATGCTCATTTCTCCCGTTTGTTTTCTTGGTTTATTGTGTGATGTTGGGCAGTGCTAAATAAGAATTAATTAAAATAAGTAAGCAAAATCAAAGACGTAAGCCTACAAAATACTGCAAAATCTTCGACATAAGCTAACGAAAATTGTACAAAATCTTTGCAGTATTAAAACATACAAATTATCTTATTCCTCACGCCATGTCCGACCTATTCCCATTAATGTTGCGATCTTTGTCGCGGCGCATTTTTTGGGATGGAAACGAAATTGCGCGACTGTCTAAACTACGCACATTTCTTCTCAATACACTTCAAGAAATATGCCTGTCTCTGATGCTTTTGAGCGAAAAAAATCTCGGGAATTTTCCCCCATTTATATTTAGCAGTTTGGGTAAGTACGAATACGTGTCTAGTCAAATATTTAGCCAATAAAGTCTCACTGCTCATCAAAGATGTAGTGGTATTGATGGTATTGTATGATTGTGATATTACTTAATGTGATGCATGAGGTCAGCTGTGAAGGCTCCTGAGATAAATGTAGCTGTGAATTTTCAGAAGGCCCTTCTTGCTACCACTACGACCTCACACCTATCTTTTTTTTATAATGAATGTGGCTACGTTAAAATTCTAGGGTATGATATGTAATGTGTTGTGGTAGTTTGCATACACACACACAGATATTTAATAAGTCTAATAATATTAATAAAATGTTATAACACACTGAACTAACTCAAGTTGTGTAAAATTGTGATAGAAAAATTTTCTTTTAAGTTTATTTGTTCTGAACCAAGGTTTTATTTTGGTCAGAACATATGAAAGGTTTTGCAATTATTAATGAAATGCATGAATATATGGCATAATAAATGAAAGGAGTGTACATATGGATTTTACAATACTAGTTAATATTACTACTGTTTATGGTTGTAATCTATATGGGAGAACGATTTATGGATGTGCTGTTGGGGTGGCCTCATCACTCCCTGTCTATGGTTACTAACATGGTCCATTTATTGATGGAAATATAATTGGTGTGTTAGAAAATGAGTTTGTGAATCTCCAGCAGGCCAGACGCTCACGTATCTTGAATGAGTAGTTCTGGTGCTGGAATATGGTGGCCCCACCTCTCCGTGCTTGGGGGCAATATACGGCTGCTCTGCCAAGATATAAACTGCACGGGTCTACTCTTGTAATCTTCAACATCACATTTGACACCACATTGGTGCCAAATAAAAAACTCACAGCTCTGCAATAAAGTATTGGTCATGTGTCAGAATTCCATCCTCTAAACCATTTCTGGACACAACACCACACACAACAACAACACCACATAGACGGGTCAGATCTCTTTGACCAAACAACACATCTTACCAAGTTGGTTTTTACATAGGATAAGTTCTCCCAGACTACATATTCTGAAATATGTTCATTAGCTTCCTGCCATAGAATAGGATAGGTGATATGTTCCACTGATCTCAACACTTGATCTGTCTTTCATAATCCTTGCTGGAGTTTATGTATTTTATTTGTCTCTAGACCCTGAACTGGGGCGGGGGGTCTAGAGCGAATCCTTACTTGTTGTAAGGGATAGATTTTGATATGGCAGTATCAAATCACTCGAAACATTAAACAAATATTAAAATATACAAAGAAATAATTTCAGTCTTACCAGAATTATGAATATAGAACACAGTTAATTGCTAGCAAAACTCAGCTGAGCTGCTGCTTTAGTATGGCGTCCCTCTAAATATTTCAATTAGCTTCTGGGAATTACACCACTAAATAATTCACTGTGTCTACTAGGACAACTTATTACGAATGGCAAAAATGCGCGTCTGAGCGCCGATAATATATTCATCTATGGCCAATCACCGCCTTTTTTTCCTTTTCAAATTCAAACCTCCTACCAAAAAGTCATTTCAGTCATACCTCAGTCAAGTATGCCTTATTGTCTGTTGGTCCGTCCGTCTCTACTTGCGTTTCACAAAAAAAAAAACACTTGTTTTTTTTGAACCAACTCCGCCTTCCCCTACACAATTTTGCCTTTAAAGTTATTTTTAGCCACAGTTCACCATCCCATCCCGTCTCTTTCATTCCAACTAGATTTTAGCACTTGAGTCTCAAGGCTACAGTTTTTTGAAAATTAGGGACATTTTTTGTTTCAATGCAGACGCTCGCTGATATGAACAACACAGTCTTTTGTCAATATCTTTCTTATTATCTATCCGTCTGTATAAATGAAAGCATATTATTTCACTGCTCAAGATGGGCCATCCGGCCAGCTAGGTTTTATATTCCTAACATTATTATTAAGAAAAAGTTACTTTTCAAGGTTAGTTGGTTTTTCGAAATATTTCTAGCATCTTCTATACTGCGTTTGCCGCTGAATTCAAATAAACGGACTAAGTTATCGCAAAAGCGTCCAAGAAATGACTGTTGCGTATAACAGCTAAGGTCCCTTTTGTCGATTTCTTTACCTTGTGTCAACTTGGGGGACGTGACTTTTTCCTCCTTTCCCCACTAATTGCGTCTTTTAGCCTTGCTAGTTTCAAGCACGCGTTCAGTCATATTTTTTCCCTTTTGATCTTCGTTCTCATCCCGTTCCAAGGGTAAACATTTTGCCTTCACGTTTAACAATTTAATTTCCATGGCGGGTGATGACCCGCGGCGTGGGCGATCATGTATTCTAGTAGCTTACGCATTAGTTTTTATCCCTACGTTGTATCATTGGAGATATTTTAACGTTGTATCATGGTTAATTTTATGACACATCTCCCCACTTGAAAACATGCCTACGGCAAGTTCTAAAACCAGTGATACACATAGATAAAATCTCTCCTCACGCCTGCCATTACTCTAATTTTGATCACAGGGGTGCCGACTGAGGAAATCTGCACCGACATTCAATTTGCCTGGGATATATTGGATACTAAACTGATAAGGTTGAAGCAATAAAGACCACCTCAGCAATCTTGCGTTTTCATGCTTAGCCTGAGATAAGAATACGAGAGGCTGATGATCCGTCTCGACCACAAAAGTCCTACCATACAGATAGATTTGAAACTTCTTTATTGCCCAGATTAACGCTAAACATTCTTTTTCGCTTGTGGAGTATCCTTGTTCCGCCTTATTCAATTTGCGGCTTGCATAAGCGACTGGTTTCAGTTCCCCATCAGGTGAAGATGATCTTTGCAACAAAGCCGCTCCGAGTCCTACATTACTGGCATCGGTTCTTAAGACAAAGTCCTGTGTCAAATCAGGCAGTTTGAGAATAGGCTTGCTAGTGAGTTTTTCCTTTAAGTCTTGGAACGCTAATTCACTTTGCGCAGTCCAAATAATTTTATCTGGAAGTCCCTTGCGAGTCAGATCAGTCAGAGGAGCACAAATAGAGTTAAAATCTTTGATATATTTTTGATAAAATCCGCATAACGACACGAATGATCGCACGTCCTTTTTTGTTTGTGGTCTAGGTGCTCTCTGCAGTTTTTCCAAGTTCTTGGGATCAGGGGTCATGCTACCCTGATATACAGTGTGTCCCAAGAATTCCAACTCTTTGCATCCAATGCAACATTTTGTTGGCCTAGCAGTTAAGTTCGCCTCCCTAAGCCTATTAAATAACATTTCTAGAGCTTCAATGTGTTCTTCAAATGTCTCTGTGGCGACGAGAATATCATCCATGAAATTCGTGATACATGGGTTATTCAGGGGATCCAACAATTTGCGCATCATCCTTGAAAATACACTCGGAGCATTTTTCAGTCCGAATGGTAGCATGTTGAATTCATAATGTCCATCCGAAGTGCTAAAAGCCAAATAAGGTCTCACTTCAGGCTTCACTGGGATCTGGTAATAGCCTTTACTAAGATCCACCTTTGAAAAGTATTTTGCCTTGTTCAGTCCGGCAAATAACTGTTTTGTGTCTGGTAATGGATCCACTTGTCCTTCTGTGACAGCATTCAGTTTCCTGTAATCTATGCACAGTCTGTGTTCCCCAGACGGTTTTCTCAACAAAACGACACTAGAGCTAAAAGATGATTCACTGTGTGAAATAATCCCCTCCTTCAACAAATAATCTATTTCTTCCTTCAATGCCTTCTCCTTCGCGAACGGAATAGAATGGGCTCTCATACAGATTGGGTTTGAGTCTACCAGTTTCATGTCATACTGTAGCAAATTTGTATGGCCTGGTTTATCTGTTAATACATCTGTATGTTCCTCCAGAACCTGTTGAACTCTCTCCCTCTGGTTTTTAGTCAGGTGCTTACTGACTTTTACCTGTGCTGCTGTTTCACAAGGATGTAATGGGTATTCATGTGAGGTGAGTGGTTCCTTTTGCATTTGAGTTGCGATAGCTAAGGTCAGTAAGGGGGTGCTTTCCTGGAGTGGTCTGTCCAGATACTTCTTTAACAGGTTTACATGATAAACTTTCTCCTTCCCCTTTTTGTCAATTTTATAGTTTGTTCTAGACACCTTCTCTAGAACCGTATATGGACCTTGCCATCCAATTTGTAATTTATTCTGGCTACCGGGTAGTAGAAGCAGCACCTTCTCTCCCACAGCTAGTTCTCTGTCCTTTGCCTTCCTATTAAAATATGCTGCATGTTTCTTCCTGGCTTTTTTTCAAATTATCATTTGCCAGTTTCCATCCAGCTTTCAAACGAGTGGTCAGTTCGTTCACGTATTGATAAGATGAGGTAACAGTCTCTTCCGCCTTCTCATCTGTCCAGGTCCTTAATAGCGCTTCTAATGGACCTTTTATTGGCCTCCCAAATAGCAGAGTTGCGGGAGCCATCCCGGTTGAACTATGTGGTACCTCCCGATACGCAAACAATGCGGCGGGCAGGAATTGATCCCACAGATCCGGTTTTTCGTGTGCCAGCTTTCTCAGGATAGAAATGAGAGTCCCGTTGAACCTCTCTACCTGGCCGTTCCCTTGCGGATGGTACGGACTACAATGAAAGTGTCTGGCTTGAAATAGCTTAAAAACTTCTTCCGTTAGTTTCCCCTTGAACTGAGAGCCATTATCCGTCAAGATTTGATGCGGGAATCCTAATCGGGTAAATATTGTAAGTAGTGCCTCTGCTACATGTTTTGAATCAATTGATGGCAGGGCTACCGCCTCTCCCCACATAGAACAAGTGTCCACCAGAGTAAGGATGTAACTGTTCCTCTCTTGGTCCGAGTGAGAGGTCCCACAATATCCACTGCAACCCTCTCAAAAGGTGTTCCCACTATGGGCATTTCCCCTAGAGTTGCAGGAGCAGTCCAGTGCTTTGGAGCTACCCTTTGACATTCTGGGCAGGATTTGACATATCTTTTTATATCCTCCGTTATCCCTGGCCAGAAGTAATGACAAGCTATACGCTGTCCTGTGGCGCTGATCCCCATGTGACCACTGAAGGGAATCGCATGCCCGAGTTCCATCACTTTATCCCTATATGAAGTGGGAAGAACCAGCTGGTTGTGACCATTTGTTCCAGCTCCGGCCTTCCTGTATAATAGTTTGTTCTTCATAAAATATTCCCCCTTGCTCGGAGGTGTGTGGCATTTGGGCAATTTTTTAAAACATGGCTTGAGTGTCCTATCCTCAGCCTGCGCCTTCCTCATCTCCTCTGGATGAGCATTTATAGGTTCACCTTCTTCCTCCTTCTCCTGTGACCTGGTCTGCACTGTCGCCATGATCACAGGTCTCTCGGGATTCCCCAAGAAGACGTATCTACACCCCAATATCAGAGGGTAGATTGGTTCATCTATCACTGCTGCTCTGATTTCTCCTTCCACATAGCGAGTTTTCACCGTTATCCTTGCGATGGGAAGTGTCATGAGTGGTATGTCCTTAGTTGCCCCTTGTATTTCCACTGTTTCTGTGGTATACTGACTTGGGTCCACTAGGCTAGACTTCACAACTGAATCATAATCCAAACCTGTATCATAAAGGCACCTTATGGTGACCCCATTACAAATAACATCCTCACAAACTGGGGGGTGATAAGGTTCCTGCTGTCCCTTAGGATTAACCTTTAATCTTTGAGTCCCCGACTTCATTGCAGCAATGTTTGAAGGTTTCCTTCTACAAAATTCGGTGTTATGGTTATCTTTCTTGCACCATTTACACCATCTTTTTTCCTTGGTTAAACGGTTTTCTTTCATTGGATTTTTGGTCATTGAACTGTGAGTTTCTGTCTCGGTAGTCATTTCTTGGCCGTTCAAAGTTTGTCCTACCTTTATTTCCCTGCTCTCTATTATCAAATTTATTAAATTGCTGTGGAGCTTTAAAATTGTCTATGTGCTTCTTTTTAGCACCACTTACCTCTGCCTGGGCTGCCTGATACCTCTCAGCGACATTTAAAACCTCCCCCAACTTCTCTGCACCTTGTTCCATGAGGAATTTTTCTCATGTCTGGAGCCATGGACTCTCTCAATTGCTCAATCATGATCATTTCTTTAAGATCTTGGGTCTTCCCCAGAGCAGTCCATTTCTCCAAATAGGTTTCCAGTCTGGCAGAGAATTGGTGGTATGTCTCCCCAGACAACAGTTTGGCATTTCTAAATTTCTTACGATAAAATTCACCATTTTTTTCGTACCTCAATAACAAAGCCTGCTTTAACATGTCATAATTGTCTTGGTCTTCTCTGTTCATTTTTGCGAAGACTTCATAAGAAGTCCCTCTCAGTCCCTGTGATAACTTTAAACTCCACCTCTCTCTCTCTCTACCCATATGTAGTAGCTAATAACTCAAAACGTCCTAGGTACCCCTCTATGTCATCGTCTTTTTCAACAAAATGGTCTAAATGAAACCCCATAGCTGATGTTGAGGCTCCCAGACTGGGCGTAGCATCTGAGGCAAAAGGGCTGGCACCATTTTCAGGAGCCTGGCCTTGTAGCTCCAGCTCCCTTAGTCGTAATTCGTGCTCCCTCTGCAACCTTCTATCTTCTGCCTCCCTTTCGGCAGTCAATCTTTTTTCTTCTGCCTCCCTTTGCTGTCGTTTTTCTTCTGCCTCAATCTGCAGCCTCTTAGTCTCAGCCTCAATTTGTAACCTTTTCTCTTCAGCCAACCTTTCAGACTCTAATTTTCTTTCAGCCTCTTTTTCTAATCTTCTTTCTTCCCGTTCAATATACTTATCACATTCAGCCGTTACATATTGAATTAAAACCTGACCATCCATTCCCATATCCTTTGCCGTTAGCACAGCAGCTGATCTGAATTTGGCTAGCTCCGCCATACTTTTTAAACAATTCTAGCAATGAGCAAAGTAAAATTTCCAACCACTAAAGTAATTCTAATTACTCTAGTCTAAAATAATTCTAATTAATTAATTAATCAATTAACTACCACTGGCTGTGAAGATTCACCAACTTTTATTTTCAGGGACACTTTTAATTTTTATAATGTGTTCCCCTAATTTATTTCTCCCCCCAGGAGATCCTAATATTATTGATAGGCTAATTATCCCGGGACCAGAGACCCCAATATATGTAGTGGATTTGATGGTATTGTATGATGATGATATTACTAAGTGTGATGCATGAGGTCAGCTGTGAAGGCTCCTGAGATAAATGTAGCTGTGAATTTTCAGAAGGCCCTTCTTGCTACCACTACGACCTCACACCTATCTTTTTTTTTTCTAATGAATGTGGCTACGTTAAAATTCTAGGGTATGATATGTAATGTGTTGTGGTAGTTTACATACACACACACAGATATTTAATAAGTCTAATAATATTAATAAAATGTTATAACACACTGAACTAACTCAAGTTGTGTAAAATTTGGATAGAAAAATTTTCTTTAAGTTTATTTGTTCTGAACCAAGGTTTTATTTTGGTCAGAACATATGAAAGGTTTTGCAATTATTAATGAAATGCATGAAGATATGGCATAATAAATGAAAGGAGTGTACATATGGATTTTACAATACTAGTTAATATTACTACTGTTCATGGTTGTAATCTATATGGGAGAACGATTTATGGATGTGCTGTTGGGGTGGCCTCATCACTCCCTGTCTATGGTTACTAACATGGTCCATTTATTGATGGAAATATAATTGGTGTGTTAGAAAATGAGTTTGTGAATCTCCAGCAGGCCAGACGCTCACGTATCTGGAATGAGTAGTTCTGGTGCTGGAATATGGTGGCCCCACCTCTCCGTGCTTGGGGGCAATATACGGCTGCTCTGCCAAGATATAAACTGCACGGGTCCACTCTTGTAATCTTCAACATCACATTTGACACCACATTGGTGCCAAATAAAAAACTCACAGCTCTGCAATAAAGTATTGGTCATGTGTCAGAATTCCATCCTCTAAACCATTTCTGGACACAACACCACACACAACAACAACACCACATAGACGGGTCAGATCTCTTTGACCAAACAACACATCTTACCAATTTGGTTTTACATAGGATAAGTTCTCCCAGACTACATATTCTGAAATATGTTCATTAGCTTCCTGCCATAGAATAGGATAGGTGATATGTTCCACTGATCTCAACACTTGATCTGTCTTTCATAATCCTTGCTGGAGTTTATGTATTTTATTTGTCTCTAGACCCTGAACTGGGGCGGGGGGGGTCTAGAGCGAATCCTTACTTGTTGTAAGGGATAGATTTTGATATGGCAGTATCAAATCACTCGAAACATTAAACAAATATTAAAATATACAAAGAAATAATTTCAGTCTTACCAGAATTATGAATATAGAACACAGTTAATTGCTAGCAAAACTCAGCTGAGCTGCTGGCTTTAGTATGGCGTCCCTCTAAATATTTCAATTAGCTTCTGGGAATTACACCACTAAATCATTCACTGTGTCTACTAGGACAACTTATTACGAATGGCAAAAATGCGCGTCTGAGCGCCGATAATATATTCATCTATGGCCAATCACCGCCTTTTTTCCTTTTCAAATTCAAACCTCCTACCAAAAGTCATTTCAGTCATACCTCAGTCAAGTATGCCTTATTGTCTGTTGGTCCGTCCGTCTCTACTTGCGTTTCCCAAAAAAAAAAACACACTTGTTTTTTGAACCAACTCCGCCTTCCCCTACACAATTTTGCCTTTAAAGTTATTTTTAGCCTCAATTCACAATCCCATCCCGTCTCTTTCATTCTAACTAGATTTTAGCACTTGAGTCTCAAGGCTACAGTTTTTTGAAAATTAGGGACATTTTTGTTTCAATGCAGACGCTCGCTGATATGAACAACACAGTCTTTTGTCAATATCTTTCTTATTATCTATCCGTCTGTATAAATGAAAGCATATTATTTCACTGCTCAAGATGGGCCATCCGGCCAGCTAGGTTTTATATTCCTAACATTATTATTAAGAAAAAGTTACTTTTCAAGGTTATCTTGTTTTTTCGAAATATTTCTAGCATTTTCTATACTGCGTTTGCCGCTGAATTCAAATAAACGGACGAAGTTATCGCAAAAGCGTCCAAGAAATGACTGTTGCGTATAACAGCTAAGGTCCCTTTTGTCGATTTCTTTACCTTGTGTCAACTTGGGGGGACGTGACTTTTTCCTCCTTTCCCCACTAATTGCGTCTTTTAGCCTTGCTAGTTTTCAAGCACGCGTTCAGTCATATTTTTTCCCTCTTGATCTTCGTTCTCATCCCGTTCCAAGGGTAAACGTTTTGCCTTCACGTTTAACAATTTAATTTCCATGGCGGGTGATGACCCGCGGCGTGGGCGATCATGTATTCTAGTAGCTTAAGCATTAGTTTTTATCCCTACGTTGTATCATTGGAGATATTTTAACGTTGTATCATGGTTAATTTTATGACAAAAGATGAAGCTTCTTTTTTTTCGTACCACTGTTTCCGTTTTCCCATATATACGGTACTTCTGATGCAAAATGAAAATGAAGGAAATGTCTACAGGAGAATTTACTTCCTCCATCAAGGCATTCAGCGGACAGGGCACAACACAATTTGGCGGGTCATTTACTCTTGTATTTCCATTTGTTAGAATGGGCCAGTTCCAAAGCTGGTACTGCAGTAGGGAAGTAAAGTGTTAGAGACTTCATTTATGCTAGGTTTATGAGGTAGGGTGAACAGCTCCCTTCCTAACTGTCTTTGCCTTTTTCTACTCAAGTCAGGTCACCATGTTTATAACTAGGCAAACTGGAGCGTGACGTGACCTGATTTCTAACCAGATCTCTTTGCCTCGACAAGCACATGCTCTAACTATACTGCCACACAGTGTTCAACGAGTTAGAGGGTGAGAAAACACCTGACACACGCAGCAGTAAATAAAAATCACAATGGGGTACACTACCTCATCTTAGTCACCTTTTACGACACGCATTTGGGAGAAGTATTCCTATTCTTTATGTGTCTGATAAGTGACCCGGGGGAGCGGACACGTGGCGTGTCGTGACTTAAGCTGAGATGAGGATGATGTTGTTGTTGTTCCTTTATGTTCTATGATTTATTTACCACTGCTCTATCCAACAGTTTGACGCTGATTTCCACCAACGGTAAGCTGAAACTATTTATACTCTGTTATTATTTATCGCATGGATGATGACCTTACTGAGGTTCAACAGCATTCTATAAAATGAAGAGTATTTTATGCACCAATTCTTTGTCATTTTTTTTTTTTAGTGCCATATAGAACTGTCCCTGACATATGGCAGTGAGTAGTGAGTCAAGGACAATTAGTAAACAAGTAGGGAAAGCACTAGAGGTCACAGAGATACGGTTTTACAAAAGAATGTTAGAAATGGGGGGGGGGGGGGGGGGGCGGGGGGGGGGGGGGGGGGGTGGGGGGGGGGGGGGGGGGGGTGGGGGGGGGGGGGGGGGGGGGGGAGGGGGGGGGGGGGGGTGGGGGGGGGGGATGTTATATGAAGAAGAAAGCTGGAGTATATCGTAACAGCAGGAAAGATTGAAGGAAAAACAGATACAGGAAGACAAAGAGAGTAAATACTGGACAGTCAGATAATAGCATGGAGGTCAACAAGAGAATTAATAAATAGTACAAATCACTATATAATATTATATGTAGGTTTTAAGTATAATTTTGCCCTGTTCAGAATTGATTATGATAAGGTACTGTAAATGTGTGTAACTGTTACCGTACAGTTACAATGTTGTGATTTTATTTTATTGTTTAAAGAATAATATTTAAAATGCGTGTGAGAATAAATGGATTCAGTATGGTAGACGAGAAAAGGGAAGGGCAGAATGTTAGACGGGCCTGCGTGCTCAATTCTAAACCCTTTGAAAATAAAGTTCGTTCGTTCATTAGATCGAGCGTTCTTTCGACCTCAAACACTAAACAACATAATTCTAAATGTTTACATTATTATTTTTTTTTCTAGTAGCGTGAAGTTCAAATAATGAAGAAACACTATGATACAAGACTATTATAGATACGTAAATGCAGACAGACTTGCAAAGACGGCACAAGAACAAACAAAAACAAAACAGGGAAAGGTACAGTCTGCGAGAATATTACTATATTGACTTTATTTATACCAGACACTTCATGAATGTGACATCTGCGCAACGTAGATCATTTAAACTCTGTGTGACTTAATACAAGATGATTCATGAATGAGACAGATGCGCAATGTAGATCATTTAAACTCTGTGTGACAATACAAGATGATTCATGAATGAGACAGATGCGCAATGTAGATCATTTAAACTCTGTGTGACTTAATACAAGATGATTCATGAATGAGACATCTGCGCAATGTAGATCATTTAAAACCTGTGTGACTTAATACAAGATGATTCATGAATGAGACAGATGCGCAATGTAGATCATTTAAACTGTAGTTTCTTAATCTTTTTTTATGCCATGGGTCCTTTTGATTGTCCAGTGAAGGCTATGGCCCCTTTGTCCGATTAAGGCTATGGACCGGTTTGGTTGTCCGATGAAAGATATGAGCCGCTTTGGTTGTCCGGTGAAAGATATGGGCCGCTTTGGTTGTCCGATGAAAGCTATGGGCCATTTCTTGTAAAAAAAAATGTCTTTACTTAGTTCTTCTCTTCTACCCTGGGATGTAGAGATTTGTCATACTATCATATTGGATGTCTTTCTACTGGCCTGTTTTCAATCTAGTCCTTGGTCCTTTAGAGATTGTCTAATGTTGTCCTCCCATGCTGGAGGTCTGGATCCATGGCTCTTGGTTTCCTATATTTGTCGTTGTTACCACGACAAAAATAGGAGTATGGGAAAAAAGTCCACAAAAGCATAAATAAAAAATTTTACATTTTAAATTTTAGATTACATACACGGACCCCATAGAATCTATTCATGGACACCCCCCACCCCCCTACCCCCAAGGGCTCCGTGGACCAAAGGCTAAGAAATTGTGATTTAAAACCAGTGTGACTTAATATTTGATTTATGAATGAAACACCAGAGCGATGTAGATCGTTTAAAAGTTGTGTGGTTTTCTTTATGAAGAAATGTATGAATGAGTCAGTAGGGCAATAACAAGTCCGTCAAATTCATGTGACAACATTCGTAAACTGACAGCTCACAGTTACACTTTTTAAAATGAGGTTTAAAAATGTATGTTATCTGCAAAGGCTAATTATCTTGCCATTGTCTTCGACTGAGAGCACTTTTGTTATACAACCGCTCAGCTAGTCTGAGGTAATGTTATCGCGTTTTCAACGGAACATGATACAGCTGTTCATCTGCCATTATGCTGTGAAAGCACGACTTAGGAAATAATAGTGCAAAACTCAATGAATCCGTTGAGTTCAGCGCTCTGGTCGTTAAAATAAATTAGCTATTGTGTAATGCAGCGTTTCCCAACATTTGCTACGCGACTAGTACCGATGGGGTCCACAATGCACTAAAAGTAAAATTTTACAAAATATTAAAAATAAAATCAACTCAATAGCCACACACAAAATAAAAAAAAACTGAGCAACAAATGGTCACTTGATGTCACAGGGGTTCACTTTTAAGAAACTAATTCACGTCTTCCAATGGGGAAAAAAATGGTTAGATGAAAAACCCATTCCTGGAGACTGAAAATGAACAGCCGCTTAATAACGAAGATTGGCGTCTAGAGTTATCTCGTCATTCCGCTTTGAAGATTATATTTTCTTCAACGAATTTTGTAGACTTTTGGTTACGTGTGCAGCCTTTGTATCCTCATGCATCTAGATGGTCATAATAATACTTAAGTTCTTTAACCACAAATACGTGTGTGAGTCTACATTTTCAGCTTTCATCCATATGAAAAACAAATACAGGAACAGACTAAATGGGGAGTCAGACCCTGTGTCTTAAAATATCGTCTTTGAAGGCAGACATTGGAAAGATTATTATGAAAGAGTATCAACAACTCCATTGAATGGGTCATTTTTCCGGTTTGTGTACGAACGAACAAATGAACTTTATTTTCAAAGGGTTAAGAATTGGGCGAACAGGCCCGTCTAACATTGTACCCTTACACTCTCACTTATCTTGCATTCTGGATCCTTTCATTCCCACTAAAGAACTAGATAACTAAAATCCTTACTAAGTCACAATTTTGGATGACCTTACTAGGGTACAATTCTTTACCTGGGATAAAACCAATCCTGTAAATTTTTTTCCGGGGGGAGGTCCGGTTAATAAGTATAGCATGGGTGTTAGGGGTCCTTGACCTTCACAACGTTGAGAACCGCTGGTGTTATGTATTGTTTGCTGAACAGCAAATTTGTGTTGTTATTTTTCTTAGGTCATAATGTCTCGTTCTACTTTTGCATCTGGCATACAGCCATTATGTTTCTGCTTACCACGACGTCTAAGGGGGAAAGTAAGTAATAAGTAAGAAACAAGCATTTACATAATTGATAAATGGAGTAGCTATAGCTGTAAGCAAAACAAAAAATGAGCACGGAACTACACATGTTGCACATACAGCAAGAATTAAGTACAATTTTGGTTTGTACTAGTGCATGTAAACGTAAGCCAGTGTTGCACATACAGCAAGAATTCAGTAAAATTGTGGTTTGTACTAGTGCATGTAAACGTAAGCCAGTGTTGCACATACAGCAAGAATTCAGTAAAATTGTGGTTTGTACTAGTGCATGTAAACGTAAGCCATTGTTGCACATACAGCAAGCATTAAGTACAATTGTGGTTTGTACTAGTGCATGTAAACGTAAGCCCGTGGGTAGTTTATTACTAAGGGTGGTAGAAGTAGTCCCCTCCAGTCATAACTTCCTACGGGGATTATGCACCCTTGAGTTGATAACCCTCAGCCAGGTGATCCTATCGACATGTTCCTTTCTCTTCTACTTGTATCAAGACCATCTTTGCCCAGTCCGAGGTATGGAGCATTTTCACTTGGTGCGATAGGCAGCTCGTCCTCTCACTTTATGTCTCTCTAGTACACATTTTTGAACCTCACATGTGGTTTCCCTGCTGTTTTTTGTTTGTTTGTGTTTTTTTGCCATTAGCCACTTTTCTGTATAAAATATTTTTGGGGATGCGACCATCATCCATGCTGCGAACATAGTGAAGCCAGCGCAATCTGCGTTGTCTAAACAGTGTATACGTGCTTTAACTCTTGCAGGCCGGTCAGCGCGTGCCCATTAAAGCCCTTTAAAATTCTAAAGTTTCTGGGCGTGTAGGAATTAGCGTAGATACCGTAGATGGAAGGTATTGAGCGCTTTAATTGTTTGTCTACTCAGGTACGTTTCAAAAGGTCGGTCCCAGCGCGTGCCCATCCAGGAAATACTAAGGGCGTGGCGTAGATACCGTAGATGGAAGGTATTGAGCCTTTATTGTTTTCTCAGGTACTCATTTCGTGCTTCATACATATTAATTTTCTGTCGCCTTTAAATGAAGCATGCCGCAGTAAACCCGGGTAATTTTCCCTTCCGAGGACTCAGCTGCTACAGACCCTGCAGTATATGATTACTTTTCTAAATGGCTACACTGAAA
Source organism: Oreohelix idahoensis (assembly GCA_024509875.1). Lineage (NCBI taxonomy): Eukaryota > Metazoa > Mollusca > Gastropoda > Stylommatophora > Oreohelicidae > Oreohelix > Oreohelix idahoensis. The sequence goes on along the minus strand of JAMPIV010004580.1, from coordinate 31,316 downwards.
GCAATAAAGAAGCGTATTTGAAAGAAACATGTAAAAATAGTAATGTGTCGAATTAGGAGTGATTAAAAATAAAAACTTGATGTGCACTACTCTGTTGAGATAATACAGTAATTATTTGGTTAAGTATGGGGAGAGGGGGGTGACAAAATGAATTCGTTCTCTTTTCTGGTGTCCACTCCTCTCCGGCAGTGTTACTCGACCATTCCTTCTATTTGCTAATTCTTCCTTTGGTTTTTGTTTACGCTTTCGTCGTTGACGGTTATCTTATCATATCTTGTCTTACTTCGTCACTCACCATCCCGGTTTTACCCGACCATTCGACGTATTTGTTAGATAGCCAACGATATTCATATTGTCAACACTAGAAGGATAGAAGGAAAGATAAGCTGGGATTGCCTTTGCACAAGATGGCATAGGGCGAAAACCCAGACGTGTCAGCGAAAGTAGATAACAACCTTTGATACGGGGATATGGATTGCAGATAATTGCAACAAACCATGATGTCTCAATTGTCCAATATGTATAATACATAGTATTTGGAGATAGGTGTGAGTCTGCAAACATGACGTGCTATCGTATATTTTTAGATAGGTTAGAAGATATTTATGGTCCCGTCTGAGCAGAGGTGATAGTGGTAAATAGGTGAGAATAAAGGTGTAAGAAATAGATTTCACGAGTGAATAGTTAAGAAGAAAAAGTTGTCTCTGGACTGAATAGTTTCTCTAGTCCAGCCTATCTATACGACTATATTGTAGTGTAAGACACTCTTCCAACCCCTTATCCCCATAAAGATAAGTTTAACTTAACACGCCCAAACACAATTATGTGACAAAAAGACACACAAAACGTTAAAAACTATGGTTAATTGGGTATGGGTCTGACCAACACACAAATGTAAGTTCTTTTTGTTGTTTATTATCATTAAACTTTTTACAACATCAGACATATAGAGAAATCAATAAAAAAAATCATGTTTACAGATATATGAAAATAACCGAATAAGTGCTGTAGTGGTTTTTGATGTTATTATGTGATTGTTATGTTACCTAGTGTCCTGGATGAGGTCAGCTGTGAAGGCTCCTGATGATAACAGTCTATGTGAGTTACAGGAGGCCTTTCTGATACCACTTATGACCTCAAACAGACCTATTCTACTATTATGTATGTTAGCTACGTTAAATGTCTAGGGTACTGAATTGTGATGTGTAAGTAATAAGATACACAGACACACACATGTAAATACTAAGTCTAATATTAAGAATAATAATCTCTATGATAAAATCAACTAACACTGTCTTTAAAAGTTTAGATTTTCAATCTTTTAAATTTATTTAGTCCTGAACCAAATGTTTCTTCTGGTCAGGACGTATGAAATAATATGTATTTATCAATAAAGGGCATATATATATGAACAATCAAATGAAAATTGTATGCATCAATATATTGTTACATTAGTTGATATTAAAATTGACTATAGTGTCTTTGGCAAAACTAGCAATGGATGTTTAGTTGGGGTGGTGTCATCATGCCCAGTCTCTGTTTTATAAAGTTCATTGTCCTGGAAATATGGACTGAGTTATAGTGTGTTTACAACAAGGTTTTATGTCTTTATTTATGGGGACACCGTTGATGAATCCACAGCAGGCCAGATTTTCACTTATCTGCCTGTGTCAATGTATTACAGCATTCTAATGGCCCACTCCTCTCAGTAGCTGGAGTAAATGTTATGCTGCTTCTGCATCCACTCTTGTACTTCTACAAAAGCATCTGGCACTAGCGTAGTGCCAGACCAGAAACTCTGAAACCAAAATTTGTGCCATGTGTCACACACTGCTTAATGCACTAATTTTACACGCACAACAAAGAATACAGAACTTACAAAGATTGGGTCAGATCTCTCTGACCAACATATCACATCTCACCCAGGTGGTATTAAATAGTACCAGTTTCCAAAGACTGCATAACATCCGAAATATGTTCAATAGTTTCCTCTTCCATTCAATAAGGTTGTAGTGATATTGACAGAGATACAACGGTAAAATACCTCCAAAGATAACATTTAAGGATAAAAACATAATGCGTAGGCTGCGAATAGTACATGATCGCCTAGACCGCGGGTCATCACCCTCCATAAAAATTGACTCGCTAGACAGGAGGGGAACGGCGGATAAAAAGGAAAAAATATGACTGGAAAGATTGCGTGAGACTAGAAAGGCTAAGGAGACGCAATTGGGGGGGAAACGGAGAAAAGTCACGTTTCCCAAGTTGACATAAAAAGTAAGCAACTCGACAGAAGGGACCATAGATATGTTACGCCACAGTCATTTATTAGACGCTTTTGCAATACCAAGCCCTTGATTTGAATTCAGCGGCTAAAACGCAGATGTTTGGAATATTACAAAATTTAAAAAGTACTTTTTTCTTAATATTAATGTTAGGAATATAAAAATTAGCTGGCCGGATGGCCCATTCTGAGCAGTGAACTAATATGTTCTTAATTTTACAGACGGATAGATAATATTGAAGATAATGACAAAAGACAGTGTTGTTCACATCATCGACAGACTGTATTGAATCTAAAAGTGTCGCTAATTGCACAAAAAAACACGACCTCGAGACGCAGGTGTTCAAATCTACTTAGTATGGAAGAGACGGGATATTGTGGTGGCTGTGTCTAAAAATAACTTTTAACGACAAAAATTTGGAGGGGAGAGAAAGGTTGGTTCAAAAATCAAGTACATTTTTGTAGAAACGCAAGTAGAGACGGACAGACTAACAGATAACCATCCATACTTGACTGAAGCATGACTGAAATGACTTTAGTGTAGGAAATTTGAAATTAAAAAAAAACCTAGGCAGTGATTGGCCACAGACAAGCATATTGTCGGCGCTTAGACGCGGGTTTGGGGTCATTTCTCAATAGTTGTTCAGTGATAGACACAGATTTTAAAGTGTGGTGATTTCCATATGAAAGAAAGTGAAAGAAGTTTAGGGACGCCATACTATAGCCAGCAGCTCAGCTGAGTTTTGCTAGCAATTCTGTGTTATTTATTCATAATCTGAGCTGTGAGTTTCTGTTGTCAACAAAGCAGTGTCTATTCAGTTGGTGACTTTACTCGAGTGTATCTGTGCAGTACTTGTGACAGAGACCACCATTATTGCCCGCCAGCACGGAGAGGTGGGACCACCTGATTTCAGCACCAGAGCTACAACTACAAGATGAGTGAGCCTCTGGTCTGCTGGACATTCACCAACGCTTTGTAGTTACTAATATCCCCATAAAAATTCCCACCATTTTCTGGACACTGTGTAGTCAATATAGACAGGTGTGATGAGGCCACCCCAACAGCACAAACATTAACTATCCTCCCAAGTAGATGACTACTAGAACATTTTAATAAAAACTAACTAGTATAGTACATATATATGTACACTATTGCATTTATGATATAATATTCCATGCATTTCTTTCATAATCTCTAAATCCTTTTAAGTTCTGGTCAACCTAAAAAATTGATCCAGAACACAATAAATGTAATATAATTTTATCAAAAATTTTACACACGTGAGTTAGTTCAGTGTATTTTAACATTTATTAATATTATTAGTCTTGTTAAATATCTGTGGGTATATCTATAACATATTACACCACACTACATATCATAACCCTAGACACTTTACGTAGCCACATTCATTAAAAAAAAAAAATTAAGTGTGAGGTCGTAGTGGTAGCAAGAAAGGCCTTCTGACAATTCTCAACTACATTTTATCTCAGGAGCCTTCACAGCTGGCCTCATACAATTACATTTAGTAATATCACCATCATACAATACCATCAACACCACTACAAAGGTGGGTGTTATGTTCCCACTGATCTCAAATATAGATCTGTCTTCTATAGTCCTTGATATGCTTTCTATTATTTTGTGTTTGTCTCTAGACCCTGGCTGTCGCTGGGGACCTAGAATAAGCACTCACTTGTCGTTATCATTTTTCATTTTATGGCAGTATCAATCACTCAAATTATTAATTGTTAAATAAAAGGGTTAATGAATTTTTCTCCTTACCACAATTCAAAATGTGAAAACACAGTTACGTTGTACTAGCAAAACTCAGCTGAGCTGCTGGCTATAGTATGGCGTCCCACTGAGAATATATATATCTTCTGGAAAACACTCATTTATAGCACGTTTCACTAGCTTTGCCCAACTTCAAATGTAATTATCTGATTAACCGTCCAACGTATTAATTCCATTTTTTGCATACGATGTTATATTGGGTTAGACCCAACAAATATATACTTTATATCTGTGCATCTTGTCTAGTTCCCATAAACGGATGAAATCCTTTGATCTTTGTCGGCATACTAATTATTGTGTATCGAGAAAAGAAATTTTACCACTTCATGCACAGATTCTGTGAATTGATTAGGCATAGGCGTGTCTACTATTACAATAATGTGGCCATCACGTTTGCATATGAATACCTGTTGAAGATGATTTTTTAAATGATCTGCATGCGAGATACTCGTGACATTGTTTGTCATTGACATTTAATGCGCTACCAAACTGGACCTTCCTTGATCTAATTATTTCAATGGGTATCACCTCTTTTTGCGGTTCATAAATATCATAATGGAACGTTGCTCCTCTAATGTGCTTGTAAATAACGGTAAGGTCATCTTTAAAGAAATTAAACTTCATCCGAATCATAATCAGATGTCTCTGAGAAATTGATAATCAATCTCGGCTGAATGAAGGACAAACCATTATTCTTCCAATATTCCTCTTCCTCTTGTAACACATGGCTCTCACATTTCTTCCAATAATCCCTGGCTATATTGGAGATGGCGGCTTTTATAAGTATTTCAACATCTTTTAATTTGAACGTTCTATTTTCTGTTGCTACCTGTTCCTTAATTTTTGCCCATACTAATTCTATTGGGTTTAAGTGAGAATGGTAAGGAGGCAATCTTAAACATCTGTGACCATGTTCATGGATTGCCTTGTCTATGTGAAATATCTTTGTACGCTGTGTCTTTTTTTTTACAATTCCAAGTAATTCAGGCTTCAGGGACATTTCGTTGAATGGAATGTTGTTTATGGTCAGCCAAATCGTTATTACATCTCTAGTACTTGATGAATTAGGAACTTTATCTTCTGGTGCCACAACGTTGTGATATGAAGCATTGTCCATTATCAAACACGACGGTCTATCCAAGGAAGGAAGTACATGATTCACAATCCAATCTTGAAATATCTTGCCATTCATCTCTGTATGGTAATCCCTAATAACTGTGGATTTTGAAACAAATATGAGTTCAGTATTATTTAGAAGCCCATGATGGCTGCTTCCTGGATGTGCAATTATTAGGCGCTGTCCTTTGCTGCTTGGTTCTAGTCTCTTAGTTGTCCCATCAGATGATTGCCATTCTCGTTCATTACTGTGGTGCGCATTGATCCAAGTTTCATCTAAATACACAAAATCATAACAATCTCTTCTCATTTCTCTGACCTCGCGTAAATATTTGCTTCTCATTGAAACTATATGAGGCTTCTCACAAATAAGGTTTCTACCACCAACATATTTTCTAAAAGTGAATCCCAAACTCATAATAGTCCCCCATAGCGTAGATTTGGAAATATCATTGTCATTCTTTCTTAACCAAATTTTTAATTTCCTTAAAGTCACTGCCTCATTATTGTGAAATATATTGCAAATTTCTCTCCGGATCAATTCTCTGTCAAAATATCCACCACTCTTGGCCTAATTTTCGTGTGTAAAACACTAGAATTAGAAATTTTAGATGTCGCTATCCAGCAGTGCAACGATCGTTTGATTATCCCCAAGGCATGAATAGTCCTCTTTTGTGGGTTTGAAATAGAATGATATAGTTTTCCACGAGTAGCTTCATTGCAGAAATACTTAAAAATCCTATTTGTGATTAGCTGTAATGTCATAAAATGTACTCGCAGACTCATTTTCCTAGTTAACCACACAATACTTTTTGTAGACACGCCACTGATTGACAATGTGTGAGTAGCTTACTTACTTACTTAGTCGTTCCCCTTCTACCGTGAGGTGTAGAGGTTTGGAAGAGAGAGCGCCAGACCATTCTATCAGCTGTCTTCTTCCTGGCCTGGTTCCATTCTAGTCCTCGGTCCTTCAAAGATTGTCTAATGTTGTCCTCCCAGCGGACTCTGGGTCGTCCTGGAGGTCTGGATCCCTGGCTCTTTGTTTCCCATGCTTGTCGTGGTAGCCGATCTTCTCCCATTCTGCAGACATGGCCAAACCATCTTAGTTGGGACTGTTCTATTTGGGTCTGCAGCGGATGGGATTTTAGGCCTTGACGGATCGTCTGGTTGCGGACCATGTCTCTTCTTGTTACTTCAACCACTTTCCTCAGATACCTCATTTCTGAGGTTTGGATCTGGCTTTTGTGGGTTGTAGTCATTGCCCACGACTCGCATCCATATGTCAAGACTGGGACATAGGTGGAGCGGTATACAGCCATCTTCGTTTTCTTACCAACCTCTTTCTTGCTGAGGAATCCACGATTTATGGCCTGAAAAAGTCTCCCAGCCGCTGCTTTTCGAGTGGCCAACTCTTCTTTGATGCCTCCCTTTCGGTCTATAATAGCTCCGAGATATCTAAAGTGGTCGACCTGCTCCAGGACCTGTTCTCCCAACTTAATCTGATGTTTTCTTTCTTCTCGTGATATCACCATGGATTTTGTTTTAGAGCTGCTTATGACCATCCCTCTCTTCTCCAGCTCTTCCTTCCAGACTTGCAGGTTGGATTGGAGATGTGCCTCTGATTTAGCAATCAGGGCAACATCATCAGCAAATGCCAGCTCCGAAATATAGACCTGTCTCATCTTCCAGTACCCCACTGAATACTTTCTTGTTCTCTCCTTACATGCCTTGATGACATCGTCCATAAGGAGTATGAAGAGGTAAGGTGATAGGATATCACCTTGTCTTACACCAGTGGTGGTCCTGAACTCTTCTGACTTATTGTTTGCTGTCCTCACATAATTTCTGCAAGACTTGTAGAAGCTCTGTATAGCATGAATCAGAGGTGCTGGAATATTCTTCCTTGCCAAACAGTCCCAAAGTTTGCTCCAGGGGACCCTGTCAAATGCCTTTTCCAGATCTATGAAACAAAGATGGATCTCACTCTTATACTCAAGGGCCTTTTCACTCAGCTGTCTGAGTGTGAAGATTAGGTCTTGAGTACTTCGGTTTGCTCGGAATCCGCACTGGACCTCATCCAATTGTGGCTCAGCTAGGCGTCGGAGTCTCTGCTCTAGGATTCTAGAGTAGATTTTACCAGGGACACTGAGAAGGGATATGTCTCTATGGTTTCCACACTGTCGATTGTCACCCTTTTTGAAAATTGGTGTTATGATGGCAATCTCCCAATCCTTTGGTATGGTCTTGTTGCACCATGCTGCCTGTAGGACCTTTAAGAGTAATAGGTCGCCTGATGCTCCCATGTACTTAACCATTTCTGGTGTTATACCATCATGCCCTGCTGCTTTGCCCATCTTGATTTTCTCTAGTGCTGCCCTCAGTTCTTCCATCTTTATGTCATCTTCACCATCATTGGTTTCCTCTTCTGTGTCAGTGGTTATCATTTCTGATGCTTCATCATGCTCACCATCCAGGAGTTCTGAGAAATATTCTTTCCATCTTTCCATTACTTCCTTCGGGGCAGTAAGCAATTTGCCTTGCTTGTCCTTTATAAATTTGAGAGGGCATTGTTTTTCTTTCCTCATGTTCTTTAGGGTCTTATAGAACAATTTCTGGTTTTCTTGTGCATCTTTTTCTAGCTTTTCTCCAAATTCTTCCCAGGACTTCTGTTTTGCTGCTAGCACTTTGTTCTTTGCTTCTGTTCTGAGTGTCACATATTCTCTATATTTTTCCATTTGTCCTGTTGTGTTTTTAGCTCCTAAGTATTGTTTCCATGCCATTTTCTTCTCTCTTATTTTCTCTTTGACTTCCTCTGTCCACCAAGGTGTCCTCTTTCTCTGGTTCCCAAGTCGGACTTCACCGCATGCTTCTGCAGCAGCTGTCTTTATGATATCCTTGAATTTATTCCAGAGGGTTTCCAAGTCATCAGGTCGTTCTTCTGTATTGCTCACTGCTGTAGCAATAAGCCCCTGATATCTGGTCTTAATTTCTGGCTCTCTCAGCTTGTAGGTCCTAATGCTCATTTCTCCTGTTCGTTTACTTTGTTTCTTGCGTGATGTTGGGCAGTTCCTAGGCTGAGCAACTCTTTCAGTTGTTCGTTTGATTGTTAGCAGGTAGTGATCACTTCCAATCTCTGGCCCCCTCCAGACTCTTGCATCTCGGACATATCTGAATGAGCTTCTCCGAACAATGGCATAGTCGATCACTGACTTCTCATTCTTGGTTGGTTCACATCTAGTGTATGCATGTATGCGCTTATGGGGGAACTTTGTGTTTGTAATGATCAGATTCTGCTCACTGCAGAATCTAAGGAGTCGCTTTCCATTGTCATTGAGAGTATCTTCTCCATATCTTCCGATAACTCCACCCCATCTAGCATGGTCATTTCCAACTCTGGCATTAAAATCTCCGAGCATAATAACTTCATCTAGGCAGTCATCCACTGTCCTTTGAAGCAGCTCGAAGAATTCCTCCTTGACCTCTGCTCTCTCATCCTCATTTGGCCCATACACTATGACCAGGTTGACTATGGTTTCTCCTTCTTTTAGTTTTACAACCATAATGCGCTCCGAGATAAAGTTCCATCCCTTGATACTATCTTTTTGATTTTGGGCCACAATGCAACCCACGCCCCCTTTAGCTCTTTCAGATATGGGTACACCACTGTAGAGCAACGTGTTGCCATCGAGATCCATGACTCCTTGTCCTTTTTTCTTCGTTTCCGTTATAGCCAGGATTTCTAGTTTTGCTTTCCTCATCTCTTCCACCAGCTCCTCTTCCTTCCCATTTATACTTCTTGTGTTCCAAGTTCCATAAGTCGTAGTCCGTAGTCCGTTCCAGTTCGTCGCCTTTAGAATCAGTCCGGTTTTCTCTCTTGTAGTTCGCGTAATCATGATTTAAAGCAAACATGTGATTGGCCTGTTGTGCCTTTGCATAGTGGAGGGGCTGCCTCCTTACGGCCTCCATGCAGGCCGCCCTCCTCCTTTTTCATCCGGGCTTGGGACCGGCATTGGCGGAGTTTGTGTGAGTAGCACCGGATATAAACTATTTTGTGTTCAAGAAGTGCGATTTCACGTAATTTCACTCAAAAATCATGCCAATTGCTTGATAAACCAAAAATGTGCAAATGAGGTCGTATAATTTACTGTAGACATTTCAATATGTGTGCGTGTGATGTGTGTTGGCAAGTAGGATTTTATATTATATCGCAAAGAAACGAAAATTGAAACCAATGGCCGCATTTTAATGAAAAATTTAATTCATAGGATCTATACCATTTCAAATTCACACACAAAATTTCACTTATATGCGTTATATATTCGCTGAGATATAGCATTTTGAAGTTGGGCAAAGCTAGTGAAACGTGCTATAGCAGTAACGATCTGTGTTAAAGGACAGTCTTACAAAAATGGCACAAGCGTGCGTCTCTCATTCAATAATATAAATGTTTTTATCCAATCAGCGGACTTCCCCTCTATCCTTTTCAAATATTCAAACTAAAAAGTCAAATTTCAGTCAAATCTCAGTCTAGTGTGTAGTATTTGTCTGTTGGTCCGTCTGTCTCAACTTGGTTTTTTCTCCAAAATTTCACTTGTTTTTTGGACTAACTACATGAAAAAACTACACAAACCTGCCCCACTAAGTTATTTTTAGCTTCTATCCTCCTACTTTGCCCCTCGTCCAACGCAGTTTGATTTTTGCATTTTTACGCTCAAGGACGCCAAAATGTAACCTTAGTGAAAATATGCACAAATAACTGTTTGCTAGTCTGATTGGAACAATACAGTCTTTCGTCAATATCTTCCGTGTTATCTGTCCGTCTGTGTAATTAAAAGTATATTATTTCTCTGCTCAAGATGGGCTATCAAACTAGCTAGGTTTTATTTTCATAACTTTATTATTAAAGAAAAACCTACTTTTCTCAAGGTTAGTTTTTGAAATTTGTTTTTGAACCTTCGTCCACGGCGTTTGCCGCTATATTCAAACAAAACAACCAATTACCGTAAAACGTCCAAGATACGACTGTTTCTAATAAGAGCTAAGGTCTTTTTTTCTACCAATTCCTTACATTGTGTCAACTAGTGGCGTGATTTTTTTTCCTTTAAAACTACAAATTGCGTCTTTTAGCATTTAGATTCAAACACGTGTTCCGATCGTCATATTTTCTTTTCTTTTATCTCCGTTTCCCTCCCGTCTAAAAGGGTAAACCGTTTCGTCTGCATGTTCTAACTAGTTAGTGTTTAATGACCCTAGAAAACGCTGGCGTAGGCGAGAATGTATCCTCGTATCTTACGTATAATTTTATCCCTACATGTTATCTTACCCGTTATCTTTATAATTGGAGATATTTTAACGTTGTATCACTGTATTTTTCACCACAAGTGCCCTCCCCTTGTTGAGAAAGGATCCCAAAAGAAGTTACTAGCCCAAAGGTCAAAGATAAGCACTACGTTACAGAGTAGGCTATGAAGAACAAATTCCCCACTAAATTACTACTCAGTAAAGTACTCAGTTTAGTGAAATGAAAAAGAAGTTAGTACAATGATTGTAACAAAGGAAAATATTCACTCTCTCTTTCTGTCATATGTGGCCACAAGCACTCTTGCTTACCTAATGGTGTTGTTGGTATCACTTGAAAAATTACCATAGTCTGAACCTATACTGTCCGGTGGGTTGCCCAAATATGGCTCTAGTCCAGCCTATATATCGAATAATAATTACAAAGTGGACGCCAAATTTGGTGGTTTAATTTTTCCTGGATGAATCATGTGTCACCGCAAATAGTTACTGAAGCAAGGCGTGCTCGGGACGTTCGCAGTTGCAAAAGGAGAAAAGTAATTTATGTATTGCTAAGCATCTGGTTGCTAAGACAAATGTTACAATATGTAAAAACTGATGGTGATGGTAAATCCTATCGGCTGGCTCTTATGGTGAGTTCCGATTTTGAAACAGCGTAGTTTTCTGGATCACTCCGTTGCTACGGCTGTCAAACGTCAGGAATATATGTTCTTTCGTATGCCCAGTGGGCTGGAAAAATTGGATAAATAATTCTGGGTAATGTACAGTCCAGTTACATATAATCTTAATGTTTATTGGTACCTTGGGCCCAACCGGTTCACGAAGGAACTTGGGACTGGTAGCCACGAAGAAGACACCATTAATGCTTCACTGAATGAAGAAAGAGGGCCGAACTAGTCCAAAAATCGAAGACCCAAAATAATAATAATGGTACTGGTAATGTTAAACCGCTGGCCGCTGGTTTTGATCAATTGCTAGATTAGGAAGAAAAGAACATTTAAAAAAACTGCTACTATCCTATCTACCCGTAAGTTTTCCGCTATGGCATGTCGGGAAAAAGGGTATATGCACTCCCCCGTTATTGCCCGCGAGAAAATGCACAGCGCACAAAGTCAATTATTATTTACTTTATCCATACGCGCACTTTAACAAAAATCGCCTGCCACTATTAGCTATTTGTCGGCGTCTATTGTTTTGTCACATAACATTAGCTCTAGTCACTTATTTAATTTCACACAATGAAATATAATGCGAATTATATTCGGTCACTCATCCGTCACGCTTAATAATCTCAGTCAGCTAAGCCGTATCTTCTTGTGTAAGCAAAATGGGGAGTTTGAAATTACATTACTCTGAACGACTGGCAAGAAATATTTATGCGTTAGGTTATTTCACTAGTTTTAAACGCTAGGGAATTATAGTGAATAAAAATGGTAAACCTAACACATTTTAACACTTAAGCACAATTTCTATTACCACAAATCAGAAAATGAAATCCCCACGGGACAATGTAACACATTTAGCGAAGAATGGTTCTAGTCCGGCGTGTTTAGATTCTCCAAGAATTTCTGAGCGACTCTGATAACTGAATTTAAGAGAGCGCTGTATATATACAGATCGTGGTGTGATTATCACTAGAAGATGTTACAATTCACACCTTCTGTATAGCAGAGAAATCAGTGAACTATGTTTCCCGGATCAAAGGTTTTTCGTTCATTCTACTCAGCGATGCTGATCGACATCAGAAGACTGGCCGTGCACGAGCCTCTCTTAGATTACGTCCCCTTTCCGCAGATCAATCGTTTACCTCCCCCTGAAACGTACGAACGTCAAAGGTGGTCGAGAAAATATTATCGCCCCTGTATCTCTTCAAACAATCCGTTATTTCTACGCGCATCTGCCTAATGACCGATAATTGGGAAATCAGCTCGCGTGAGAAACTCAGGTAAACCAACGTGATTCGCTCCCTTGTTAAGGCTGGCAGGTGCGAAAAGTTGGTAAGCAACTCTGTTGTTATGTTCCCAGAAAAAGAACGTGGATTCAAAGGTGAGTCATACAAACAGAAAATTGCGTGGTTTGGCTTAGCCAATGGTAGACACTAAATGGGAAAGCAAAGGCTGTCAGATTACTGTATCAATATTTACATTCTACGTCACACGTGCCCAAATGCACGACTAATTTCACTGTGATGTCGGAAGATATCAATCGGGTAGAATGACATTTGTCGTAATAATCAACTATAGAAAAAAAAACATCCTGGAAGCTATTATCAGTGATAGATCTGTGAAGTAGTGAGTTTATAAACATAACAAGTACCAACGGAAATGGCAAGACCTAATAGGGTCATGGAGATTGAAAATACATTGTAAAGAGCAATATCTTGTCATATAGTAATGTTCTACATGAGGGTAGTTGGGAGGGGGCCATATTAAAATCATACAATTATTAGCAATTGGTTTAGCATTTGAGATAGACAGCTCCTGATTGGATCTCTCATTAACGAAGCAATATGGGTGTGTGGGCGAAAATGTCACTTATAACATGCTGTTTTATAAGACTATTACACTAACTTCCAGTTTTGTAAAGGGCAGATCACAGACAGCTAAAATAAGAGCTCGTAACCAGGACGCCTATAGGACCGGCCACAGGATTAGGTGTAGCTGCCAAATTAGAGAGCATAAAACTCCTATAATAATACTAAAGGCCCAAGCCTTAGGACCCTTCTCAAATGGAAATAGTAGAAGGATTCAGCACACTGTAACTTCATCTATCTGAGGGACTACTACATCTAAAACTAGTTGTAGTAAATTACGTCGCCTGATTTTCATATCAGGAAACCCAGTACTTAAAAAGAGGAAATTGTTTCCTCTTATTGTGTGGTACAAGTTGCCCGCTGTCGACGCTAGACACCAACATCAAAGGGGTCTTGAAGACACTTAACAACCTTTTTACTTACCCAAGCCGTACAGCATGGGACGTGCTACAGCCACGAAATTTGACAATTAAAGCAAAGGAACAGTCAAGGGCACTTGTGGGAACCAACAGCGAATGAAGCAGACACGAACAGACCCCACACCGGCAGCAACGTACCATAACAGCGCAGCTACTGGACACTTAAATTGTTGTCTAAAAAATATCCACCTACAATTTGGATCGTCCAAGGAGGAAAACATCATTACTGTACTTTGTTTTTATAAACAACTTGATTTATTTTAATCTTGTAAAACTATAAGTGATTATTAAACCTGTTTATCTATAGCTTTAAATCTATAGTTGGATTAATCACTACTGAGTGAATTGATGATACCGTGTTGTTAGCTGAAAGCGAACAGGAGTTACAAGAACTAGTGAAGCAAGTGAACAGTATAAGTCATGAATATGGACTCGACATTAATATTGAGAAAACAAAAACTATGATAATTAGCAAAACAGACGATAAACCCACATTAAAGATAAGCGTAAATGGGAAAATCCTGGAACAAGTCAAGAGCTACGTATATCTTGGTCATATAATAACAGAAGATGGCAGATATGAAACAGAAACCAAGAAGAGAATAGGAATGGCCAAAGCTACATTCAACAACATGAAACATATACTGACATCTAAACAGTTATCTCACAAATTAAAACTGAGAATCGTAAAGTGTTATATATATTCTGCATTTCTGTATGGTGCAGAAACATGGACGATGAATAAGCATTTGGAAGAAAGAATTGAGGCTCTTGAAATGTGGATATATAGAAGAATGGGGCGTATCTCATGGAAAGAGATGAAAACAAATAAGGAGGTCCTAGAAAATCTAGGTATGAAAAGAGAACTAATGAGGGAGGTCAAAGTTCGGCAGCTAAAATACTTTTGGCCACATAAAAAGGCATAACACCTTGCAGAAGACCATAACAGAAGGGAGAGTTGAAGGCAAACGTGCAAGGGGAAGACAGCGCTATAAGTGGGAAGATAACATCAAGAGATGGACAGGAAAGAGTCTATCAGAGTGCACCACCAAGACAAGAGACAGAAGACGTTGGAAATCCATTACAGCCAACCTTTATTGTGGAGATGGCAACTGATGATGATGATGAGTGAATTGTATGCCTGCGCCTGTATGATTCATATTGTTTTAAATACATAAACATATAGAACTATTAAATTAATAGTTGCTGAATCACTTTTAGATGGGTTTTAGATGGGGTCTCAGAAAATACGAGTAAATATTTCCTTACATAAGGGGCGGGAAAATAATAAGTTCATGACAGCTTAGATGATCCCCGTTGTTATGGTTGCTTTTCTTTAAAATCCTGTGAGGCTCCCTTAAGTAGAAGCATCATTCATCCATTTATATCTCTGCAAAGAATGATCTTGAGCAAAAGTTGATTTCTTTGAAGACCCTAAGTTTAAAGTGTGGTCATTGTTGGACTACTATTGCAGTGCAGGGGATACAACGTTGTCACGGGGGGGGGGGGGGGGGGGGGGGGAGGGAAGAATAGATATCAGCAGACTTGAAGGAAGATTATCTGCTCAAATTGCCTGAGAATATATATTTACAAGAGTGCACAAAGTGCGGAAAAAAATACTACTAAACATGATACCACTTCCAAAGATTAAAATGGTGAATATTAGTGGCGGTTCCAAGGGGTTGTCATTGGGGGTGCTGCACTGTTCATTCCTTTAAAATACTATACATAACACTCACAAATTGTGACCACCACGTGAAATATCAACCCAGACACAAATGATTAGTGTCTTATCTCATCTAAAATCTGTCAAGAAGTTCTGAAAAGTTATTTTAAAAGTTTACTGCAACTAGGAGTAATCATTGTCAGTCGTAGCAGCTTCCCGAGTCTCAGACAGGTTACACAGACATACATGTATGCTGCTATTTCTCGTGTCATTGTAACTTCCCTTTAATTTGCTCATTGCACTTGTGCTGTGTTCGGCTGCAGCTCCAGTTAAAAAATTCAAACTAATCGTAGTTCGCCTCTAGCTGTGTGTATAACAAGCATTCGCTTATAAGAGGTCAAGGTCACTTGAGCTGTAATCGTTTGCAGCGCTTTCCCCAATACGGTGTTGGATATGTATATATTTTTGGTATTTAACCCTTCCGGTGTAACCTCAATTTTTTTGGTCTGTCCGGATTATGTATTATAATGTAGTAGAGACAGTATGCAGTCCTTTTTTTTTACAGGGGGTGCTACAGCTCAACAGCTCATTAAAGAAAGCCGCCACTGGTGAATATACAGTTTGGAAAAACAACAAGGTTTTCAGGCGACAAACAAAATTATGCATATTATCAGCCCAGCAGAAGAGAACAAGTGGTAATCTCCAGACTCCGGACGGGTCACAACAAATTAGGATGCCATCTATTCAACAAGCTAAACATAGGAACTACTGACGAGTGTAACTGTAGCACTGATAAAATGGCTGCTGGTCAACATCTGGTTGAAAGGTTCCCAATATATGATGAACAGAGAAAACACATATGGCCTTCACCAGTAAGATTCCTAGAAAAACTCTACGGAGATACAAATAGCCTGAAGCTGACCACTGCTTTCATTGAAAATATTCCAGTAGACGTCTGAGAGTGTACGAACAACAAGAAGAAGACTTTATCTTTAAACACTAGGGCAGGAGGGGGAGAGTAAGCAACCGGTCAATTACGTTCTTCCGCTACTCACACTTTGTTATTTAGTTCATCACTTGGTGACGGAGGAGGGAGAGAGAACGAAGTTCAAAGCCAACGACATTTAGGACTAGCCTTTTTTACGTTGGAATTTAAAAGTTCGTTATCTTAGGTATTATTTCTGCGATACCTTTGGAAACTCGCCAGCTAGCTTATACAAATTCACTTTGATCGTAAACTTTATGATCACAATACATTGTTTTCGTTTCATTTGAATTGAAGTTTAACATTTAGTAACTTGTCATTTAGTTTGGATTTTACACCTATAGGTTGATTAAGTTGCATGAAGTAGATCACCCGGCAGACATAAAAAGTCACATATACTTGTATGCTACACTTATTCCACATTCCAAATATTCTGAAAGCTGACAACATATATAATTTTATCAAGAGAGATCTTTATAGAGCTAAGTATTTCTAAAATAGAACCCCTCCGCTATTTGGTTGCCTGCCGCTGCATTAGGGTGTGTCTGGGCTCATTCTGTGTGTACAGTTTCTCATGTAACTTAACAATTAATATAAATATTTGTTACCGTGTAAAGTGAAGTAATTGATGGCTGTACTGGAATCCGGGCCAAAAAAATTCGAGCTGCCCTACCAGATAAAATTGAAGGTGGAAACCTACAAGAAAACACAAAAGTTGGTGTTAAGAGGAATCGATACCAGATGGTCCTCACAAGAAGTTCACTGTTGCATACAAGTAGAAAACGTAGATGACAGAATTATTCAAGTCGAAAGGTTAAAAAAGATACCAATCTTCGAAAGAACGACACGACCTGAGAAACTGACGCTAAAAGATAAATCGACAAAGAAGCCTATATTCCTCCGTTCATGCAATGCTCAAACTGCCAGCAATTTTCACACACCAAGAAGACATGCAGTAAAGAGGCAGTTATTGTCCCAGCGCGATGGAGGATCACAACTTCTTCTTCTTCTTCAAGTACCGTGCCAGTGGCGTAGGAGATCATGTCTCTCCACAACTTCCTGTCTCCAGTACAATTTATCAATTCTGCTGTTGACTTCTTTCCATGCCACGATGTCAAACTGTCCAGTATTTGCTCACTTTGTCTTCCCCTATCTCTATTTCCTTCAATCTTTTCCGTTGTTACGATATATTCTAGCTTTCCTCTTCTCATAACATGCCCCAAAACAGTGGATTTCTTCTTTCTAACTTGTGAAATAAGTTTCCTTTGTACATTGGCCTCTTTCAGGACATCCTCATTACTCTTTTTGGCTGTCCGTGGTATTTTTAACATTCTTCTGTAAAACCACATCTCTGTGGCCTCTAATGCCTTCCCTAATTGTTTACTAATTGTCCATGACTGTGACGAAATGTCTGTCCCTGTCCTTTTGTGTGATATCTCTCACAACCAGCCCTACGGCAGTATATTTCTTTTTCTTCATTTTTCTATCCGATCGCTTTTATTTGGCATTTCATTTTTCCCTTTCAAACATTTAACTCTTTATGCTGGACACAGCATGGAGAAAGTCTCTAACACGCCACTCCCCTAGGCAGTATTTACTACGGGAGTAATTCTTATCTTATTGTGTCGCATTCACGCTTCGCCAGATTATTAGACAGTCAGCGACAATATTTTATCGCATAATCTGTCTGACATCTTCAAGCGATGGTGCTTGTTTATCCAAGCTTGTGTTGGGCAGGAGCGCTGAAGAGAACCAGATTTGGTTGTCTGGCGAAACACAGGTGACTAGCGACCATCCCTGAGTCATTACGCCAGAAAAACACGTTCACAATATTATGATGGACAAAGGTATGTTTGGAAGAATGTATGAAGGGCATCGGACCTCATATTACCATATATGGGAGACGTGACCTTTGCAAAATGTTTCTATATCGGAAATATTTTGAAAGTATCACACCTTTTTTGTAAATGATTGGAGCGTTTATTTAACTCCATAACAAACAACGCTTGGGAAAGACAGGAATATATTCTGACCATTTCGCAGTTTTATTTCATAGTGAATTTCACACTCGCAAAGACAACATCAGACCTCGCCAGAGTGAAGACTAGATTCATAATTCCTTTTGTTAACCAGACCTTTTATTGGAGAACCAAATAAGACTTACAAAGCACAGGAAATCTCTACATTTTACAAGGAACACCGGGACTAGGAAACTCAAGAAACAAACGGAGTCAGAGAGGGAATTATTGTCAAAATAAAGACACCCCAGACTCGTGTAAGGGACCGACTCGTCTCTTTTATTCATCTGAGCAACAAGTCTGTAGTCAAGATTGGCGTAAGTTGTGATTTACATTTCATATTTTATTACTAACATGTGAACTAACATATATATGTATATATTACCATGTGAAGTTTTATGTGTGAAACTCGCTATTAAGTTTAAGACCTTTATTTTCACTTTCTATCACTATTGTATCAACCGTTTCCTGCAGCTCCTGTTCACTTTGTGCTATTAAGACTGTATCATTAGCGTATCTCAAGTTGTTTATTTTATGTCCGCCGAATGATATTCCTGGCATGTCTCTAGAGATCTCATTATATTTTCACTGTACAGATTGAACAGATCCGGTGACAGCACACATTCCTGCCTGACAACCTTTTTTACTTGCCTAAACGTTTCTATGTGGCTGCTAATTCTTACAGCTGCTGTTTGTTGCCAGTACATGTTCTTTATTATTCTCAAGTCTACCTTCAGTGTTGATGCTTTCTAACATTTTGACAATTTCCTCATGTTTCACTTTGTAATTAATGGTGCGATGTTTTTCACATTCCATTGCTCCAGGTTTCTTTGGCAAAGCTATGAATATAGATTTCACAGATCATCAGGTATTTGACCACTGTTGTAGAGTTTTGTTATCACTTCTACTCCAAATTCTCCCAAAGCTTCCATTTCCTCTACTGTTACATGATCTGGTCCAGGCGCTTTGACTTTCTTCACAACTGTCCTGGTTGTTCAAATCTAGTCTTTCATCATCATACAGCTCCTTGATGTATTCTGTCCACCTTTCTATCATGTTATCATGACCCATTAACAATGTTCCTTCTTTTGATTTCAAACAGCCAGTGACTGTTTGCATCCTTCTGCCTGTTAACTCATTTATTTGCTTGTACATAGATTTTGTATCTGTTCGGTTCTGCACTTCAAGCTCTCTGTATTTCTGGTTTAGCCATGCTTCATTTGTTGTTTTACATTATTTTTACTATTTCCTTATTTAGTTTGTCATATTCTTCGTTGTCTTGCTTCTTCTTCCTTCTTGCATCCATCAGTTTTAAAATTTCATCCGTCATCCACTTCTTCTGTGCAATCCTCTTTACTTCTGGTACGATTTCTTTTGATGTTTGATGTATTGATTCCTTTAGCATTTCCCACTGTTCATCTATACTCTGTATTTTTTCTATTGCACTGTAACTATTCTGTATTGTAATGTTGTATCTTTCACTCATTTCTTTATCTGATTTAAGTATGGCTAAGTTAAATGTGATGTTGTTTGAAGCTCGCTTTACTTTCTTCAATTTTATTTTAAGTTTTCCTAATACTGGTACATGATCACTGTTGCAGTCTGCTCCTGGCCTAGTTTTCACAGATTTCAAACTGTTTCTAAATCTCCTGCATTTTATTATGTAGTCAGTCTGATAATGAACATTCTTCCCTGGGCGTTTCATCGTCCAAAGGCGTCTACGATGCTGCTTAAACCAGGTGTGTCCAACTATCATATCATGGGTTCCTGCCCCCTCTATCAGTCTGTCACCTCTCTTATCTCTTTCTCCCAGGTCATAACCACCAGTCATAACTACAAAGCCTTAAACACAAACCGGACCTGCGCAAACTGTCTCGGAAACCACGGGACAAGGTACTGAGGTTGTCCAGTGTTTCAGGAAACCAAGAAAATGCTGAAGGAATCCGTGTGCAAAAACATATCCTTCAGAGAAGTAAGACAAAGAGTGACTGCAGATGTCACGAACAAACAGTACGGTACCCAGAATGAGAAGTCAATGCTTCAGCTGACCGCAGATGTCACGGACAAACAGTACGGTACCCAGAACGAAAAGTCAATGCTTCAGCTGACCGCAGATGTCACGGACAAATAGTACGGTACCCAGAATGAAAAGTCAATGCTTCAGCTGACCGCAGATGTCACGGACAAACAGTACGGTACCCAGAATGAGAAGTCAGTGCTTCAGCTGACCGCAGATGCTTCTATTAATGCAAGGCTGTGTGAACAACACTTCGAGACGACTGAGTTTGAATTGAAGCGACTGGATGGGAAGAAGAAACTTAGATGGAATGCAGTACCTACCAAATTTTTACACCGTGCACCTGGTCAGGACAGATTACCTAAGATAAGGGATGTTGTTGTAGGACACACTGCAGCGCTAGGCCTAAACCATGATCACACTTACAACAAGAAGAAAAATTCAGCAGCTGACAGTTCTATTGAAGACAATGTAGGAACAGATAGTGTTAATGACAACCACACGGACCCCTCAGCATCAGAATATAGCATGCAAACAGAAGTTATTAAAGATAACTGTGCCGGCTGTGTTGCTAAGGAGACATTGATTAAACACTTAGGAAAAATAATCAGTAAACTTTCAGCAAGGTTAGCTACAGAGAAGAGGCAGAACAATAGAATCAACAAAAAATTGTCATGCCAGACAGATAAAATATTAAACATGCTGTCTGAGGATCAGGTCCGGGTCCTTAATTGTAGGTCTTCAAGAGGAATAAAATGGGACAGTAAGACTGTAAAGAAAGCAATGCAACGAATAAAGCACATTCAATGTTATGGGGGAATGCTCAATCAGATACTTGATTACATGAAATTAAAGGTTGTAAACATGGTAGGAGTAGAACAGCTGTGCTGCTTGACATTAGATGAAATGTCAATTAAATCTGCTATTGGAATATGATGCAAAAATAGGAGACATTCTTGGTCATGTCAATGTACCTGAACATAAGGGCATTGCGACAAATGCACTAGTATTCATGCTAAGTGGACTATCCAGCAGATGGAAGCAAATTGTTGCTTTTTATTTCTCAGGGAAGTCAACTAAAGGCCATGTTTACAAACACATTATTCTGGAAATAATACATAAAGCTGCTGCAATTGGTCTGCATGTGGGAACTATCACAAGTGACATGGGAAGTGCAAACAGAGCTATGTGGGCCAGCTTTGGTGTTTGTGCTTCCAGAAACAAAATTGTGAACAAAATTGCACATCCAGAGCAACCAAACAAGTGGCTATATTTCCTAGCTGACACACCTCATTTGATAAAAAATTTTAAGTCTGCATTTATCTCTGGACATGATTTTAGATTATCTGAGGAGATGTGTGTATTGTTAAATGTTCCTTCTAACATTGCAAATATACTGCCTGTTAGGGAACTGGCTGACTTACAAAGGAACAGCACCCTGAAACTAGCTCCACACCTTACTGATGACATACTCTGCCCTGGACATTTTGATAAGATGAAGGTGACACAAGCACTGCACTTTTTCAGTATATCTGACAGTGCAGGGATCCACTACATGGTAGAAAAGGAGGGCAGACCTGTGAATAATCTGACAACTGCTCGGTTCATTGATGTGATATCTAAATGGTTTGATTTAATGTCAAGTCGCAGTCGTGTCATGGCTCTGACTAAGCAGCTTCCAGATAAGTATGCTAATGCTGTTGAAATGTTACGACTTGTAATTCGAATGTTTACAATGCCTTCAGTTGGACAGCAGGGAGCATGGAAACCATTTCAGACAGGCATCCTTTTGTCCACCACATCTGTGCTTGATCTTGCAGAGGATATGTTGAGTGGAAATTTCAGTTTCTTGCTGACATCACGTGTGAGTCAAGACAGCCTGGAAAATTTTTTCAGCTCCATAAGATTAAACAATGCAGTGCCAACTCCTCTTGAATTCAAACATAGATTGAGAACTATCTGCTTGTCACAATTCCTCATGACTACACGTGGAAGTAGTTACGACGAAGATGATAATGGCTTTTTGCTTGATTGTACTGATATCAATACAACATTAGTTACACACACCGAGCAGCATGTTGATTTGTCAGATGTAGACGCAGCTTGATTGTACTGATATCAATACAACATTAGTTACACACACCGAGCAGCATGTTGATTTGTCAGATGTAGAAATAGAAATATAAAGCACAGCTGAGGTCCATGCAATTCATTATTTAAGTATCTAATGTGTGAACAGTGTATTAAAGCAACATACTGCCTGTCGTATCTGCATTGCAGCTGTCACTGCCCCTCAGTGTGCACAAATTACTGACATTTCACGACTAACAGAACATACAGAGTATATTCCATGCTCACATGTTTATGCCAGTGACACAGTAGTAAATCTGATGTTAGGAACTGAACAAATGATCCGTCAGCATGAGCATAGCTTTGCAACCATGAAAAACATTGCAACTTTACTTTTGGATATGACCTTACATGAAACAGCTGAATTCAGACTGAGCAACTCCCATGATATTAAACAAAAGCTGTTAGCAAAGTATATCAGTGTCATAATTCACATTTACTGCAGAAATAAAAACAAAGATCTTAAATAGAATGCTGGAGCATCAATGAGAAGTAAAAGCCATTGCAGGAAATCTCTGGCTCAAAACATGAAATTTTATTTTGTTAAAACTATCAGTACATTGTCGCGTTTTTTTATGAAAACAAAAACTGGTGTGATCATCTGGATCTAGTAAAACTGTCAGTGTCTACAACAGTCATTCACCGGTTTCCACATTTCAAACTAGGTAAATAGTTCAATTCGAAGGGAGTATGTTTTGCTAAGTGTTGCAATTCTAACGGAATATATGTTGCTAAATAGTGGAATTCTAACGGAAAATAAAATTCAACGGAGTATTGTTGCGTGCATATTTTGACGCACATATTACAAAAATCGATATGGCTATTTAATTTGGAAAAGATATAGACATTCATTCATTTGTGTATGAAAATGCTGTCTATGGGGAAGGCTAGATAATCCATAATTGTTTTACCCTGTTGATTATAGGAGTAATCGTTCTTGATATTAATTCGGCGCACGGATATGACACCCATGTCCGTACCTATTTCTTAGGCCAGAAAATAGATTAATTTGCTTATTATGTTTATGGCCTGAATTCATATGTATTACATATTATTAGTACAAGTAGAATCAGTCCTATATTGTATATTTTGGATGGGTAGGCAGGACTATATTCTTGTTACACCGCTCTAGCGGAAGTAGGAGTTGTCTTGTCTAGAGTTGTGTTAGAGACTTTCCTAATGTACGGTACCATGTATGATTCGGACTCCAGGTAATTCCAGTCCCTGTTTTGATGATCTCAGGTCGGTTAGGCCTAGCTGGAATTTTGTGCTTCGCAACGCTAGGGTCAAGTTTGTATCGACGGAGATGACGGGCTCCATACTGTAATTATGTCTACGTGAGGTAACTAGATTACGGTAGATCTGTATGGAGGAACTTTATGAAATTATGCATCTATATTGCAAAGTAACTTTGGCTTATATATATATCCTCCTGTGAGCGAGTGAGCGACAACTCAGGAAGGCGGCCATATTACATTCCTGTCATCGTATTTTTGAATCACTGTCCAAAGAACGGGGCATGTATCTTATTATTCGGACAGTGGCAAGGAGATCTCAATTTTGATAGA
The DNA here is from genome assembly GCA_024509875.1 of Oreohelix idahoensis. Classification (NCBI taxonomy): domain Eukaryota; kingdom Metazoa; phylum Mollusca; class Gastropoda; order Stylommatophora; family Oreohelicidae; genus Oreohelix; species Oreohelix idahoensis. Next base: position 7,487 of record JAMPIV010004580.1, on the reverse strand, counting down.
AACCCCTTATCGTGGTTTCACAATATGATAAACTGTGAACATAAAGCAACTTTAGTTACTTACCGATCCGCCTTCACTGACGCGCTTAGTCAGATAGGGGATGCGGCCATTATGTATCATGACATGGGAAACTATTGATGTACTACCTATTATTTATGAATGTGCCATGACATAGGATCTACTATGTATGCCTGCAAATTGATATGTCAACATACCCATGATTTACTCGTTATGTCCCAGTGTGTGCGTCTCAATAAACTGTGTAAACAAAGATTCCAGCAGTCTGCATTGGTGCCTTGTAGACACAAGTGAATGAGTGTTTAGATTGGTCAGAACACGAAAAGTACACCATTCGCGGTAAACACACTCTACACTTCTACCCATATCTACACCATCCTGCGTCGGTTGAAGTGACCAAGTTTAGGGCCTGCTTCCCCTGGAGCCTTAGAGGGAAACTACTGTTTACAGCTGCCTTTGCCTTCCCTAACTTAGGACACGGTTTTTTTTTTTTTTTTAACTCCTGAGTCCTTTTCTGTAGAATTTTTTTTTATGCCTGATCCCTTTTTTGTCAGACTTTTTTCTAGTGTACAAAGTTGAATCTTTTTTTTTATTTATTTATATTTCTTTTTTTGATTGTTCATTATATCTTCTGGCCTTTTTTTACCAGATTCCTGGGTATTCTCACAGCAGTTGTGAGTTGAACTGACTTTACACACGAAATTTTCTCTCAATCTACAGATTTTTTTTTTTTTGTTTTTTTTTTCCATTTCGTCGGTTGCTCACGTGTTTCCACCTCTTTCTCTTTGTCCGACACCCTTTTAACCGATCTTTTTAGCTTTTGTCTATGTTTACTTCTTATTTTTTTCCCATCGTCTTGACCCCAGTTTTTGTTAAGCGCTCCGAGCATTTTTTAAGTTTCCTTTTTTGTACTTACACATAGACCCAGCTGGGTCCAGCTACAACAAAAAGTCAGTCTTTAAGTTGAGAATCACGTTATGCTGTCATGAGCAGTATTTTTCAAGCATAACTTAAGCAAAAAGTTGTCTGCGAGCTTTCCCCTACACGGGGGCCTTGAACTTTATCCATTTGACCCCATCAACCCAGTTTAAAACTTTTAAATAATAAAAAAAAATTAATGTTATATATATTCTCCTTAACCCCCTTATAGTTTCTTTTTTACTTAATATATAATTATTTTAATAATAGAATTTACCTTGGTTTTGTTCATATGTCCGTAGTATTCATGTGTTTATTTGTAAAGTTGTTTGCTTGGGGGGGTGACCTGGGGATTTTTGGGGGGGGTGGGGGGTTGACAAGTTGTTTTTTTTAAATTTAACTGGGGTCAGCACTTGTTGACATTTGGGCACTTCCGTTTTTTACGCACATAAGCGAACATTGTTTAATCGAACTGTTTTTTTTTTTTATTTTTTTCCTCGTTAAGAGCATTGTTTTCTTGAACATGCCTCTCTACTTTTTGTTCTTTGTAACCTTTTTTTTACTTTCGGATGGACTCTTAAGTGCTATATTGCTCCTTAGTTTGAACAACTATGGACACAGTTTTTCCTCTTTTTTTTCACTTTTTGTTTCTTTTTAGAATGCATTGATTCTGTCTAGTTACTTTACACATCTGTGGTTTCTCTACTTTGTTCATTTTCTGGCTTTTTTTTTTTTACTTCTTCCGTCCTACCAGGGTTAATTTTTCTCTTTCCCGCTCTTGGTTGTTTTTTTTTTATCGAGTCCCTTTTTTGTTGTACTTTTTTTTTTGCTTATTTTTTGCTCCTACACTAGTTTGGTTGTTTTCACCCAAACCGTTATACATGTGACCCCCTCACTTTGTAGTTTTTTGCCTTATCCACTTTGTTCTACTTTGTTTTTTTTTTTTTTTTGTTTCCACCGTATCCTTCTCCCCCCCTTGGTTTTTTTTCTTACGATAACTTTTTTTTACGTTGTTTTTTTCTCGGTCCACTATAAACCAAATTTTTTTACCGTATATTTGTTGTTCTTCCTTCTCTGGCGTTTTATTTTGGTTTATAGTGCAATTTATTTTTTGTTAGTTTTTCAAATTTTTTATCACATGAATTTGATGTTTCACATTCTCTTATCTGGTTTATATTTTTTCCGTTTTTTTCCGTCGGATTAGTTTTATGTTCTTGAAAAAACTGCAGTACACCGTCCTACGTTTTTGTGCCTTTTCTTGCATTTTTTTCAATTTTTTCCGAGTTTTTTTTTCTTGTTTTTTATTATTTATTTTTTTCGGAGATTTTTACTGAATTTTTTTTTTTTTTTTTTTTTTTGGACGTTTTTTTTTTTACTGTTTTTTTTTATTTTTTGACTAGTTTTTTTTTATTCTAACACCATAGGTACATCTTTTCTTTTTTTTTTGGATTGCAATTTGTTTGCCCCAGCAACAATTTGCTTTTCGTTTCCTCCTTTTTTCTATTTTCTGTTAGTTGTATATTTTTGTCACCCATGAGGGCTTACTTTTGAGAAGTGGACGGTCGGTTTCTTCCTTATAGGGTTTTTTTTTGTGTTTTTTGGGGGTTAGTGGTCTTTCATATTTTCCTTTTTTTCTTTACTTTTTTTTTTTTTCCTTTTTTTTGTTAATTTTCATTTTTTTTTTTTTATTTTTTTTTTTATTTTTCCTTTTTTTTTTTTTTTTGTTTTGTTTTGCTTTTTTTTTTGTTAATAATTTTCATGTGTCGATCCCTTAGTTTTCATTGACCCGCCTATTCCAATTTTCCAACCCTTATGTTTTTTTTTATTTGTTTTGCTTTTTTTTCATTTAGTTGGTCTAATCTTTTATTTTTGTTTTGATTTCATTACTTTTACCCTTTGTTTATTGACGTTTACTTTTTTTTTTTATTTTTATTTCCTCTTCTCTTGGTTTTCGTTTTTTTTTTTTGCCGAGTCTCTGATGGCGTTTATTTTGTCTTGTATAAATTATTGCACGTTATTTTTTTATCGATTACATTTTTTTTATTTTTTATACGCCATATTTAACTTTAAATCGTTCTGCCCTTTATTTATGTTCTAATTTTTAACTGTTTTGATCATTTTTTTTTTTTTTTTTTTTTAGCCTTTCTGTTTTTTCTCTATTTATTACTATTTCCCTCCGACCCTCCAGCCTTCATTACTTACATTTCTTAATCTTTTTTTTTTTAGTTATTTTCCTGTGCTTTTTCTTTATTGAACATGATTGTTGATACTTTTTGTTTGGTCCTATTGAATAGTTACTTTTTTTTCTGAGGTTCTTATCGCGTTTTTTGCCTTTTCCCCTCTCCCTTTTTTTTTCTTTCGACCTTTATTTGACTATTTAGAGAAATATAAATTAATACTGCTTAAAACATGTTTTCAGATTGCTCTTTTCTTGTTTTGCCTTTGCTAAGCGTCTTTATTTTTATCTTTTTTTTTTTTTTTTTGGTTATGTGCGCTGTTTGTTTTCCCTTTCGTTTTCTGCCCTCAGTCTCCCCTTTCTGTTTTTCCCACAACTATTTATTAATTTTTTTTTTTTTACTTTTTATTCTTTTTTTTGATTTCTTTTTCTTTTTTTTTTTTTTTTTTTTTTTTATTTTTTTTACATTTTTTTTTTTTTTTTTTTTTAACTTTTTTATTTTTTCTTTTTTTTTTTTTTTAATTTTCTTTTTTTTTTATTTTTATATTTTTTTTTTTTTTATTATTTTTAAATTGTTTTTTTCTGTAACATTTTTGTTCTTTTTTTTTTTATTTCAATTTTTTTTTTTTTTTGTTTTATTTTTTTGTTTTTTTTTTTTATTTTTCAATTTTTTTGTATTTTTTTTTTTTTTACCTTTTATATAGCGCTTGTACTCCCCACCAGTTCCCCACATTGTTTATACCACTACACTTTTTTTTTTTTTTCTTTTATTTTTTTGGAAATTTATTTATTTTTTTTCACATTGTTTACACCTTTACCAACATGTTTTTTTCATTTTTATCGAGAAGGTTTTTTTTCTTTTTTTTGTTTACTGCGTTTTTTTGCTAAGTGTTCTAACAAAAAATATTTTTTTTGACTTTTTTTTTTAAATAGTGGAATTTTAAACGGAATTTTTTTTTAAATTTTCCATTTGTAGTTTTTACTCTTGTTTCAAACCTTTTGTTAACAGATAATCTTTTACCATTGATTGGTATAGTTTTTTACTTTTATTTCTAGTTTTTTTTTTACTAATTTTTATTTTTTTTTTTTTTTTTCTTATGTTTTTGTTTTTTTTATTTGCATCTAATTTTATTTTTTTTTTTTAGCAAACCTGTATTAAACATGAAAAATAATTGGTCGGTGTTGACCATTTTCCTGGTCCCCACCACGGGTAAGGCATTGGCGAGAATCAAATAAAGAACATTATCTTTTCCACATCTAGGGCCACATATATACCCATTCAAGTGTCAGCTTGACCTGTTTCTGACAAGTTAGAGCAATATCTGGGTCAGCACTTCGTTGACATTATGGCACAGTACGAATTGTATTATTCCTGCTGTAACTAAGAAGAATTAATTCTGTTAATTCGGAACAGCATAATTGTGCAAATTTCATAATCGTGGATCTTCCAAATGTATTGGACAGTGTACAATACGAGTAGATGCAAATCTATTACTCACTAAAGTGGTAGTCTAATTTATTAAATCTGAGCATACTTTCAACACATGTATACATGTATAAATTATAATTATATATGCGTTTTTTTTCACATGTATTTATGTTTACATGTGTAATGGGGGGGGGGGGATGTTTCTGTAGTGACCTGTGGCGTTATTTGTCTTGTTATCTTATTGCAGTTATCATCACAGATTCTGTGATCATTTTTTTCATTTCTCCTATTTAATTTAATTTGATCTCTGCAAATGTTTTCAGATTGTCTTTTCTTGTTTGTCCTTTGTAATGTCTTTAGTTGACATATGACATATGAGGTATAGTTGAATACACTTATATTATAGTACAGAACATTACTTTATGATTATTATTGTTATAAAACAAAGTGTACAAGACCTTTGTAAGGCTTGTCTCCCAAAGTGATTGGAATAAGAAATATTATTTTCCACAGGTACTCAAGTGATCATTGATTACATTAAGTTATACAAGACCTTTGTAAGGCTTGTCTCCCAAAGTGATTGGTATAGGAAATATTATTTTCCACAGGTACTCAAGTGATCATTGATTACATTAGGGTATACAAGACCTTTGTAAGGCTTGTCTCCCACAGTATTTGAGATAGACAGTTATTGTTTTCCACAGGTACTCAAATTTTTCACTAAGACTAAGTCTATGGTATAGACTTGTCTCCCATTAAAGTGAAATAGGTAATTTATTTACTTTTTCAGGTTTCTGATTTAAGAAGACAAAATGTCTACATTAGATTACTTTATAGCACAAGGAAAATCCCTTGATAAGACTGGGAAAGACTTAGAACAATGGGCTGTTGCTCAATATGACAAAGCATTAGCTGCAGAAGAGAAAAAAGCTGCTGCTGCTGCTGAGGAGAGAAAAGCTGCTGCTGAGGGAAAAAAAGCTGCGGCTGAGGAGAGAAAACTTCAAATAGAAGAAAAAAAATTAGAAGCTGCTGCTGCTGCTGAAGAGAGGAAAGCTCTAGCTGAAGAAAAAAGATTAGAAAAAGAAGCTGATACTGCTGCTGAACTAAAGAAATTGCAGATGCAAGTGGAGGAAATGAGATTTGATGCAGAACAGAAGAAATTAGAAGTTGCTGCAGAACAGAAGAAATTAGAAGCTGCTGCAGAACAGAAAAGATTAGATAGAGAAGCTGAAGAGAGAAAAGCAATAAGAGAACATGAATTTGAGTTAGAGAAATTAAAATTGACAAGTATGAGTAATGTTAATCAGGCATCTAGTGGTAATGGTAAACCCTTTGTGTACAAGGTCAAGGTACCAGCGTTCAACTCTGCCAGTGATGATATAGCATTCTGGCTTGATAGATTTGAACGTGCTTGTCGTGCTCATAATGTTGACAAATCACAGTATGTGAATCAGTTGTCTGAAAATCTAAAAGGGGAGTCTCTGAGTAAGTTATATTTCGTTGAAGAGGCCGACAAGGATAATTATGATGCTGTTAGGGCAGCTTTGATAAAGAGATATCAGCTGTCTGAGGAAGGTTATCGTCTTTTGTTTAAAACAATGAGACCTGAGGTAGGTGTAGAATTCTCAGAATTCATCTCAAAAGCACGAATTACACTTTCACGATGGATTGAATTATCCAAAACAGAGAAAACATTTGATGGTCTTACGGATTTATTGCTAAGAGACAAGGTCATGTCTTCGGTAAATAAATCATTCCTAGAGTTCTTACATGAGCGTAAACCTAGTACATTAAAGCAAATGGAAGAATATTGTGACCAGTATGCCACGGCACACCCTGACATGATTCTTAGTAACTCTAACATTAAAGAGAGTATGCCAGTTGCTTCGGCAACAGAATATAATCAGAATTACTCACACAAATTCCAAGGAGCTAAAAATAAATTTGATAAAAAGGTTAATTGGAATAAGTATCAAAACCAAGATAACCACTCAAATCAGGGTTCTTCTTCGAAGAACTGGAATCGGGCTGATAGTCCTCGACACGCGAGGGGTACCCATATGTTGCGTGATAAATTCTCGCAACATCGTTTTATTACAATATCTATTTTATAACGCAAGGGCAACAACTGCTTGAAATTTATAGTTACTTTTCTCGGTAAGCATTTGTCTTCTCGCGTTGGTATCGAATGCAGTTAAGTTTGAGCTGTGGTCATTTTGCGCTGGACTGTGCATGACTTGTCTTGCTTCTTGGTCGATCGGTTTCCGCCCACCACTAGTGGAGTGAGCGATTTGGAATGGCGAAAGAGATGCCTCGTTGAAGAGGGGATCTCCGCTAGTTTTTGTTCTGTCAGGGATGTGTAGTCCTCTTAATGGATATTTCGTTTATTCGAGATAATACCTCTAGTGTTTCCCACATGCCGGGAGGCGTGATATTTCTGTGTATTTCATGAAAGCAAGGTAAATTGACTTTTTCATTAACTCTATCGATTTTTGGTCGTGAACGATTTCTGGCTCATAGCCTGTCTTCGAAAGTCGTCGTCACGAGATGTTTTCCTAGCTCACATGTCGCTGTATTGTGCTGCATCGGTTGATGCAGGTCCCAAGGACTATTACTTGCTACTTGGTTACCTGAACTAGGTTTGAAAAACCTTTGTTATCTAGAGGATATTTTTGAGGACATTATTTATACTTCGGCAGACGTGTCTGTCTTGCTGAAGTCAGATTAAGGAGAGTGAACTGATCTCATATATCTGGTTATCTCCTGGCTGTTATAGAAAAGGATGGAGTTTTTCACCTGACTACATTTACAGCACTATGAAATATAACATGCATCTGACTCATCATTGTAATGCTGTCTACCGTCTATTGCTGTATTGAATGTTGCTGTGATAATGACTGTTGATGTGTCTACATATTCGCGTAACCATTTTGTCACTGTGGAGTC